>JAGKQL010000068.1:4880113-4946180 GCA_018398635.1 Cyprinodon brontotheroides | reverse complement strand
TCAGAATTCTGACTTTAATCTCAGAATTCTGACTTTTTTCTCAGAATTCTGACTTTAATCTCAGAATTCTGACTTTTTTTCTCAGATTTCTGACTTTTTTTATTGTCAGAATTCAGTCAGAATTCTGAGATTAAAGTCAGAATCCCATGTTAAACTGAAATAAAATTTAAAAATCATTTTACTTTTTTTTTTTCAATGGCCCTAATCCTCTTCCGTAATTTTCAAACTCAGTGGCAGAAAGAAACTTAAATAACATAAAACAAATCTCGATTAACTAAACTTTTAAACAACTAAATAATATTTACCTTTTCTTTGTCAAAAATGCATAATGTTTCTAGCCAACCATATTGCCATCCTGGCATGAATTTAACAAAAACTTTTTATTTTGAAATTTACAGCAATAACCGTGCCAAATAACAAAAAGCATTTTCCAATCTAAGTGTAGTACACATTTGTGCTCCAGTGTTTAGCAATTAAATTTTTTTTAAAACAAACTCATTCAAACAAATACAGTCAACAAAAATATGGGTCACAGTTTCATCTGCTATTCTGCAAGAATCCCAATTCCTACTGATGGATTTATCGAATTGGTAAATAACTTATTATGTCTTATACGGAAATCTAAGTGTTCGCACTGTAAATTATTATATTTAATGTTTAGGGTACTCCAAATATTAACCTTTGTGTGTGTGAAAAAGAGAGCGAGCAGATCAGCACCAAAACACAGAGGTGGAGTAGTGCTAATAAAATACTGCAGTTTGTGGACAGACATATTAATATAACATTATATGCTTTTTGTTAAAAAAATCTTTATGTCCTACAGTGGCAGAGCAAATAGGCAAATGAAAGCATACAGGTACAAACAAAACAAAAATTATGCAATAAACAAAGGACAAAAAACAAGCAGCATCACCCAAAAGTGTCCTTTCCCTAGTTTCTAGTTGCATCTCTCCACACCCTGAGGATTAACTCCAGTCTTTGTTCTGTCGCTCTTCCCATATATATACACCTCTAGTTGCATGATGCACGCTCTAAACCTGAACAACTGGTTTTTAGTTTTTCTGTTTTAGGTTTTCAAACTTTGTTTCTGTTGCCTTTTTGCATCTCCATTAAATCAAGCAAAAACTCATCTCACAGCTCTTCCAACTTTCCAGATCAAAACACTGGCCCGAGGGTAATAGATTGGATAACAGTACCGAAGGCTGCAGAGAGGTGTTAAAGCCAGAATTACCAGGAGCTCAATGTCAGGGAGTTAGAGGATCCAATGTGACTGGCGGATGCTAGAGAACCCTCCTAAAAGTAGGATGGATCCGCCTCTTACAAATTTCCAGACTCAGGTTTTCCCCATTGGCTTTCTGCGGATTTTCCCTCCCCAGTTATTAATACAAGCTGCCCAAATCATTTTCTTTGCTAGGATGCTTTCACTACACAGTTAGGTTTATTCAATAATGATGAGATTATAAAAAGGATTAATGTGTATTGCATACTTATATAAAACATTGAGGAGAATGAGAGATATATGCTGTGGTGGTGTAACGGATTGGTGGAAAATTACTGATGTTTGTGCAGGGCTACAATCACAGTTATCAGAAGACCACTCCATTCTGTGATTCATTCAATCAGAGGAGAATTCTGTCCTGTGACTTCGGGTAATTGCCTTGCCTTGTCAAAAGGAAGAACACTCTGTTTTGTGTAACCCACCCCATGTGTGTTAAGTGAGATCTGCTAATAAATAAAAAGTGTTCTGTGCAGAGGGGAGTCCGGCCGAGACACGAGTGAGTTGGGTGGTAACTCTCCCCTTCTGCAGAAGCTGTTAAAAATCCCTTTTCTGTGTGGACTCAGTTCCTCTTTTACGGTAACCTACATTTTTTAACCTAACAGCCACCTAGACATCACTGGCGGTTGATTGACAAAATACTAAGCTAAGCACATCATCACTTGTCAGATCAGGGACGGGACCAGAGAAAATCACGGATTCCAACATTGTTGTGGCAAACTTGAAGCAACTCTAATTTTAGTGACCTCCAGCCTGCATAATTGGGTTTTAGTTATTTTGTTGCAGGGAGAACCCGGTAATTGAAGCCAACATGGTATAAAGTTTTAAGGTTATATTGAGCCAGGCAGTCGGGTAACAGAGATTAGCTGGATGGCATCTGACAGCTTATGCAGAGAAACAATACAGTAGAACCGGAGTAGCAGTCAGCACCAGGCTAGACTTGAGTTAGCAGAGAAGATTAAACCGAAGCTTAAATCTACACTAAAGATCTACCGTGGCCAGAACCTGCAGAGATAGTCAGACGCGTTTTCGAGCTGTCCAGAAGGTCAGACGTGGCCTGAAGCTGTCCACACAGGGCTTACAGCTTGGGTCTGTGTTGCAGGAATCCTGGAGACTAGAATCTGTTTCCCAGAAACCTTGAAGGCTTGTGTCTGTGTTTATAGATTATGCATGTCTGCTTCTCTCTCCTCCATCAGTCGGCATCAGCAGAAGTTCATTCACACTGAGCCCGGTTTTGCTGGAGGTTACCTCCTGTTAAAAAGGTAGTTTTTCCTTTCCATTGTCGCTACATGCATGCTTAGTGTGAGGGAACTGAAGAGTCAATGAGTTGGTGTGTTGGTGTGCTGTCACCAATGGTTCCATTTGTAACCCACAATTAGTCAGATACTTCTATTTTTTCAGGCCCACTTCCTGTGTTGCCCCAATTTAGTTACCGGTAGCTTCTTTAAAGCCCCGCCTCAAGCATGCAGTAAAGGATCCTCACCTGTTTCCACTGTGATAGTGGCTTGCTGCTGGTGTCTTCTCAATTTCTCCATCTGAAATCTTTAGCCCTATTGATTTGATTGCTGGGTGAGTTTATTTGATAAAATATTATTTTTTTCTTGTATTATTTTTGCTTGATTGCTCATTAGAGCATTGTTTTATCAGAATTATTGGCATTGTTGTCCTGGACCATCGCTGGGATTCTGCTAGAGCTGATTGTGGCTAAGTACACCCCACTCTCTTTGAATTTGTTCACTTGCTTTAAGCTGAATTTTAGAAAACCCATCGACAAGTTTACCTTGATTCCACAACAAAAGATTAATCTGAACAATGTAGCTACACTTTAGTTGATTTTGCGCAGTATGTATATTTATTTTTTTTCCCCTTTCGCTCCCTGCTGCTTGCTGTATCCTTGTGTCACGATTTGGTGGTGTTGGTAGAGGACCCAAATGCAGAGACGAGTTGGTTGAGATGAATTTAAGAGTTTTAATGGGTTTTCAGGTTCTGAGGCTGGAGGTAAAGAGGCTCTTGAGGCAGGAGTAAAAAAACCAACAAAAAATATCTCACAAGACAGGAGTCAAAAAATCCAACAAAAAATATCTTAAGAACCAGAATCTAGGAGACATCAGGGAAAAACCAAAAACTAAGAACCAAGAAGAGACAAGGAAGGACGACAGAGAACTGACCAGAGGTTTGATGAGATGTAAGATGAGGATCCAGCAAACAAGAACTGAAGAGGGAGGGTTTTTAAAGGGGACAGAGACAAAGAGAGAGCTGACGAGGAAATTGGCAACAGGTGCTGGCAGGATAGAGAAAACAGCAAGGGAGAGGACAGAGCAGAAAAAACAGAGCTAGGGATAGTGAGGGACACAAGAGGGCAGCAGAGGGACAACAAATGGAAAACCTTGGAGGACAGGGAACTAACAAGAAAACAACAAAATAATAATTAGACACTAAAACAAGGGAGCAAAGTAAGACTGGATATTCTAAATAAACATAACAAAACCAAGACTGTGACAATTTGACAATTTGTTTTATTTTTCTTGATTGATATTTTGAAAGTGCACTTCACCTTTAACTTTACCTTTAACTTTACATTGATTAAACTTCAAATATGATACTTTTTATTTTACTTTATTTGAATTATGGTTAATTAAACCTGATTGAAATGTTTGTTAGAAATATAATTAAATTTGCATTTAGTATGCATAAATTAAATGCTTTAATATAATAATTGTTTTGCTTTATATTATATTTGCATTTAGTTGGTTTTGATTAAACTTAATGGATTTTTCTGACCTTTTTAGGTCGGGTTTTTTTTTTTCTTTCCCCTTTGGATCAGATCCTCATCTGGATCTGAAGATGGCGAGCTAGTAATGGACTATGGAATTAATTATGTTGAAATTAATTTGTTTTGAGTCAATTCACTTGTGTCTCATTGTGCTGCTGTAATTTTTCTGATTTATTCAACCACCTAATATACATCCACCAAACCTAAAAGCACTGCGTTCTGTTTTTGTTCACGCCTCAGGCTCATTAAAAGGACACTCTTCTGATGCTGCTTTAGTAGCCGCAGTTAGCTGCCTAGCCCGTAACTGTTACACATTCAAGGTGCAGAGTCACTATTTTTCCTGCTGTGATGTGTGATCATAAACTACAGAGAATTGCATAATTGTATCTTCTTGGCTGAATTATGGAACTGTCGCCATATCGTGAACCTTTATCACATGTTGTACTTCATATGGGGCCCACGTAGATAATGATAATGTTGCTTATTGTTGTGTCTTTACGCCATTAAGCTGATTCAACAGGAACTGAATGATGCTTCACTGATCAGTGATAATTATGAACAGTTTATGATGAAATCTTTGTGAAAAACGGGAAAAATCAATCTGCTATTAATTCCTTTTTACATATTTTGATTTCATTGAGTTTTCAACTGCCGTCTATGTTTGGGTAACGGTATGTGCAGACCTCTAACATTTTGATATGTGTATACAAACTTCAGAGTAAAAGTGACATATGAGTTATGTAAACATATATTTTTTGGGATTTGTGAATACATCACTTTCCCTCATTATCAAGCTTGTCCTTTTTGTTTTGCAAGAAAAAAGACAAACTAATTGAATACCCGTATTAGAAAAAAAAAAAAAATCCTTGGTTTGATTTCTAATGACACATAATGTCTGTTAGCAACTGATTTATATCCAAGTAAACAAAGGTTTTGAATAGTTGAAGCAGCCAACAAGAAGCATAATGTCCAAGAATTTCACATTTCTCTGTGCCTGTGGGTTCAGTTTTGTTCTTGATCCAGTTGTCTCTTTGAGTCGCAGTGATTTTGTAAGAAAGGTAAATAGATTAAATCTGGAAAAGCCAGGTGTTAAGCCTAAAAAATACACCCAGACTTGTCAGCCATCTTTCCAATGAGTCTCATTCAGTCTTACCAACTTTGTTCCCACATCCAACTAACATTTTACATCCCTTCATAGTTTGTTTATGTTGGCATCTTAAAAAGCCAAACTAAACAGTTCGGCAGTGTAATAAACTAGGCTTTTATTAGTGGGAGTCAGAGAATCTTCTGAGCCTACAGGCTGTTTCTGTGGCTTAGGAGCACATAGATGGCTGTCAGACAGCTGCCAGACCTTTAGCTCTTTAATGACCATTGTTTGCATGATTTTAAAAGAGGAAGCCATTTTAAATTGTGGAAAAAAGTGCTACCAGCAAGTGCAAAATGTGTAAAGATGGTAATAAGACACGATACACTGGAAAAAATCAGAATCTAAATAAGTCATTTTTTCTTTAAAAAAAGTGCATTTGTTCTAGGATTGAGGAGATAAGTCACATTTTGCCAATGGAGCAAGAAAATTTACACTTAAAATAAGAAAACACAATTGCATTGTCTTACTTCAAGTGCATATTATCTAATTATGTTATTTTAAGAGTAAAAAATACTCATACCATTGGCAAACTATCCATTTTACCTACTCAAATTAAGGGTAAATACATTTAATTTCAGACATTTTACTTATATCTAGATTGTTTTTCCAGTGTAGGATGGTGTGGTTAAATCTTTCACTGGAAAAATAATCTAGAAATAAGTAAGAAACTTTCATAAATTAAGTGTATTCACCCTTAATTTGAGTAGGTAAATGAGATAGTTTGCCTATGGAATGAGTATTTTTACTCTTAAAATAGGATAATTAGATAATATACACTTAAAATAAGACAAAGCAATTGTCTTGTCCTATTTTTAAGTGTAAATTGTCTTGTTCCATTGGCAAAGGGTCTCATTTACCTCACTCAATCCAAGAACAAAATGAACTTATTTAAAAAAAAGATTTTTTTTTTTTTAAGTGTTGATTTGAAAGAACAGTATTTCGAAAAATAACACCAAACATATTAAAAATGTTAATGGAAATACTGGATATCATTACCTGATATCGTAGCATTTGTGGTCTTCCCAGACTTACAGAATCTGTGTAATTAGAACAAAACATGTTGAATGTGATGTTTAGCCAATATTTTTTTAAGGAAAAACAAACACAAAAACTCACCAGTTTAGTTTATTTTATTTAGATTTATTTTTTCTGTTAAAATCATCACAAAGTATCTCAGTTGTTTCCTCATCGTTGGTCATATTAACTTAGGGTGACCATATATTCATTTGGGAAAACCAGGACACCTTCGAGCGGGGGTGGGGGGTGTGGGTATGTCTGTGGCATGCACTCACCTAACGTAGACCTACGTAATCCTACAATAACATGATATTTACAGTTGATTTATTACAAAAAGGCTTCTCAGTAAAAGTCAAAAGCAATAACTCCAATAACAAACGATAATTTCATTTAAAAATGTATTTATTAAAAAAATGCTTAACAATTCCTGTAATGAATGAATAGCACAATGAAAGACATAATGTCTCATCTAAACATCCCTCACTTAACAATAAAAGTTAACAAAAACTCTCAACTCCCAATAACAGATGATACTCAGCCTCGGCAATGAACAAAATAATGTCTGTTCTGTGGGCTATAGGAAAAAATAAATTAACAAATGACCTAATTAACAAAAAATACCTCTTGTGTAGCAAAAAATTATTCAAAATGTACCAAAAACGAACAAACATATCAATAGACTGTCTTTACTTTCGGTGTCCAGGTGGCTTTTCAGATCCCTTGCCCTCATTGGACACCGAGACATATATTCCTGCTTTTGCACACTGTGCACAAGGCCTCCCATTTGTCTCGATCCGGTCTGAAAAGCTGGAAAACTCTTTTGTAAATCGTCGGTAAAGATACATTTGGCGCTTTTGCATGTTGTTGGCGCACTGACAGCCACGCTATCTATCTTCTGATTAAGAACAGGGCTGCCCGCACTGGCGCGGCTCAGGGATTACGTCACACGCATGGCGCGTCGTGCCAGTGCCCTAGCGCCTGTAAATTTAATGGTCCAATGAAGGTAATTTAAAAAATCAGGACATTTCCTCACTTTCTAAAAAAAACCCGGGACAGGACGAGAAATATGGACATTTGGTCACCCTATATTAATTTGCTCTCAAATCCCATTTGATCCCAACTAACCAAATGAATAGCCAAGAGTCCGTGCTAACTCTGGAGGACCTGCAGAGATTCACTGCTACGGTAAAAAGGAATTGAGATTTCTTTTAGTTGTGCACTCCAAAACTTTCGCAATTATAGAAGACTGGCTGAAAGAAAAATTGTTGAAAGAAAATAACAAAAACTCAGATTTGCAGTTTGCCAGCAGCCATGTGGGAAACACTGCGAAAATGTGAAATAATTTGCTCTGGTAAGACCAACTTTTGTCTTGACTCTGAAGACTTTTGTAAGGCTTGGTAACTCATGCCAATGCTCTCCATTTCTTTTTGGGTGCACATGCTTCCCATTAAATGTTTCTGTTCTGTGTTTTGTCATTATTCTTGTTTTTTGTGATTAATTTCACATCCTTGTCAAAAGCTAGAACTAAGTATGAATTGAATGAACAGTCAAACCCTCTTATGAGGACATCTGACTGGGAAAAGATGCATGCCTTCATCTTCGAGCGCCGATTCTTTACCAAAGAGAAGGGCTGTGGTCTTTGTCTCAAACCCAAACAGGAGCCGGCTCCTCCTTGGATGTCTTATTGGACAGAATCACTGCTTCAAATTGATTTTGATTTATTAGATCATGTCAATGGAAACTGTTTGAATGAGGACCATGTTGGTTTCATCACAGCCATTCTGAGTTAATGCAAGTGTACAATGCTTTAGCTCCAGTCCCGTAATGTTTAAGGAGTCTTTTTATTAGTGCATGGAATCTGATTTACAGTGCAAGTATTAGCTTTCATCCGAGGGATCTTTTAACACTGTAAAAAGTAGCAACCTTTAAAATATGATCTAGAAAAGATTTTAATTGAAAGCTGATATGAGGACAGATTTATTGCATCAGGGTTGCTAACAATGGTCCTTAATGAGCAGTTCAGAGTGAGTGAGTGGTCGACTGATGGGAAAATAAAGCAGTGAAGAAGGAATCGGATATTTCCCCTCTGCAGCATCAGCCCGGTCCTGATGTAGAGGGGTGAACTTTGAAGTGCCTTAATGGTCCTTCAACTATATGGGTCTGTATAAGGGGTTCCTGGCTGGAGCAGCATGACCCTTTATGTTTAATGGGGCTTCTCAGACTTAGGAGTTGGCTTTTCGTCTGCTGTTCCTCTCTCTTTGTGTTCGTTTAGTAGTAAAACAGAAAAGTTATAAGGTTTGAGGATAGTCTCTTTAATTAGCGGCCCATTTTTTTTAACCAATGGAATAAGGCAGCATTTGTAGCGGGTCAGAAAAGAGTTAATAAAGGATAAAGATAACCAACCTAATTTGTCTCTGCCAATGTACTTTATATTTAATCTGACCTCTGTTCTTTCCACTAGGAGAAAATAGTACGTGCTATATTTTCCATCCAGGGTGGACCCTGCTAGCCTGGGCACCATTCCGAACTTAGTCCCGCCCACAACGTTTGAGGTCGGGAAGTTGCTCTTATTGGTTGTAGATCTATCCAATTGAGTGCAGAGGCATTTTTTTTCCTGATTCGTTTGAAACACGCCCCATAATCACGGCTCTATGGAGCAAAATCAGACTCATATTCTGACTAGATTTGATTAGGACTACGTCAGGCTAGGACCCTGCCTCTCTCCCATTGACAGCTGGTGGCACCAGCACCCCTCGCAACCCCAGCAGGGATAAGCTTGATGGAAAAAAGATGGATGGATGGTTATTTTCCATCACAACTAACTAACCTTGCCTGATCTGATCTGTCTGTTCAATTACGTCTGATACATTGACAGGCATCGGGTATTGCAGGCTAACGAATAACCCAAACGATTGCGCATTCCTAAGGGACAGAACCGTTTTGTCCAGTTTAATTTGCATGTTTTCTAAGCCAAAACAAGTCCACTCTATAAAGCCTGCAACTCAGCGCTATTTTTGCCTTTTTGAATTGAAAAACCTTCCTGGATGGGAAGAGAAACGTCTTCAAATTTGGAAACAAGTCCATTGGGTTGTTTTTTAACTTTTTTGGAATGAATGCTGAGATTTCCATTTCAAGAAAAGGTTTATATTTTAGAGTAAATAATTGCAAAGAACATAAAAGGATGTATCTGTGTGTTTAGCACTGTCGCCTTGCAGCAGGAAGTTTCCGGGGTTGATTCATGGTCCAGGGCAGTGGCGGCCGGCCCATAGGGGGCGCTGGGGCACCGCCCTCCCTGATAAGAAGAGAGAAACGTAAAATATATTTTTAGAAATGAACTCATAAATGTCAGTTTTACTCTCTAGAGTGTGTACCTATAAGCAAAACCAATTATATGAACTACATTTCCCTACCTACTGTTATTCATTTGTGGATTTCCACAGACAGACTCCCTACCGCTCTCTGTCTTGGGGGCTGATCAGACAGCCCCACATTTGCAGAGAATCTGTCAATCATGTACTATTGCTAGGTGAATTTAATGGCCAATCAGCGCCTCGGAACTTTATGGTCTTGGGGGCGCTGAAAATACTGCCCTTTAACAGGCTTCTGAACCCAAGCGCAGGTGCAGACAATTAAAGGGGAAGATGGCGAGAGAAAAATAACTAACGAGATGCAGCTTCCACCAAATTCGTGAGATCCTTATTTATCTACCCGTTTGGCAGAAGAACATCCCTGTTGTAGGTTATGAACATTTCATGTCATGGTTATTGTGATCTGTGATCTAATCCACCTCGCCGCTTAAAAACAACCTCTCTAACTTCTTGCGCCACACACACATATTCCTGTTATACTGTGTTTGTGAGGACCAATACACTGCGCGCGCTGAGACCAGTAGCTCCATTAACTTAAAACACACAAGCTGTCCTGGTTACCTTGCTGGCTGCATTGAGGGTGCACACTTAATATTTCAGTGGGGTTAACCGCGTGTGTGTGTGTGTGTGTGTGTGTTTATATGCTACGTGCGACTTGTGTAAAAAGAAGAATTAAGTTGTAAAAATTATTTGTTTTTGTACATCAATTGTTTGTGGAGGTAATATATGGACAAAACTGATTAATGAGAAGAAATCAGAAATAAGAGAGCCTGAGGGGAGGGGCTTAAACTATTTAATGAGGGCTGTGGGAAGAAAAGCGGGGCATCTTTTGTTTTCTGTTTCTTTTGTTACATTGCTGGTAACTGGAGGGAGGGAGGGCTACAGAGGCCCAGAGGATCTTGTACATGTTTAGTTTCTTTTGCACCCTGTTTTGAGTTTTTTGAGCACAATAAATCACCAACACCGTGTAACCGACTCGAGACTGGATTCTTGGAGGCCAAAGACCCCTGTCACAGTGACCAAAAATCATCGCTGTTACTGTTATTATATAGTAAAATTAAATCATTACTGTTAAATTGTACATGTATTTTCCAATTGTTTATTTGAATTCTTATTCCGGATTAGTTGGAGGCATACACTAGGCTATATCAGCCCCACCAAAAATATTTTTCTAAGCGCCACTGGTTCAGGGGTTAACTTTCTGCATGGAGTTTGCATGTTCTCTCCATGCATGCATGATTTCTCTCTGGGAACACCGGCTTCCTCCCACAGTTCAAACACATGACTGTTAATTGACATCAAAAATTTGTCCTTTGGTGTGAGGGTATGTGCGCATCGCTGCATGTCTCTCTGTCCAGGGTTTACCCTTTCGTTGGAGGCAACAACCCCACTGCGACCCTTGCGGATGAAGTAGGAGAAAATGGATGGATGAATTTGTGTTATTCTTAAAACCTTAAGGTCTGACAATTTTTGTCACTTATTTTGTTATTGTTTGTCGGCGTCTGTTGTACAGTTAGAAATTGAAATTTGCTTAAGAAGTCCAAACCATATATAAAAGCTAAATAACTAATAACTCATGCAAGATGATTAATTATATTAGCAGTAGTTCCTCTGAGTTTATTGAATCTATTCAGTAAGGACACTCCAGAAAAAAGGCCTAATTGGATATAAATGCTTTTAAATATATTTCTTTTTTTTAATTATAATTGAGCTTAGGCATAAGTTCAGCTAAAGAAATTATTACTTACCCTCATCTGCCTCCGTCACAAGCTAATCAGCTTTGAACCACACCTCCACAATTTTAGACTTCCAAATCCACAACTCAGTCTGCTACTTAGAGCGTAGGCAGTGGTTGCGCTACGTCTGATTCAGCAGACCTCCATTCAACCCACCTCCATCCCTTCCTCCACCTTCGAAGCTAAAGCTTCATCAGTGTCATTCCTCCCGGACTCTTACTGTATTCCCTTCCCCGTCTGGCAGAAGACCGCCATGTTTAGCCTGGTTCTGCCAGAGGTTTCTTCCCAAAGGGGAGTTTTTCCTCTCCACTGTCGCTTCATGCTTGCTCATCATGGACAGGTTCATGTTACATGTGTTATTTAAGCTAGACTTCCATCTTCCAGTTCCCTGAGTGAAGCACTAGTATCAGCTCATGCAGTCCACTGGATCTCTGCACACCGTCTCGCAAACCAGCAGTCTACAGACTGACCAACTTCATCTATCTCCTCTCCCCCATCAGTCTCTGGCCTGGGGGGAAAAATCCCTATTCTTTGCTCCTGTTTATACATAACAAAGCAAAATTCAGTGCTAAAGATTCCTGCTGAGGTCTGAGCGCCAAAAACTAAAGTAATTGTATTTATAAAATTCTTTTGATTGTCTTTTCTTTCCATGTGAGTTTTTCAGATTGAATTGAAAGGTTCCCTTAAAATGCAATTTAAAGGAACCCAGTGTCCAAGTCTAAAATGTCTCTAGATAGAATCAAGTAGTTTTCCACACTGAAAAAACGATCTAGAAATAAGTAAAAATGTCTCAAATTGAGTGAATTTACCCTTAATTTGAGCAGGTAAATGACATAATTTGCCAATTGAATGAGTATTTTTACTCTTAAAATAAGATATTTAGATAAAATGCATTGTAAATGTGTTTTTTTATTTTAAATGTAAATTGTCTTGTTTCATTGGCAAAATATGTCTTTTACCTTCTAAATTCAAGAACAAATGCACTTATTTTAAGAAATAATGACTTTTTTTTCCAGTGCAGTTTTCTTCCATCTTTTGGCTGCATTTGGGCTGATCTATAGAGTGTAACTCTAACTAACCCTGTAAAGAAGGACTTCTTCACACTTTAATTTTTTCAGAGAATGATTTATTTCATTTAATTCAAAACAAATACTGTCAGAAAAACAAAGTATTAATTCTATACAAAGCCCTGCACCACGAGGCACTGCTCTGATTTTTGGAAGTAAAAATGGACGGACTTCTGAGACATTTCTTCAAAAGCTGGGACACAGAGCTACCAAACGGCCTCAGCAACACTTCTTTTTTTCTTTAAAAAAAAAGCACTGTAAGTGCAATAACTTACTGTATAATCAGAGACCATCAAAAAAAAAAAGTGATTAAGATACAACAAAAACATTCAAAAGAAAGAAATTTGTTTTCTGAATTACAAAACAACTTTGCACACTTAGCATTATTGCTGTTATACTTCTTTGGTTTAGAACTAAAGGTCCAATATTAGAAGAAAAAAAAAAGCAAAAACAAATCTACAGATAAACAAACAATATTATTTACATTGTTCACATTCAAACAATATGGCATCAATTATTTGAATTCAATTGCATTATTTCAGTAGTATCAACATAGATGAAGCGGCAGAGGAGAAGAGCATCGAGGAAAAACACCTTCACACTGCAAAAAATGCAAATCTAAATAAGTCATTTTTGCTCAAATTTAGTGCAGTTTTTCTTGAATTGAGGAGGTAAGTGTGACACTTTGCCAATGGAACGAGACAATTTACATTTAAAATAGGAAAAAACTATAGTTTTGTCTTAATTCAAGCATATATTAGCTAATTATCTTATTTTTGGAGCAAAAATATTAATTCCATTGGGAGGTCATCTTATTTACCTGCTCAAATTAAGGGTAAATACACTTAATTCAAGACATTTTTCACTCATTTCTAGATGTTTTTTGCAGTGCAAAATGACTAATGAATTGTTTTATCTGTGAAATCAGTCATTGGAATAATTTTTGCCATGTTTCAAACATGCCAGACATATTGTTGCACATTTTTTTTCATTATTTTCCTTCAACAACACATTTATTAACTACGTTTTGTTTTTGATTAGCTAAAACCCTCATAAAACCCAAAGTTTTACACTGGAAAAAAATCGAAATCTTGATGTCATTTTTTCTAAAAATTAGTACATTTTTTCTTGGATTGAGGAGATAAAAGAGACATTTTGCGAATGGAACAAGACAAATTACACTTAAAATAAGAAAAAAAAACAATTGCATTGTCTTATTTCATGAGCATATTATCTAATTATCTTATTTTTAGAGTAAAAATTCTCATTCCATTGGCAAAATTTCTCATTTACCTACTCAAATTAAGGGTAAATACACTTAATTTAGGATATTTTTACTTATTTCTAGATGGTTTTTCCAGTGTAAATGATAATAGGATTATATGTGGCCTAGCTGGCGTCATACACTGGAAAAAATCCAAATCTAGATGAGTCATTTTTTTCTTAAAATATGTGCATTTGTTCTTGAATTGAGGAGGTAAAAGGACATTTTGCCAATGGAACAAGACAATTTACATTTAAAATAAAAAAAAGTAATTGTATTGTCTTATTTCGAGTGCATTTTATCTAAATATCTTATTTTAAGAGTAAAAATATATACTCATTCCATTGTAAATCGTTTCATTTACCTGCTCAAAATAAGGGTAAATACACTTAATTTAAGAATTCCTTACTTATTTCTAGACCGTTTTTCCAGTGTAAATGATAATAGGATTATATGTGGCCTAGCTGGTGTCATGGAAATCAGCTGAAACACTAATGATGCCTGTGATTAGGATCACCCAGGAGCCCAGCTCTGGTGACAACCCTCTAAAGGTGAGCTAACACAAACAGATCTCTGCTCTCTTAAGCTCTCACTATCCTGTGAGCCAAACATTACAGAAAACTATTCAAGAAAGCCATGCAGTCTGTGGCAGACTCTGAACTAATGTGCAATGATAAATTGAGCATTTGCATATGTTAGCATCCCTGCAGGCATGATTTAAAGCGGTGTTTACAGGGCGGGAAAACGTGGACCGATGCTAATTAAGTTTGTCTCTTGCTGTTAGCTGCAGATTGAAGCTGACACAGTAGGTTTGTGCTGAAGGTTGCTGCAGCAGGGACTCTGTTTCCTGAAACTGGAGGCCAGAGCCCCACGGAGGCAAACCCTGGGAGGGGAAATGACAGTTTGCTTTGAAATTACTGCCTGCCAACATAACCAGACTAAATGGACGGCCCATTTCTGATCGAGCTTGATTAGCTTCACTTTACTGCGTTAAACCTTTGCCCTTTTTAAACTCCTCACAACAGGCTTGGATATAATGATTGTTTTCTGTCATAATCGTAGTTTGCAATAGAAAGTGACAGGATGTAAACGGTTTGCAGTTTGAGTGTGTCTGGGACTGCTCAGAATGAGCAGACTTGTTCTCAGATAGCTTACAAAATGCCAGCTTTGTTTGGAAATATAAACAGAGTCTGAAGTGTTAGGCAAAAACATTATGAGTGCAGCCGGCCAGCTGAAATGAAAACATGATAAAGGAGGAAAATAATAAGCCAGAAAGAAATTAAACGACTTTTTAATCAGATTCTGCACATTTCATTAAGCCTTCATGAAGAGGTTTTTAATTGCTTGTGTTCTTAAACCTCTCAGCGTTGTGAATTTTAATAGGTTGTAAAACCCTTTAACTTAATGAGGCCAGGGAGATCAGGAGTTATGTGCAGCACTTCTCTAAAGATGTGTGAAAAGTTTTAAGCATTAGAGTAACATATTCTCACACTGCAAAATGTTATTTTTTGGAGAAATAATTGCTCTCAATAAAATCGCCTTTGAGTCATTGCCACTTCTGAGGTTATAACTTTGTTAAAAATCCTTATTTAAGGAGGAAACCTGTTATTCTCTATCACAATCACAAGGCTGCAGCAAACAGAAAACCATCTTTGACAATTCCTCTCTACACAATCTCTCAGGAATGTCCAGAGTCATGCGAGCTTTTCTCATCTCATCCTACAGTTGTTCTTTAGGATTTAGTTCCTTGGATTGATTCATTCTGTGTCTGATTAACCATGTCTGTGAGAATGAGCCACATTTTGTGAATCATGATCCTTTTAATTGGCCAAAAAAAGCTAATTTTCTAGTTTCTTTAGTGGAGAAAACTGACGTTCTAGTTAAATTGTTGTAAATAGAAACAAGGTTTAAAGGCCGCTTGAGGACCAACACAGCATCATGGATCCTGCACCGTGTTCAGATGCATGTTACCACACTACTCTATGGCTGTGAAACATGGACAGTCTATCAGCGTCATGCCAAGAAGCTGAACCACTTTCACACCACCTGCCTCAGGAAACTTCTGGGTATAAAGTGGCGCAGATAAGATCCCAGACACCGAGGTCCTCACCCATGCTGACCTGCCCAGCATTTACACTAGGGTTGTCAAAAGTATCGATACTGAAACGTTGTATCCGGATACAATACTCGCATTTTAAAAGTATCGAGCCGATACTGTGCCACCATCAGTGGCACCTAAGCAGTCATTCATCTAAAAATGCAGAAAAGAGGACAATGCACTTTCAGAACACTGTGTGATTGAATAATTCTACGCACTTTTCAGTTTCACACTTTTTTTTTTGTAAGAGGCACTGCAAAAACAATCTAGAAATAAGTAAAAAAATTCTTAAATTAAGTGTATTCATCCTTAATTTGAGTAGGTAAATGAGATAGTTTGCCAATGGAATGAGTAGAGAATTTACTCTTAAAATGAGCTAAATAGATAATATGCCAAGTGAAATAGGACAATGCAATTGTGTTTTCTTATTTTAAATGTAAATTGTGTGTTGTTCCACTGGCAAAATGTCTCTTTTACCTCCTCAATTCAAGAACAAATGCAGTTATTTTTAAGAAAAAAAATCACTTCTCTAGATTTAGATTTTTTTTTGCAGTGCAGCTGCTGAGAATTATTTTTGTTTCTTAACGGTTTTGGCTAGTGTCATTATGTGTGCAAAGCATAGCCAGAAATGCTGAGGAAAACTTAATTTTAATTTTATAGGAATTTTTATCAAGCTTGCCTAATATTGTGCACACAACATACAAAATCAAAATATTGTTCTTATTGTTTGTTGTATTTATTTATTGTATTTTATTTATTAATTAAAATATTTCTGTAGAATTTTTGAGTCTTTGTTTTTATCCTTGTGGTATCGAAAATGGTATCGAAGAATGGAAGATATTTTCCTTAGTATCGGGTATGGAGTTGAAAAAGTTTAGTATGAAGTGACAACCCTAATTTACACTATCCTCATGCAGTCCCAGCCAGTAGCTACGCATGTCTGATGTCCGCATCCCAAAGAAACTGTCGTTTGGCGAGGCTACAGCAAGAAAAACGCTCCCAAGGTGGACAAAAGAAGCGTTTCAAGGACACGCTCAAAGCCTCGTTGAAGGCCTTCAACATAAACCACAACACATGGGAGCAGGCAGCGCAAGACAGAGGAATGTGGGCGATCCGCTGTTCAAAAAGGTGCCAAAGCTTGTAAGGCAAACCGGATCGCTGTGGCTGTAGGGCGTAGGCAAGCCAGGAAGATCAGAGCTGCCAATCTTGCACCAGACGCCACCATTCCCTGTCCACATTGCCCAAGACTATTCCGTGCACAGATTGGCCTGATCAGCCACTCATAGACTCTAACTTCCCCAACCATAAGATGAATAGATGGTCCTCATCATATCGACGGACGACCAGGAGGAGTTCCAAAACACCTGCACTGTTTGCTGGCAAAAAGATTGAAAGTACTCCCATCGGACCAAAGGGATTGTGGGGGAGCCTGCCACTCTGGGTCTCTGAGCAAGACCCTTAACCCCACGATGGCAGCCCACTGCTCCACAAGAGGATGGGTTAAATGCAGAGAGTTTATTTCTCCAATGTGAGATTAATAGAGTTCTATTATTCTATTTAATTATTATTAAAAGGCTTTTCTTTGTATAAAAACAGCCTATCATGATTATTATTAAGGCTTAGGGAGAAAGTAACTATTTGCTTTATAAAGATGAACTTTGATTTCTCAACGTGACCTAAATTTAAGGCTGTTTTTTTCTGATATTTTCAATGTGAGTTGATGCTATTAATGATTATTTTAAGGCATTTCATTCATTTTTATCTAGAAAATTAACATGTGCTGAAGGCGTTTTTTTTGTATTTGTCTTAAACGCAGCATCTGCTGCTCATTGTCCCAGTTATCTGGATTGGATTGGCTGCTGTTTGGGCCCCCCTTATCTCCCCCCCTCCCCCCTGCTCATTTTGACCTGCGTTATCATTAGTGCTCTCAGGAAAAACTCTCTCCTCCTACTCAGTGCTGGCTGATGGCTGCTCTGGAGATGAGGCCATCGAAGGGACCAGGGTGGGTCTGCACTGGGACATCATGTAGCCCAAGAGATGGCTGCACTGTGTTCCTTGGCCTTCATCCGCAGTGCAGCTATGCTGGAGGACTTGCGATCTGGATCAACATTGAGGTCATAACCGTTGATTCCGCCACTGATCCCGGCACCCCCAAACAGACTGCCCATGTGAGTCTGTCCCATGTGGCTGCTCCCTGGACTGGGGACACTCAGGAAGTCAGAGACACCTCCAGGAGCGTGAGGGTGAGGTGGCATGCAGGAGGGGACGGAATCGCAAGGCATGACACAGCCTGGTACCGGGGAAGTTGCACTGCTGCTCCCGATCCACGAAGGGTTCTGGATCTAAAGGAGAAGAGGAGGAATTATGGTTTAGTACTTGCTTCTAATAAATTATATATGTAGCATTGAACTGCATTAATGTATCAAGTCCACAGGGTGAGAACTTAATAATCTAGAGGGGATGAGTTCAACTCTTCTATGTTTGGATCCAACCATTTGCTTAATTTCTGTTCTGGATATAATAGATACATGCAGGAGCAACAACCATGACATACATCACATTGGAGCAGTTCTATGTCTTCTCTTGTGGCACAATAATTTAGCTGTAGTCTTGCGATCAAATGAAAAAGGAAAATGTTTTACTTTATTAAAATTATTTTATTTAAAAAAGAAAACCAAATTCTGACCTATGAGGTACAAAACTTCATCTGACTTGAGAAGTAATGTTAGAATAGGTTGTATAAATTAGGAAGGAATTCTCTACATTAAAAAAGTAGAGTTTTTTTTTATGCATTTTGCTTTAAATTTTATATTTATCCGTTTATATACTCCTATAGTTTAGTCAATGTAAAGACAACAAGATAACTTGGAGTTAAAGTAAAAGAAAGCTTTTAAAGCTGTTGTTGGTTGTTGGTTTTAAATCCAAGGTGCTATCTGTAGCCCTCCCACTCTCTAAACCTTATGCCTCTTTATATAAAATAAGACTAAATACTAACCTGTGAATGTGAAGCACTGTCAACTCTTTTCCAGACTACAATTAAATAGTTGTAAAAGTATCTTGTGCGTTAAAACAACATCAAATCTCCTAAAAACATATATAGTGACCATTTTAAGTCTGGGCAAACTTCATCACAACATAGAAAACTTGACTCCCTCATTGTTTATGCCCAATAAATACTTCTAAATAAATTTAAAACAGTCATATTCTCTTGTTCGTTAATATATAAAGTCCAGAAAAAGGTACAAATGAGCAGGTGCTCCAGATATTTTTATCTGCCCCCCATAGAGAGCTGAACACAGTGTTTTATTGTCATTACATTGTCACAAGTACAGAGCAGCGAAATGAACTCTCTGCATTTAACCCATCCCTTGGGGAGCAGTGTGTTGGAGCTGCCATTGTGCTGACGCCCTGGGGAGCAGTGTGGGAGTTAAGGGTCTTGCTCAGGGGACCCAGAGTGGCAGTCTGTGGGAGTGGGGCTTTCCCAAACTCAGAACCTCGGATTCCAAGCTCTATGCCCAATACCACCTAGCCTTCGTGAGACCATCCTGATATTGCAAGCTTTCAAGGTTTCACTCGCGCTAATCAGTCTGGAGACTCTCCGCTTAAAAAGATTTGGTAGACGTTCACCAAAGCGAGCGTCCAATCAGCGCTGTTGCTTTGAAGTGGCCGAGGTTTGAGGTGTGGCGGCAACGAAGCTAGCGACAGTTCAGTCTAAAGAACATGGCGGCTTCAGCCGATGAAACTAGCGTTAGCGCGGGCTATCGAGCAAGTTTTATCGGAATTACACTAGTATTTCACTGAAAAGAAGAGCGAAAACTTACTAACTCGTGAAGGCTTTCTAGAGGAAGAAGAGTTTTTTGCTCTTCTCCCCACTGGAACACTACGCAAGAGTTTACGATCTATCAATTGGCTCCTCTTCGTTGTCAATGCTTCGTTGATACGGCCATATGCTTCTCGTTGATCTGATTGGTTTATTTGGCCCGTCTCATCACCAACATAGGCCAATCAGCTAACCAGTATTTTCGGCCCTTCCCAAAATTACTTCAACGGAAGGTTTCCAGATGGATATGCGAGCAAATCCATCTGGCGGAGTCAGGTTACTAACCACTTCAGGGATCGCCACTCCCCAGTGAGGTTTACATTGTTCATTGGATTTTACATAAATCGTCTACAGGACACATAAATGATTGGGTTGAAAAATTAATCACTTCAGTTTTTTTTTGATAACTACTGTTTTCTGTTTGACCTCTAATATCCTTACCTGTGCATAGTTTTCAGGTCGAGTAAGAAGCGGCAGTTCGTAAGTAGTGGAAAAGTGCGTGCGCACTTGTTGCATCTGGCCAAAACGCTCCCTCTTCCTCCACTTGGCTCTGCGATTCTGAAACCACACCTGCAAAGAAAGCAGTCCATCAGAACAACCAATCAATAATGAAAAGGGATGCCAAAATAAAAATAAAACAAAAATCTGATTTTCTTTCCTTTTTCATCCATACTAAAGTTTCTTATAGGATTTAAAACAGCAAGCTGTTCTAGAAACTGAGCTATTTTACTGATCTAGTCAAAGAAAACAAGGTGAAATTATTGAATATTGCTAAAAAAAAAATAAACACATGAAAGTCATTTAGAGCCTTGACTTGTCTTTAAAGTGCTGTCCACGCTGAGCTATTGATGTGAAAATGGTGAGTCTCCCCCGGTGCTGTGTGCTTCAGCTTTGATACAAAGCCGTCTGCCTCCCCTCATGATGCCAGCGTCGACAGATCCACATCTGGGCCTGCAGCTGTTCATAAATCACTCTCAGAAAGGTGTGCTCTCTCCCATATGTCAGCACAGGGAATCCCTTTCTTACAGTCAATGAGTATTCAACCTTTGACCGAGATGGTATATTTATGCATAAACTAATCGTCTGGGTTTCGGCTTTGTTTATTATGCTCCAATTACTTTATTGTGAGACAACATGACTAAATAGTTGAGGTGGGATATGATATGTGCTCTAAGCAAAAGCAAAAACATCTGCAGACTGACATAACCCTCAGGATTTTTATTTAACTTTGTTAGCACTGCTGCGATGGACTGGCAACCTGTCCAGGATCTACCCTGCCTCTCGCCTGTAGACAGCTGGAGGCACCAGCACCCCTCGCCACCCCACGCGGGATAAAATGTGTCAGAAAATGGACGGTTGGATGGATAATTAGCACTGGCATTTTTAAAGTGAGTGATATGGCTCACTGCTCAGGGTGGCGTCTTCTCAAGGGTCCCCTGAGCGAGGTCTTTACTAAATATTTTTATGTAATATCAATGGAGAGGGGTGAGGGTTACCAGAATTATGCTGGTTGACATGCTTGCAGTTATGAGGAGGCAGCATCTTACAGTAGCAGCCGTAGAAAATGGCCCTTCGCAGTCAAACGCCAGCCGAATGGCAGCCAGCTTCCCTCCAACTCCCAGTGACTATTGCAAATTGTTTTACTCTGACTCCACCCTTTTATTAAATTTCACTGGAAAAATGTTACTAGAAATGAGTAAAATTGTCTTAAATTACGTTCATTTACTAGGGATGCACGATATAATCGGCCCCCTGTCGGTATCGGCCTTAAAAACTGAATATCGGACATCGGCCACCCCACCGATATTTAACCCGATATTTGATCAGCTTTCTAAGGTCTAAAAAAATAATACTATCGCCTTCTTCTTCCTTAAAAACTTCTTTTACAGACTTAAAAACTTCTAAAGACGAGGGAAAAAATATTGATACATTAAAATATCCCCAATATCTTCATATGCTGATATATTGCCATTTAAAACACCATATCAATCTTCTTTTACTAATGAAATATTGCTATATGTCATCATTATGCTACGAAATCCCCCGAAAATTCACGAAATTTTGCCATATTTTTATATATTGATATATTGACGCGCAGTATCGATCTATTTTACTAACAAAATCTCACAAGAATTTGCAAAATATCACAAGAGTTTGTAACAGAACGATGAAAATTTCACGAGATTTTTTGAAAGTAAAATAGATCGATACAGCGTTTTAAAAATCAATTTGATATCAGCATATGAAAATATATTTGAGTATATTATTTTTCAAAGTGTCAGAAATGGATAACAAAACTGCTATTTTCAATGACTACTTATTTTTCTCCAGCTTTAACATCGGTATCGATATCGGTTATCAGCTACATGAGTTTTAAAATATCGCGGCATATCGGATATCGGCCAAAATCCCAATATCATGCATCCTCAGTATTTACCCTGCAATTTGAGCAGGTAAATGAGGTAGTTTCGTCAATTGAATGAGTATTTTTATACTCTAAAAATAAGATAATTAGATAACATGCACTTGAAATAAGACAATGAAATTGTGTTTTCTTATTTTAAATGTAGCCTGTCTTGTTCCATTGGCAAAATGTCTTTAACCTCCACAATCCAAGAACAAATGCACTTATTTTAAGAAATAATGACTCATCTAGACTTCGATTTTTTTCCAGTGTACAGTGGTCTGACCAGGAGAGATCGGCTTCTCTTTGTGATCTTAATGTCCACAAATCATGACAGAACATTTTCGGTATAAATATTGATGTTTAAAAAGGAATTGTAGGGGACCAGCCAAGAGGGCCCATCAAGGAAAAATGCTCTGGAAAAACGATCTAGAAATTAGTAAATATTGCTTAAATGAAGTGTATTAACCCTTCATTCAAGTAGGTAAGTGAGATAGTTTGCCAATAGAATTAGCATTTTTACTCTTAAAATAAGATAATTAGATAATTTGCTCTTGAAATAAGACAATGCAATTGTGTTTTCTTATTTTAAATATAAATTGTCTTGTTCCATTGGCAAAATGTCACTTTTACATCCTTAATTCAAGAACAAATGCACTTATTTTAAGAAAAAATGACTTATCTAGATATATATTTTTTCCAGTGTGGGGAAAAATTTTGAATGGCTACTACAGTATAAAAACTTGCTGCTTTGCTCCTTTATTCACTGTGACTAAAGCTGTTAGAAATTCGTACAATATTAATACCTGGCTCAGTTAATTGGTGTCAAACAAATTATGAAATAAATTAAGTAGTTAAAATGAAAAGGTTTAACCTAGCAAATTAAAAGAGACTAAAAAAAGGTTGTGAGGGGAAAAGATGCCTGATATTGTTGGTGAAAAGAGTAGGGATGCACAATATAATCGGCCCCCCTCGATATCGGCCATAAAACTGAATATCGGACATCGGCCACCCCACCGATATTTAACCCGATATTTGATCAGCTTCTGAGTTTCTAAAGTCTAAAAAATATAAAAATACTACTTCTTCTTCCTCAAAAACTTATTTTTTACAGACTTAAAACTTCTAAAGACGAGGAAAAATATTGATCCATTAAAGTATCCCAATATCTTCATATGCTGATATATTGCCATTTAAAAAACACCATATCAATCTGTTTTACTAATGAAATATTGCTATATGTCATCGTTATGCTACGAAATCCCCGAGAATTCAATGCAATTTTGCCATATTTTTATATGTTGATATATTGATGCGTTAACATCGGTATCGATATCGGTTATCGGCTACATGAGTTTTAAAATAACGGCATATCGGATATCGCCAAAATCCCAGTATCGTGCATCCCTAGAAATGATTGTTTCTTTCAACTAAAGTTGCCTTTACATTATTTGGCACCAGTGTGATCATTCTTCTCTAACCTCTCACGTTACCAAGACATTTTCATCCACATAACTGTTCATTGGACATTTTCGATTTTACAACCGTCTTCCGAAAACCCAAGAGATCTTTATACCTGAAAAATCATCAGGCAACAACAACCATCCCACATTGCAATAAATTCAAATGCTTTTTATATCCTGGTCTTAGTTTCAAATTCACCTTATTGTCTTCATCATATTTAGATGTTTAAATGCATGGAGATGCCGTTTTGCTATTTCTGTCGACAAGCCTTGTTAGTGCATATATTCTGAAGATGCAGTGGATAATCTAATTTAAACTGATCCAGTGGAGCTATAACCCTATTCATCGATCAGTGCCACAGCTGGTTTCCATGGACACTGGATATGCGTTGCCAACCAACAACCCGCTTGTTTTTCTAACATGTAAATCAAACCTTTACTTCGTCAATACGCTCCCTAAAAGATAAAGGAAAGTTTATGCCTTGTGTGACGCATTTTTTCTGGGTTTGAAAGCGTGAATCTTCTCTGGGGGATACGGTGCTCCCCTCGAGGCTCTAAACCAGGGGTGGATTTCAGTTCCTGGAGGCTAGTATCCTGCAACTTTTAGATCCTACCGTGGTCCAACACACCTGAATCAAATGGCTGAGTTACCTCCTTAGTATAGAGTCAGTTCCTCCAAGTATCTCTATAGTTATGCTGCTATAGGCTTAGACTGCTGGAGGACATAGGGACCCCTTTTTTCATCATTCTGGTTCATTCTATCTCTATTCTCCCACTCTGCAGAATCTGTTAGTTCAATCTCTAACATTCTGCTCTCTCTGCTTTTTCTCATAGTAGCTTCATCTGGTCTGTTCCTGTTTGGCTGTGACTCCATCCTGAGAGAAACATCACGCCGTGCTGCTGCCATCAACACCTTTGTTTCTAGATGTTGAGCTTTTTGGCCTGTTTTCCAGTGTAGTCCTGTTTCTCTGACTGTGACTAACTGGATGTGCTCTCTTCATCCTCTGACATGGGAGCTGGCTGGCTCGGAGCTCGTCTGCCTGGCTGTGTGTTTCCTGGACGGGGCGCCTGTGGAGCTGGTTGACAGTTGCCTTTTTGTATCTATGCTTCTTTTTCTATGTCTGCTTCTGTCTCCTTGAACCCCAGTGGGCCTCAGCAGATGGCCGCCACACTGAGCCTGGTTCTGCTGGAGGTTTCTTTCTCTGTTCAAAGGGAGTTTTTCCTCTCCACTGTCGCTACAAGCATGCTTAGTGTGAGGGGATTGCTGAAGAGTCAATCAGCTGATTAAATCAACTGTTTTTCCTCAGATAGAAAACTTTGAATCAATCTGACTGTATGATGTGGTGAACTGTAAAAGTGCCTTGAGATGACATGTGTTGTAAATTTGGTGCTATAGAAATAAACTGAATTGAATTGAACCTAAGGCACATCTAAAAGTTGCAGGATAGCTGCCCTGAGGAACTGGAATGCTCCACCCCTAGCCTCATGGAGACCAATCCTGATCTCAGGAAGCTTTCAAGGTTTCACCTCGCTAATCAGTCTGGAGACTCTCCGCTAAAGAAAGAAATTTGGAGCCGCTCACCAAACGAACGCCCAATCAGCGCTAGCTTTGAGGCGTGGTTGAGGTGTGATGCAACGAGAAGCGCGACAGGTGCTCAGTCTAAAGAACATGGCGTTTCAGTCCGATGAAACTAAGCGATTAGCGTGGCTATCCGAAGCAAGTTTTATCGGAATTACAGAGTATTTCTTCACTGAAAGAAGAGTTGCAAAACACTGAAATCTGGAGGCTTTTCTTCTCAGAGGAAAATATGTTTTGCTCTTCTCCCTCACTGCTTTCGGCAAGAGTTTGGTTCATATCAATTGGCTCCTCTTAATCGTCGCTTCTGTTAGTGAATTGCCATATGCTTTGTTGATCTGATTGGTTTATTTGGCCCGCTCTATCACCAACATAGGCCAATCAGCTAACCAGTATTTTATTTTCTTCTAGGTAAATGACTTCAATGGAAGGTTTCCAGATGGATTTGCTCCTCAAGATATCCATCTGGAAACCTTCCATTGAAGTCAGGTTAGCCCACCCCTGCTCTAAAGCTTCCTTACACAGTCTAACAATATGTATTGTAAGATGCTTTGATGTCTATATTACGGTAAAACGTGAGTGGGGGGTTTATGTTTGTGTGTTGCACTGTGATGGACTGGCAACCTTTCCAGGTTGTAACCTGCGTTTCACTCAGTAACTGCTGGAGATAGAACTTAGATAGGCCTCCACATGGCCGCAGTTACTTGCTTTTAAAAATGCTTGTTATTTCTGTTCTTAGAGAAGGAAACATTTTACGGAATATGTGTAAAAAGCTTTGATTAAAAATAGTTTCATAAAAAATATGTCTTATATGAGGCACTTTTTCCACTGTTTTTTTTTTTCCATTTCAATGAACAAGAACTAAAATGATGAGAAGAGGGATGGTGGGAGGCTCCACATGTTTGTTTGCATCTATTTGTTGGTTGTCTCAATGTAACCCTCCCAGGAGAAAAGTAGAAACATCTTCAAAGAATCCAGAGAGAGAGAGAGAATCCTGCTTTGGCGCGGGGGCTTGAACCCGTATTGTGGGTTGATTCCCAGCCCAATCAGCTTGTGGTTTCACAGTCCCTGACATGCAATTTTCCCTCAGTTATTCCCTTCAAATGCCACCACCCCCACCCCAACCACCCATGTTTTTCTCTCCGTCATCATTTTTTCTCAGTAAAGAAATGCACATCAAGGTTTAGAGGCAGAGCCGAGCTGTGTCGCACAAATGCGAATTTGCGGGATGCGCATGGCTGGAAAACCACATTTTCATTTGCAAAGTGTTTTCTGATGAGGTTGGGGTGAGATTTACTGAGATGAGACTAAATCAAGCAGAAGAACCCTTGGATTAATACAAATATCTTCTTCCTTTACATACTAATAGATTAGCGTACGCATTATTGATATTATTTCTTTTTGTTGATGAGAGTTATAGATAAAACTAGATTGTAACATTCCTCAGTTCAGCCAGTGAGATTAGAGAACCTTGCAAACGGGGAAGCAGAGATGTGATCTTGTTACTGGAACCCCTGATGTCAAGGTGAAGGGTTGTTGCCCTTTGTATTATGTCATATGTTTGAAAGGGGGCTCTGGGTCTATGCTATGCTCCCTCTGAAGGTTTAGGGTCTATTATTGTTTTTCAGGCCTCCCTTTTGGTGGAACTTAAATTACATGAGCTCATTACATTACTGCTTTCCATATACATGCATGAGCCCTCACACCTGACGAGGTCCTGTTTGGACTGACGTCTGCTCGTACTGGATTTATATTTAGAGACATCGGAGAAGAAAAAGGATAAAACAGAAAAGCAAACAGTTCCTTCTTTTCTCTATTTTCAGCTATTTTATATTAATAATTCCTTTATTCTATATAGGAATAGTAACCCAAAAACAGATTAGCCTTCATTTCTACTACCCCCATGCTGAACAACACTTGAGTATTACTTTTTGATATCTCAAAATGCATCTGGAGATCTGGGAGGTTTCTTGCTGTTCGCTGACATTCGGGGCAATGGAATTCATGGCGCCCGAGACAGAAAAGCATTCATAACCATTGAAAAACGTGTCAATATTCTCCATACAGCTCGCCCAATGCAGTCCTGTAAAGCGTCCTGAGTGGGTAGCATCCAGAATTTACTTCAAACAAAGTCATTTAGAATGTTTTTAGAAAGCATAAACAGTAGTGTATAGGATTTCCCAAAAGCCGCGTTCACGAGTCCACGGAAACCACGGCAGACCACAAACCAGATGAAAGTGCGATTCAGCCGCCTGCTCTGCCGAAATAATGCAAGCTGTAGAAGAAGAAATGTGCTGTTTACCCAGTGCAAAGAAAGAAACAACGAAAGAAAAAAAATGTCTGAGGACTTCAGTGTTGAGGAAGAGCATGAGTTCTTTGCAGAGCTGAATGCGCACTTTCATCTGGTTTGGTCTGCCGCTGTTTCCGTGACTCGCGGAACGCCAGCTTTAGGAAATCCTATACACTACCGTTTATGCTCTTAAAAACATTCTAAATGACTTCGCTTCGAAAGTAAATTATGGACGCTACCCACTCAGGACACTTGGAATACATTGGACGAGCAGTATGGAGGAATATTGACACGCTTTTTGTGGACTTTTATGGACCTTTCTGCCCTCGGGCTCATAGACCTCCATTATTTGAATGTCAGCAGACAGCAAGAAGCCTCCCAGATCTCCAGATGCATTTGAGATATCAAAAGTACTCCAGAGTGTTGTTCAGCATGGGGGTGAGTAGAAAATGAAGGCTAATCATGTTTTGGGTGTACTGTTCCTTTAAGGGTTTACGTCCTTGGTGTTTGAAACATGCAGACAAAATTTGATTTGCACACATAAAACGCTGAGAAAATTATAACACCAGTGAAAGATTAATATCTTAGTCAGGTTATTTGAATGCTCTACTTTTCTTCTGAGCGATAAACTAGCCGTCATCTTAATTATAACAAATCATGATAAAGAAACTCCTTTTTTTTATTCCTAATCTCTTTGCAGGCCTCCCACTCCTCTGCTAAAACTCATCCCTTTCTGTCCCTCAACACCCCTGACCCAGTAACACTGACCCCTTCCCTCTCTCCAAATGTCGCTTTCCTCCCACCTCCCTTTTAAGTCGGCGAAGGGAAGTGGGGATATTGGAAAGTGAGATGGGAGAATGTTCAAACTGGGGCTTGTTTTCATTTCATGTTTAATTTCCTGACGCCTAAGCCCTCAGCTTCTCCACGCCTAACCTTTTCAACCTCTGGAAAGCGTGCAGACAAGAGCGACAGACCGGGGCGTCCACATACACACAGAAAGCAAAATCCACTTTGTACAGAATCTAAAGTCTGTCAGCAACAAATATTTCTAAGCTTGACTTTAAGAAACTATTTTTGGGAACTACTGTTACATTTCTGTTACTTAAGTGGTAAAGTTTCTCAGATTTTATTCTGACTATACAAGGAAACTTCAATGTTTTCTCTGATTTTCATTGTCTCACACTTATGAGCCTTTAGTCTTTTCTATTATGTGAGGAAAAAATTAGGGTTAATAGCAGTTAACTCTCTTGGTGTCTTTATAAAATAAATTCTGATTATTTGATACCAGAAACAAAAGCAGATTTTTTTTTTACCTCATCTTTAAACAATTTAAATCTCAAAAATAAATATCTTTTTAAAAAATTGCTTTTTTTTATGAACCTTGAAATTTGCTAATTATGGCTGATGTGTCAAATATAACCTTTTTTCTTTTCCCCTTCATTTTAAGGTTACACTGTAAAAACAATCTAGAAATGAGTAAAAATGGCTTAAATTAAGCTTATTTAACCTTATTTTGAGTAAGTAAATGAGACAATTTGCCAATGGAATGAGTATTTTTACCTACAAAATAAGATATTTAGATAAAATGCACTTGAAATAAGGCAATGCAATTGTGCACTGCAAAAAAATCTAATCTAGATAAGTTATTTTTTCATAAAAATAAGGGCATTTGTTCTCTTGAATTAAGGAGGTAAAGAGACATTCTGCCAATGGAACAAGACAATACTTACACTTAAAATAAGAAAACACTATTGCTTTGTCTTATTTCAAGTGCATATATTATTTAATTATCTTATTTTAAGAGTAAAAATACTCATTCCATTGGCAAACTTTTCTCATTTACCTACTCAAATTAAGGGTGAATACACTAAATTAAGGAAATTTTTACTTATATCTCGATCGTTTTTGCAGTGTGTTTTCTTATTTCAAATGTAAAGTATCTTGTCCTATTGGCAAAATGTCTCTTTTACTTCTCTCAATCCAAGAACAAATGCACTTATTTTAAGAAAAAAATTACTTTTCTAGATTTTTATTTTCCAGTGTAATAATTATTAGAACTTAAAAAAGGTATATAAATATTTAACTCCTACACTGCAAAAAACAATCCAGAAATAAGTAAAATGGCTTAAATTAAGTATATTTAGCCTTAATTTGAGCAGGTAAATAAGATGATTTGCCAATGGAATGAGTATTTTCACTCTTAAAATAAGATAGTTAGATAATATTTACTTGAAATAAGATGATAAAAAAAAGTTTTTTTCTTATTTTAAAAGGAAATTGTCTTGTTCCATTGGCAAAGTGTCTTACTTACCTCCTCAAGTCAAGGAAAAACACACTTATTTTAAGAAAAAAATAACTTATTGAGATTTATATTTTTTGCAGTGTAACAGATTTACTCTCCAAAAATCTTACACTTAAATCAGATGTTATTCATATTCTTTATTTTCCTTCCTTTATCATTAAACTTCCCTCAACTGCAAGAAAGAAATGAGTTAATGTCAGCATTATTTAGCTTTGTATTGTTTGCTTCTCAATATATACATAATTGAAAGTAAGTAGTAAGTAAGTAATATTAAGGAAGTAAGTAGTTCATGTTTTGATTAAAAATAAATCCAACTCCTGATTCCAGTCATTACCAGCCCCATGTGGTTTCCTATTCCAATTTGTCAAAGAATATTTATTTTTTCTTGGCCAATCTGGAGTATTTTAATTCTTTTTAAACAGTTATCCTAAAGTTGAGAATATGAGACTGATGATGGTTGATTTATCCACTTACATCGGGGAAAAGTGCCTCTTTCAGAGGTGACTTTGTCAGTGTGTTTCGGATTATTGACCTGCTGCATAAAGCAGCTCCAACTGTGCTTAAACTCATAAACTAATTGCTGGACTTTTTGCTTTTCTGACCGAGAAGAATTGGGGTCTTTAGTGCAGAAATTTTTTTTTTTTAAGTTCTTCTGTTTGCTCCTGGAGAAATATAAGTAGGTTCTTGCAGTAATTTTAATGACTCAACCAATCATGGGAACCTCCATGAGTCTCTGAAGGCTCGAAGTCTTAGCCAGGACTATGTAAACCTTTAAAGTCTGGAAGTTTTCTACAGGTAGGATTTTTATATGTTGCTAGATTTCCTTGGTTATGGGGATGAGTTGCTTTCTGACATTTTCTACCTAAGTGTTCTGTTATTGTACAGGTTTAGATGAGGCTAGTGCAACCATAGTAAGAACACTGTTAGTTGGTATTTTCTTTCCCCTTTTATTAAATAAAATTATAATTTGGAAACAGTGTTTTGGGTTATCTTTGTCTAATAAAAGCAGGTTGAGGGAGTAGCGGCATGGTTTGGGCCAACATGAGGATGTTAGAACCTCAGGTTCTGAGTTTGAGCCCCACTCCCACAGCCGGCGGGAGACCATCCTGATCTCGCGAAGCTTTCAAGGTTTCACTCGCAGATCAGTCTGGAGACTCTCCGCTAAAGAAAATTTGGAGCCGCTCACCAAAACGAACGCCCAATCAGCGTTGGCTTTGAGGCGGGTTGAGGTGTGACGCAACGCGAGAAGCGCCACAGTTCAGTCTAAAAGAACATGGCTGCTTCAGCCGATGAAACTAGCGTTAGCGCATGCGGCTATCGAAGCAAGTTTTATCAGAATTACAGAGTATTTCTTCACTGAAAGAAGAGCAAAACACTGCTCTGGAGGCTTTCTCAGAGGAAAATATGTTTTTGCTCTTCTCCCCACTGGTTTCGCAAGAGTTTGATCTATCAATTGGCTCCTCTTCGCTGTCGCCCTGTTAGTACGCCATATGCTTCGTTGATCTGATTGGTTTATTTGGCCCGTCTATCACCAGCATAGGCCAATCAGCTAACCAGTATTTTCCCAAATTCACTTCAACAGAAGGTTTCCAGATGGATATGCGGAGTAAATCCATCTGGCGGAGTCAGGTTAACAGACTGCCACTATGGGTCTCTTGAGCAAGACCTTCCCTTAACCCCACGCTGCTCCCTTGGCGCCGCACGATGGCAGCCCACTGCTCCCCGAGAGGATGGGTTAAATGCAGAGGAAAATTTCTCCAATGTGAGATTAATTAAGTTCAATTATTGATATAAAAAATAATATAACATTATGGGAGTTTCCAGTCAAAGTATAAATAAGAGTCTGACTGATTTTTTTAAATTATATTTAATAAACCTTAAAGCTGGTTAAAAGGCAAGTAAAACTGCAGCACTACTACGACTTTTTGGAGTTCAGAGACGTTCAAACATAACAGAAGTCTGGTTTTAGTCTTGTCCCTCTTAAGTTAGTTCATAGCTTTAGCCTTAAGGGTATTTTAAACTACTAAACATAGTTATGCTAATAGAGTTTTCTGATGGAGTGACTTTCACCGCATGAAGTTTTTTAAACTTATATATAATAGTTTAATCAGTTCCCATCATGACCTTCGGTGCCCCTGTCCCTAACAACATACCCAAGAGAATAAAGTTCACTGGCTGCCAACTCTTGCTACTTTTGTTTGTATTATTTAGCAGACATCTGCAAGTAAGGTGGTTCAGTACTCTTGGAGCTCAAAATGCTTGGCAGCGATACAGTAATTGCTAAAGACGCTGACAGCAAAATGCAGCTTACAGAGCCATTATAGAGCTTTATTTATGCTCCGGAGCCAGCAGGCAGAGAAAGAGAGAGAGGAAGAAGGAGAGAGGGAGGGCAGAGTCTCAAGCTACAAAAACAGCTTTGAAGTCCAGCCGTCTCACCTCATCTCTGTCATCCAGGTCCGCTGCAATTGATGGAGTGCCTCGCTCACTTACTCACACACGCGGCCCCCTCCTCCATTAAATTCGGGCAGCGGGGTGAAGTCCGAGACTGTGCCTCAGAGCTAATTGTACCAAACTGGTGGCAGCAGAAGTCACATGAGTGATTACAGAAAGCTGCAGCCAGACTTTATGAAGACATTCATCACCAAACTGAGGATGAAGCTGAAGGCCTCTAATGGCGGTGTTTAGGCAGAGAACATCTGTAGTGTGCATTTCAATCGCCGTTCTGCAGGAGATGAAACGGTTTCTCCAATTGCCTGGCAAGCTCCAAGTGCGCCACAGTCCTCAACAATTGGATATCCCTGGACTTTGTCTCCATGGACCTTCAGTTGAAATTTGGGGGTTTAGTCTTGATTGCACGCATATCTGGAGCCCGATGTTAGATGTTTGGGTCAAACCTCACAGTGACTCTGCTGTGCGCTGGTAAGATGAAAAACGTAATCATATTCATGTGGGGAATGGACAGGCCCGTGTGAACGCTACATGAATGTGCTTATTTTACTGTACCACCACGAGGACCAGGCCAGGTTCCTCGGTCCCTGACTATGTCTCAGGCCCTGCGTGGAAATTGAAACTGGCATCTCAGAGTGTCTTTTATATCCATGCCAAATAGCTTCAATGACTTTCCATGTGTTTCCCTTCCATGCCTCCAGAGCGGTGCACTGAGGTGGTTTGAACATGGTAGTCACTGCAGAGAAACCCTTGGCCTCTGACCCTCATTTGAAGTCTGGCCCGTGTAAGAGCAATGAGCATTTCTCCATCCCACAAACCCTAAACTCTGATCTGAAACTAGCAGGGAGGAAAAACAAACTTGCTTTTCCGCTGATCAGAACAATCTTTGCTGACTCTCATAGCTTTATCTATCTGTTCCATTCAGATTATTAGCATGCAAGCAATAACAAGTGTCTTTTTACATCACTGAGTTTTATCCTTGCAGCATTCTGTATATTAGCTTAAATTTTTCTCCCAACATTCTTCCTCCTACGTCAAACAATCCTACTCAATTAGCAAAATGTTCGTTTTTTAGGTTTGCTGGTCTGGTGCTTGTTTTCATCCCTGGATCTTCATCTAAAGCTCTGGAGCCCAGCATGATGTCAGTGAATTTTTAACTCTGACTCATTTCTTGTTTAGTATTTCTATTTAAAACGAATTAGGCTTTGACAGTAAAACTATTTGGTTTGTCTTTATTTTTATGTAAACCCCCATAACTTTTACAACTTTTAAAGCTAACGATGAAAGTTATAGAGGGTTCAAGAGCCTGTATAATTACTGGCACCCATCAGATAAACTGTCAGGAAGATATGGAGCTGTAATAGATCTCAATCTAAGTGAGAACAGGACCTTTTCGTGCCTTGTCTATTTTTGTAGCCTTGGCATCTTTTTTGCAAAAACAAAACAAAAAAAAATCTATCTAAATTAAATGGTATGTTGTTTTTATTTTGTAAAAGTTCCCATTTTAAAAGGTTTCTAAAGAAATCGACCATTTTTTGATTTTGTTCGTAATAATAATAATAAATGCGCATTTAAATACAATAAAGATGGATTTTTGGAACCTTCTAGAAAGTGAATCTTTCCTGGAACTTTTCTAGGTTGAAATTGCTGATTACTGCCTTTTAACTTAAAGCATTCTTTGCAAAAAATGAGCAGTTGCTGTCAGAAACATTGAATGAACTTAATGGTTAACTGATAAGTTCTATGAAAGTTTCAAAATTAAAGCTGTTAGTTCTAAAAAGAAGCTGGTTAGTTACAGGAAAGTACCTGGTAAAATCTGGATATTTACCTGGTTAGATTCTCTGAGGCAACAGGTGAACTTCAAGCCATTTAAGGTATAGTAGTATTAGTACATTTCTTTTTTAGTATTTAAAGAAAAAAACATTCCATTGGGCTTTGTTTCCAAGACGTTTCTCTTCCCATCCAGGAAGCTTTTTCAATTCAAAATGTCAAAAAAATAGCGTTTAGTTCCAGGTTTTATACAGCCTTTGTTGGGCTATTGTATAAAGCCTCCAACTCAGCACTATTTCTGACATTTTGAATTGAAAAAGCTTCCTTGATGGGAAGCAAAACACCTTCAAACTTGGAAACAAAGTCCAGTGGAATGTTTTTTAACTTTTTTAGAAAAACTAAAACCTGGATGACTGGGAATCTTCACCTGCATAGTAGATGGAAGGTCGGTAAAGTGCAAAGCAAGGTCCATAAAGTTCTGGAGGTTTATGTTTGGTACCGTGAAGTGATACCAATGTAGGCTTTTGAGTTTCTTTTTAAAAACGAACAATAATGTCTTCACTCTGTTACCCTCACCTGAACCCGAGCCTCGGTGAGGTCCGTCCTCAGCGCCAGTTGCTCGCGAGCGTAAACATCAGGGTAGTGAGTCTTCTGAAAAACCTTTTCAAGCTCTTCAAGCTGGTAGCTGGTGAATGTTGTGCGGTTGCGTCTCTTCTTGCCTTTGTTGCTCTCTGCCTCACTTTTCTCTAACGGACTGGAGAGATCGGACCCCGGTCGCTCACTAGGCCCCTTCACACCTGGCTCCTTTAGGTTCAGGTAGCTGCCTTCCATCCCAGGAGGATCAACACTTGATGGAAGCTCAGACTCTGTCAGGCCGCTGTTGTCTTTTCCTATATGTGGGGGATAAGATGGAACAAGAATATTAAGACTTTATAATCAACAGATTTAAACCTTTATAGCGCACTCAGTAAAATACTTTTTACCTTATGAGCTATGTGACATAAAAAAAATGGTGGACGTTTTGATGGCAAAAAATTAATATCAGTGTAGTAACAAGAAACTGGCCTCGTGGAGACCATCCTGATCTCTCGAAAGCTTTCCAAGGTTTTCACTCACAAATCAGTCTTGAGACTCTCCGTTAAAGAAAATCTGTTCACCAAACGAACTAATCAGCGCTGCTGGCTTTGAGGCGGGTTGAGGTGTACGGCTAAACGCCCAGCGCCGACAGTTCAGTCTAAAGAACATGGCGCGGGTTTCAGCCGATGAAACTAGCGCATGCTATCGAGCAAGTTTTATCGAATTACAGAGTATTTCTTCACTGAAAGAAGAGCAAAACACTGCTCTGGAGGCTTTTTCTCAGAGGAAAAGATGTTTTTGCTCTTCTCCCGACTGGTTTCGGCAAGAGTAGCCCGGGCTTGTGGTTGTGTTTTCGTAGTCGCTCTGTTAGTACGTGCGTCATATGCTTCGTTGATCTGATTGGTTTTATTTGGCCCGTCTCTATATGCAGAGCAAATCCATCTGGCGGAGTCAGGTTAACAAGAAACACCAACTTGCCGGAAGAAAAACACTCTGAGAGTGAAAGAAACATTTTTTTTTCTTTTGGTCCAACATAACCTTAGAGGCATTAATGCTGATACTGGCACTTTTTTTAGTTTATAAACCTAAATATAATTGTTAACTAGGCTTATTAACATTTTAACTTTACTTTTTAACTTTTCAATTAGATTTTTACCTTTTTTTTCTTGACTTGTTGACTTTTTATTCAACTTAATTTACAGCAGATAATATATATAAATACAAGGGCTCATCTAATTGGTCAAATGCCAAAATAAGATGCACAGCCATGTAGCAGCATCTTTGCTGAATGGTTGTAGCAGAGATGGCAAAAGTACTCACTTTCCGTGACTTGAGTAAAAGTACAGATACTTGTGTTAAAAAATACTCTGGTAAAAGTGGAAGTACTGATTAAACTTTTACTCAAGTAAAAAGTAACAAAGTACAGGCTTGTAAATTTACTTAAAGTATAAAAGTAAAAGTAGAAACCCCTTTTTTCATGCTGTTGCCTACATTTTAAATGGATGTCTGCCAATAGGACTAGATCTCCGTTTGTGTTCATTTTACAATCATCTCTGTGCCGTCCATGCTACTATGCTAAACGCCCACGCCAACAAAGCTGCAATGATTTGCCAGCCAATGAATACCGCAGAATAATCTGTTCGACATTCTCATCTTGTAGTGGTAAAGGCCAAATGCAAACGTAGATTCCCATCCAAATTAGATTGAATTTGGTATTGATGACAGTGAAAAATAATAACGTAACTCCATTGAAATGATTCAAAACTAAAGCCAACGAGCCAATTTTTAAAATGTAAGGAGTAGAAAGTACAGATATTTGTGTAAAAAATGTAAGGAGTAGAAGTAAAAAGTCGCCATAAAATAAGTAAGTAGTAAAGTAAAAATATCAGGAAAAATCTACTTGAGTACAGTAACAAAAGTATTTGTACTTCGTTACTTCCCATCTCTGATGGCTGGATATAGATCTTGTGCTTCTAGACCTCACTGAGGGACGGGGAGTCCATTTGTTTGCAAGTGATATTTGATTCTTGCTGTAATTATTTAATATGGAGCAAACACATTTAAATTTATGACTATTGGAGCATCATTTCACCTGTCATCCTGCTATTTTGATTACTTCTAAAAATCAGTGTTTCTTTCTTTTACATGCTCTAAAGATGGTCTTACTTTAGATTCAAAGGAATGTTTATCTACAACTTACCCAGAAAGTGGAAGTAACATTTAACTTACATCCCACAGTTCTCTTATTTTCCTAAAGGTCTGTCAAAGTATAAAATACCAGAATATACTATAGTAGGCTATGAAAAACAAAAATGTTATTTAAAATACTAATTACAATGACTTATTTCTAAATGATAACCTATAATTTGCATTATTGTAAACCTTTTAGATTTTTTTTCCCCAATTTTCTGAGATAAAGTTTAAATAAAGACTAAAAAACAATCTAGAAATAAGTAAAAGTTTCTTAAATTAAGTGTATTTTACCCATAATTTGAGTAAGGTAAATGAGATAGTTTTGCCAATGGAATGAGTATTTTTACTCTTAAAATAAGATAATTAGATAACATACACTTGAAATAAGAGAATACAATTGTGTTTTTTTATTTTAAGTAAGTGTAAATTGTCTTGTTCCATTGGCAAGATGTCACCTTTACTTCCTTAATCCAAGAACAAATGCACTTATTTTAAGAGAAAAAAACGCCCTATCTAGATTTCGATTTTTTTCCAGTGAGAAAAGGGAAAATTCACAACTTTTCATCCAGATCATTTTATTTTTTGTTTTGCTTTTTTACAGTTTTTGAAATTCTATAAAATGGGTGTTTTGACTGTTTCTATGATATGAAATCTAGAAAAATGACTCTGGAAAGGAATAGATTTTTATATTGAAGGAGCACTGTTGATTGTCTCCATCGTGTTTTATTTTAAAGCCCAAAAACATATGTAGCATAAATCCCAGCTGCAGAAAAGAATCGCCTTTTTCTTTTGTTTGAAAAGTTTGTCACAACACGCTGGTCATGACCTGTGACATGACCTACAAAGTCCTCTCCCTATCATCTCTCAATCAAACTACATGAAACCCGAGCTACGTAAATCTGCTCCATCTTGAGATACGTTTGATGGGCTTTGCAAACAGAGAAGGTGTAGATGGAGGGGGTACTTCGACTCCCACCATAACCAGTCTGGTGTTTGTCGCCTTCAATTTCTTCAGCGTCCATTTTGGGACAGACCTCACTCTGTTCCTGTTGGTCTATGTTGGCATTTTTGTGCGTCCTTCTGAGGAGATGAAGAAAGCTTTCCCTTCTGCCTCCATAAACAAACAGACGTGTGAATAAATAAGTCGAGGGACTTGAGCGCTGAGCTGGGCCAGCCTCTGTTTGCTTTTCCTGTAACGGGGAAGTAGAGCACCTTGTTTTGAATGTCGTACTTTTCATCACACAAAACAGACAAAATGCAAACATTTTAATGCTTTTTTTTCCCGTTTGTCTCTTTGCATTTTTGTTCCAAAAAATCAAACTAAGCCCAATTTTCACTCATTAAAAACTATCAAGGGGAAAAACCTGGTGATTTCAAGCAGTTGTGAATATGGCCCAGGATTTTTTTTTTCTTAGTTGATGACTAAATAACTTTGGACTGATGAAGCTGGGTGGAGGCTGTCAGCAGCAACATGCATGTTTGTTTTCACAGATTAGCTCTCCTTTGGCTCGACGGTCCCTCATGGAAATGTCAATATCGATTGGCTGAAAGCTGCACGAGCCCTCCCCTGGACTCTGTCTCCAACCTGTCCCTGCTGAGACACTAATGGAACAGCACAGCTCTCCCAGCTGGAGTTCATGACCTCAGATCATCACGGCCTACCTGTCAGACCTTTTTACAGTCTTCCTGAAAGCAGATGTTCTGACATCACCAACCCCTAAATTTGGCCTCTTCTCGTGATATATTTTTGTTCCTTTCCCTGGAGGAAGAAGCATAGCTGCCATGTTTGTGAAGTAAGACAGGTCAAGTCCAAGTTCCTGCCTGGCATTTGTGCTTGTGAGGGAATATACAGTTATTCCCCTTGAGCAAGGCGCACATCCTGTTCGCTCTAAGAGTACACATGGGTGCGCTGAGCAGTGGAGCAGGAAAGTGTCCGGAAATATTTCGGATTCTCAAACCTTTTTTATTCTAGCATTTCCATTCTGGATCAGACACATATTTTCTTTTCTCATCATAAAACAGCTGATGTTTGCTTCAAGTAAATGTAAGACTAAAGCAAGCTGCTTAAATCTGCTGTAAAAAGTTAAATAAGCGACATCTAACATCTAAATGTCATCCAAATTAGACAACATTTCTAACTTTAAGCTGTTTTCTTCATCGTTCCCTCTCCTGCTAAACATTTTTGGCACATTGAAATACATGAAAATGGGCCTAAAGCTGAGAGAAGGAAGAGAATTTTGAAGAACTAAAAGCCTTTCCTGTTGTTGATGAGTTTGAGTTTCTTTTAATGCTTTTCCTCTCTGAATAGTACGTCTATATTGGGATTAAAAGTGGGGGATTAAATATTTTGTACTGTGTCAAGACAGACAAAGTTTCTTGTTGTTTAATATTAGTGGCCAGTTTTGTTTAATCTAATTTTTCACATTTAAAAATTGCAGTTGGGTCAACTAAATGATCTTATGGCCAGTTAATAACTTGCTGAATAAATCTAAAACTTGCTTGGTGTCAGTTCTACACTCGAGCATGTAGGAGTATGTTGATCTTCCAGGTTTTATTTCGGTCCCTATCAGTACGTCAGAGTATTAGTGTCACAGAAAAAAGTAAAACATAAACTTAATAAAGTGTATGTTTAAAAAAATAAAAATAAAAATAACAAAGTAATTATATTAGGCCAATGAGATTAAAGCCTTATAATTATGAAATAGCATTACAAGAAATAATCCAATATATTACAAGAATAAAGTCAAAATAATTATGAGAGTAAAGTTATAAGGATATTTACGCAGCCCCTAAAGGGACATGGAAGGGAAAAACTTTTCTGAGATCCATAATACTTTTGCGAGAAACACCAATACTTTAGCGAGATCCTCGCTAATACTTTTCATGAGATCCATAATAGTTTCTACGAGATCTTTCGCGAAAGTATTGCAGGATCTCAAAAGTTTTGCCCTAGCGATATCCCACTAAATACTTTTGGGAGATCTCACAATACTTTTCGCGAGATCCCGAATACTTTTAGGATTTGAGATGCACTGCAATAGATTTCGCGAGATCTCCCAAAAGTATTGATTTAAGTTCACTAATGCACTGCGAGATCCCGCCAATACTTTTGCGAGATCTCGCGCAATACTTTTCTGCGAGATCCGCATAATAGTTTTAGAGATCTCCCAAAAAAGTATTAGCGGGATCTCGCAAAAGCAGACACTGCTAGATCTCGCAATACTTTTCGCGAGATCCCATAACTCTGGCGAGATTCGCGAAGATACTTTTATGCAGATCCCGCAATACTTTTAGCGAGATCTCAAAACTATTCGAGATAAAGCATAAAAGTACTTGAATTATTCTTTGCAAAAGTTTATTTTTGCGAGATCTCCGGAATACTTTTGCGAGATACTGCAATAGAATTTGCGAGATCTCCCAAAATAGTATTGCGAGATCTCACAATACTTTTAGCGAGATCCTCGCAATACTTTTATGAGATCTCGCAATACTTTTATGCGAGATCCCGCAATAGTTTTGCGAGATCTCCCAAAAGTGGGCGGGATCTCCGCAAAAGCTTATTTTTGCTAGATCTCGGCATACTTTTTGCGAGATCCTCGCAATACTTTGCGAGATCCGCCAATACTTTTTGCGAGATCCGCCGAATACTTTTGCTGGTGATCTCGCGAAAACTATTGCGGGATAACCGCAAAAAGTATTGAGTGTTCTTGCAAAAGTTTATTTTTTGCGAGATCTCGCAAAAGTTTTGCAGGATCTCGCAAAACTTTATTTTTTCCCTCCATGTCCCTTTTAGGGGCTCCGTAGATATTAGAATAAAATTTGAGAATTATGAGAATAACCTTACAAGATGAAAAATTAAATATGTTTAGGAAAATGTCATAAAATTATGAAAAAAGTTCAAATGCTACCAGAAACAAATTTATAAGAATTATAATTATAGAATAAAGTATTATAAAAATAAAGTAATTCTACAGTATAACTTGGCTAATGTCATTAGCCCCTTGAACCCCACCGGTGGGTCCAGCTGCTACATGACCTCGTAATTTTAACAAACCCCCAGTATTGATGTAAAAAAACATATTTGGCACAGTTTGGTGACATTTATGGATAAATGTGCCAAAATGGCCTCCTCTCCGCCTAAGAAATTTCTCACTAATACCATTCTAAAAAAAATAAATATGACTCATCTGATTGAGTCCAAATTTGGTATATTTTACACAACATTTAGATTTGAAAGTCTGTACTACTTTTTTTGTGCTATAAATAATATTTTGGTAGTGTTTTGCAATGTTTTATTTCAAAAGAAAAATTTTGGCGAGGTTCAAAAATACAAAAGGATATTTTTGTATTTTTGTCCCTAATATTTCAGGCAGGGTCAAAGCTACAATGGTGCTGACACCAGAAAACCATTCTATGACATCTTACCTTTACAGGCGTACCAAAAGTTTCTTCTTAAATCTAATAGCTTTGAGGCTATAAGTTATTTACTTTTTGTGTGTTTTTTGTCAGGCAGAAATTTATTTATACCCCCTTAGGGTGTAAGAGGTTAGTAAAATAAAGAAAGAGCCTTCTGTCATAAAAACCATGAGAGAGAGCAGTCTACCTCCTGTATTAAAATGCTGGGTACAGGATGAGGCGATAAAACACCTTTACTTCACAATTCTACAACTTTACTGTTATAGCATCCCAGATTTACTCTGGTAAAATTATTACTCAATTCTATCTATGTTACTGAAGACACTACTTACCTGTTAACAGCTAAAGGTGCAGGAAACAGTATTAAAAGATATTTGAGATTTTTTAACCATTGCTTTTGTGAGAGGTTCATTTACAATACAGGACTAGAACTTAAGAAAAAAGACGAACAGATTGGAAGAATAGTTCATTAATGATTTTTGCTTGATTTTCTTTTTTTTAAAGATCAGGGTTTTTTGTTGTTTTTTTTAACACTCAATGTCATGGTTTAAGAAAAGTCATTTTGTATACACCCTCAGTGTTCAATGCATCAGGTTTTAAGGGACCCCAAGTAATTTCCTTTGCTTGAGTTGATTCAAGGAACCATTATGTAGGAAATAAACTCTTAAGGATAGGCTCTATTATAGATCAGATATGAACTGCTTGATATTTTAACAGAACTGTAAAAAAATATATATATATTGAACTATCGATTAAAAATAAGCTTAAATTAATACACAAATCTTATCTCAACATACTTTTTGGCCTCTTAATATGAGTCAGTCCTTTCTTTTTATTGAGGCCCCCAAAATATGTTGAAAACTGATCTGTTTTGGCCTCCACCTCTAGATCATACAGTATTTAGCTTAAAACAACTTGTGTTGGCTATTTTATTTTAATCAACCTAGTAGCTGTACATACTATATTTAACCAAAGCAAACTGAAATGCTATTTCTTTTTTATTTTACATAATTAGTTAAAATCACATGATTACAGTTGGGATAGTACATAATTAGATAGACATCACATACACTCTCTATTTGAAATGCATTGCAGTTACTTTGCAAGCCTTAATGGAAGAATATATAATTTAAATAGACGTTAACCCGGCTGGAAGAAACATGAAGCTAAACATTTTAAAGTTTGGAAGTTTAAGGTCATTTGACCGACTTTTGAACTTCCTGAAGTAATAAAAAGTGTTCCTGGATAAAAAAAAAAACTGACTTTGACGCAGGGGTGGAAAGTAATGTATTACATTTACTCAAGTTACTGTAATTGAGTACTTTTTATGAGTAATTTGTAATTTTCTGAGTAGTTTTTGAAATATGTAATTTTTACTTTTACTCAAGTAAATTTTAACATAAGTAGTTTTACTTTGCTACATTTATAATCCCCTCGACGTTACTGAGTAAGTGGCCCTGCCTTGCATTTACCCTTTGTATTGGCTCATAATCCTGTGCTGCGCTTCAGAAGATGGCAGTTGCTAATCACAACTTAGGGAGTATGGATGAGGAAAGGCCTGAAGAAGGGAAACATATTCTCGAGACGAAAGACAGAAAAACTAGGGATGCAACGATATAATCGCTCCCCCTATCGGTATCGACCTTAAAACTGAATATCGGACATGGCCACCCCTACGATATTTAACCCGATATTTGATCAGCTTCTGAGTTTCTAAAAGTCTAAAAGAATAAAAATAAAAAATACTACTTCTTCTTCTTCCTAAAAACTTCATTTTTTTTACAGACTTAAAAACTTCTAAAAACGAGGGAAAAACATTGATACATTTAAAATATCACAATATCTTTATATGCTGATATATTGCCATTTAAAACACCATATCAATCTCTTTTACTAATGAAATATTGCTATATGTCATGCGTTATGCTTTCTGAAATCCCCGAAAATTCCGCGATTTTAATTTATCCATATTTTATATATGTTGATATATTGGCGCTGGTATCGATCTATTTTACTAACAAAATCTCACAGGAATTTGCAAAATATCACGAGTTTGTAACAGAACGATGAAATTTCACGAGATTTTGAAAGTAAAATAGATCGATACCGCATTTTAAAAATCTATTTGATAAAAGCATATGAAAATATATTTGAGTATATTATTTTTCAAAGTGTCAGAAATGGATAACAAAACTGCTATTTTCAATGACTACTTATTTTTGTCCAACTTTAACATCGGTATCGATATCGGTTAAATGAGTTTTAAAATATCGGCATATTGGATATCGGCCAAAATCCCAATATAGTGCATCCCTAAGAAAAACCCTCGGCCATATTTGGAAGGATCATTTGTTTTCAAATGCACAAAAGGGAACAATGTGATAATGCAGTGCAACATGTGCCTGCCCAGCAAAACGGAGCATTCATGACTCATCCTTTTTTTGCATTAAATAACTCAAAGTAACTAAGTAACTTTTACTCAAATTACATTTTAAATGAAGTAATTTTGTACTTTTACTTGAATACATTTTGAGATGGGTAATTTTACTTTTACTCTGAGTAGAATTTAGGCAAAGTGAAGATAATTTTACTCAATTACAATGTTTTAGTACTCTTTCCACCAAAGATGGCGTCAAAAAGCATTAAAGCATTTTTAATACTTAAACTACAGAGGGGGAAACTTAATGTCTTAAACTTGAACAGATCTGTACCTAAAACAATTTATTTTAATTTTTAGGAAGTTTAATGCTTTAAGTCCTCATCTATCCTGTTATTTATTTTCTTTGCCTGTTATCTAAACTCATCTTGTCTCTGTTGCACTAACCGCACAGATACATTCACCACAAGCAATTTTACTTTTTCTTTTCCAAGCATGCTGAGCTGTCTCTTCTGGAAACACGCAGCACCAGACAGGGCTTTCTTTGGGGAGCCAAAATTCCTCTGCATTGGCTCAGAGTTTTGGTCTTTTTTTTTTTTGGCATTTGAAGGAATGTATTTTTGACAGCGGTTCTTGTTTCAGCGTTCATCAACATACCCGTATAGACATATATATATATATTTATATGAGCATGCTGAACTTCACCAGCTTGTTCTGTAATCTGTCGGCGTCCCTGTTCTATGACAAGCTGCAGGCCGCTTCAGTTAACCGGGGTCAGATGTTTACTAGGGTCAGCAATTTAATCACTGCTGAACACAGAGAGAAAACATCAAAGTGTAATTTAACTGGTTGTAAAGCAACAGGGCACCCTCTTAGTTTTTATGGAATGGGACAGGGAGGGTCAAGTGAAGCCAAATAAAAGAAACACTATAAATTAGTAACCTGGGGAAGGGTTAATGACAAAACACTAAATAGGGGAAGGGAATGCTTTTACACAGAGTGCACTAAAAAAGCCTTCCCTCTGAACACTTAAAAGTTGATTGCTGTTTGCAGCAATGGCTCTCCATGTATCACACCTTATATGGAGTAAATACAAAGAAACCATCCCATGAGGTTTGGTTGTCAACAGGTGACAACGAATTTATGTCTGCAGACATGTTTGAGGCAAGGCAAGGATTAGGCTGGATTACCGTGTTCTTTCTCTTTCCACTGCTCAATATAAAACCTGATGTTGTTTCCTCAGTGGAAGGGAGGCTCCCAGATGTTCCTGACGAGAGATCTATGCCAGGGGCTCATGCAAGAATGTGAAGTCGGTGGGAAACGGAGGAATCTTTCTGCAAAGCTTCATCTCCTGTGAAATCGCTTCTACCTCAGTGTCATTATAGAACTATAATAGAACAGGAGAAAAAAGTTAGATTACAAATCTGTTGGAATGAATCTGTGTTTGGATTTCATTCAATTACTCAAACTTTTACTCCTATTTGTTTATTTAATTTTCTTGTAATGGTTCAAGTTTTATAGAAAAAGTCCCATCTGCAAGGAATAATCAACGGATCATTATCTATAACTAAAGCGAATACGTTTGCGCTGATTTGATGAATTTAGGGTTAATCTGTAAAAATAAAAATAATTATTTTCGTCGCGATCATTGCATCTGGGAGCGGCCATTTTTGCCTAAATATAGTAGCCCCTCCCTCCTGCCATCTTCCAGCAGTGACGTCACGGTTTTAGTAAGCCTAAGCGCCATTCTCCCAGCTTTACAAGCTAAATCAATGGGAACTACTAGACACATCTGCAATCAACAACAATTATTGAAGATTTCCAGAGGACTTCACCATTGAAATTCACCAGAGCTATAGTGAAACTGACAATGCCCACGTGGATGGCAGCTGGATGCTGGAATACATCGGGTAAAGTGAAAAAAATAGTTATTCCACCTTTCTGATTCCTGATCCTCCACAGAGGACGGGTTGGTCGTTGGATCGCCAACGAAGAGGGAGGATTTGCCATCGAACTTCTGGCCAGAGAAAAACCCGTAATATGTAGCCAACATTTGGAAGAAGAATGTTTTCAGATGACTTGGATAATAGCTGGCGTTGTGACAAACACCAGATACAGCACTGGGGACTTGATCAACAGCGATACCGCTAATTCCGTGATCGTCACTAACCGGTAGGTGGCAGTGTTCTTTGACAAACATGGATGCCTCCAGTAAAGCACATTCATATGAAAATTACTCTGAATTAAAAACACTTTTTTATTGAACAGTATGTAATAATTTCATAATTAAAGTACTTTCAGAAGTTTGTATTCTAAATATGACCAGACTTTTCCTTTAAACTGTTATTCTCACTCAGGAAAAATCAAATATGATGTGTGTATAGAGTTTTATCATGACTCAATATATCAACTTTGTCAAATACAAATGTCCTACATCTGATTGAAGAGAGAGAATATATTTTAGCATGAGTTAAAGTTTGTTTCCAGTATTAAACTGAAGCATTAATGCTTAACTTGCTAAGCATCACCCTGTTTGTGCTGCTGAACTGGTTTCGCCTCGTAGAGGAGAACATATTGCTGCTGATACAGATTTTAGTGCTGATGAACGACTAACAGATTTATCAATTTTCTCTACATTCTTTTGGAGGGTGATAAAAAGAAAAATCAGAACATTAGTGCAGCTTTTGGATCTTTGTTTACGGTGGAAGAAAAAAAAGCAGATACTGTATGTCTTCATTGTGAATATTTAGAATAAGCCTTATTTTTTAAAATATTTTTTCTTGTTCTTCTCTTCGAGATTTTATCTGAGTTGCACGCAGATGTCTGCAGGGACAGATGACAAAATTTGCACCAAACAGGCTTTTGCCAAATAGGCCCCAGGAAGACATTTCTTTTTCAAAGAAAGGCACATCTCAGCTGTGGTCTTCAGGTTTCACTGCCACCCTTTTAAGCTTTAAAGTACAGGGATTTTGGTCCTGTTTTATGGCTTCATTGAAAACTAGTTGCTTTTTTATATGGAGAACCAGCTGTCCTTATTAAATAAACAGTTAAGGTGCTTGTTAGTCTGAAATGTTCTGCCAGCAGGGTTGTCAGTTGTAATAGATGGATCCTCTGTATCCATAAAACTTGTTTGTGAGCAATTATGACTGGCAGCTGTGAAGCTGTTTCCATTGGTTAACTTGGACTGATCGGTCGGAGCTTTTAGGCAAACACATCCTGTTTTTCTGAAATAAGGGAATGCTTATACTTTATACTTTCCTTTCATTATTAAAGAGTGAAAATTTAAAGCAACTAAAATATTTGAGTAATTCACTTAATCAATGACAGTCAATTATGTAAAATATATATAAAAAAAATGAAAATTTGTAAAATATTCTATGTTTGATTATAACAGCTTGTTTTATCGTTGTACTTAGAACATTATTTATGCTGCAAGAGCTTGTCCAAAGCAGCATGAGGCCCCAAATATAAAGTGATTTAAAGGCCTGTAAACAATCTACGGAAGAGGATTAGGGCCAGTGGAAAACAAAAAAAAAGTTAACTGATTTTTACATTTTATTTCAGTTTAGTAGGGGAAAAAAGTCAGAATTCTGAGAAAAAAGGCAGAATTCTGACTTTTTTCTCAGAATTCTGACTTTAATTTCAGAATTCTGACTGAATTCTGACAATAAAAAAGTCAGAATTCTGAGATTAAAGTCAGAATTCTGACTTTTTCTCCCATGTTAAACTGAAATAAAATTAAAAAATCAGTTAACTTTTTTTTTTCAGTGGCCTAATCCTCTTCATCTGACGTACAATCACTGTAAACATGTGTATAAAAACATTTAAGCTATTTCATAAATAGTAACCTATGCAAAAAACTACAGTAACAAGGGTTACATACATATAGGTTGCAGGACCAGCAAATAGATATAAGAGGCCATTATTATCCTCATTATTGGCTCCCTGGAGAAGAAAATCATATTTAAATCTAGTTAGTGTTTCAGATGCTAATGTTTGTAGTTGCCAATGTTGGTTTTGAGTAACCTGACTCCGCCTGATGGATTTGCTCCGCATATCCATCTGGAAACCTTCCGTTGAAGTAATTTTGGGAAGGAAGCGAAAATACTGGTTAGCTGATTGGTTTATTTTAGCCCGTCTATCACCAACATAGGCCAATCAGATCAGCGAAGCATATGGCGTACTAACAGAGCCACGGCGAAGAGGAGCCAATTGATAGATCAAACTCTTGCGAAAAACCAGTCGGAGAAGAGCAAAAACATCTTTTCCTCTGAGAAAAGCCTCCAGAGCAGTGTTTTGCTCTTCTTTCAGTGAAGAAATACTCTGTAATTCCCATAAAACTTGCTTTCGATAGCCGCATAGCGCTAGTTTCATCGGCTGAAGCCACCATATTTCTTTAGACTGAACTGTCGCTTCTCGTTCGTCACACCTCAACCGCCTCAAAGCCAAGCGCTGATTGGACGCCGTTTGGTGAGCGGCTCCAAATTTTCTTTAGCGGAGAGTCTCCAGACTGACTTGCGAGTGAAACCTTGAAAGCTTCGCGAGATCTGGAAGGTTACCAGATGGATATCGCGGAGCAAATCCATCTGGCGGCGTCAGGTTAATATCTACTAGGTAGATGATTCAAATCTCAAATTAATTATTGTTTGCTGTTATTTATGAAGCCTTTATTATTTTTAACCATGCAAACATGAAATTGTTTCCCCATACCTTTTGCCTTAAACTCTTTTACGTTTTCATCCTTTAAGACAATAGTTCCCAACCTTGAACTCCTAGTGGTCTGCAAGTGCATTGCAAGAGGTATGTGAATATTTTATTTCTCAGGTAATAAAATAAAACAGGTCAGCTGGGATCTGTCCTAGTTTGTGAAAACCCAACTAAAGAATAAAACAAGCTTTTTTAATACCAAAAAGTTTTACTTATATATTTGATTTCAGCTTCAGCTTTGACGCATCCAAACCAAGCAGAGGAACAGGCTGGATGTAGAGAACAGCCTGGCATCAGCTGTTTCCTCTCACCTGATCAAAGCACGCTCAGGTTTCATGAATGATGAAAACAAAGTGAAACAAAACAAATGGAGTCAGTCTGACTATGATTTATGTTCAGTATTTTGTTCCCAATTCCTCAAATGTACTGTATATGTGATTGGGAGTAAATGAGAGGAGCTCCAGTTCTATAAAGACAATTTATGGTATGTTTTTATTTTGTATTTATTTTTGATTCCTTACTAGCTGTAGGGCTAAGAATCAGATCAGAATCAGAAATACTTTAATAATCCCAGAGGAAATTACTTTTGTTACACGCTCCAGTTACAGTTTTATATAATATATACACACATCCAACTATACAATATAATAAAAAGATAAAAAATAAGAATAAAAGAGATCAAATATATACACATATAGCTCTTCTGTATATATATCTGTATCTATGCGTATATCTATGCATATGTAAAAAAACTAAATCCAAATAAAGTGAAAATCCAAGTAAAAAATCCAGTGATAAATCCAAGTAAAGTAGAGAAAAATCCAAGTAAAGTGAAAATCCAAGTAAAGTGATAAATCCAAGTAAAAAGTGAAAATCCAAGTAAAGTGAAAATCCAAGTAAAGTGATAAATCCAAGTAAAGTGAAAATCCAAGTAAAGTGATAAGCCGACGCTTAAAGCCACTGGAGTGTTTTTAAACCGGAATCTTATGGTTGACGCGCTTTGCCGGGGTTAGATGGTGTGAACAGGAAATGTCCAGACGCTGTTCTTGCTGCTTAAAGGCTGATTTATTCCCACTCTTGCTGCTTACAAAACAAAAAAAATGGTACAACAGCCAGCTGTGAGTTGACAGAGTTTCCCCCCCATGCGGTCAAACCGATTTACCCTTTCCGGTGAAACACATGCCCATACAAACATCATTTCCCTTCTTTTATAGAGCTTATCCATAATGGCTTCTACACTAGCTTTCGTTCCTTTTTTTTTATCTTGAAAGAAAAATAAACAAAGAATTAAATGCTCAATTTAAAAAGATTAAATAAAATACTTTTTATAGTTTAATCAGTTATTGTACGTTCCACTTTTGGGCAGTTGTTCTGTCAGACCAGCATACCCATAGTCAATACTCGTTTATCCTTTTAGTTTTGGATGAAAAATAAACTTTTAACTACCTCAACGGGTGTGTATACCTTTAGTCATGTACAAAAAAACTATTTAATTACTTAGTTTTTGGTGTTTTTTGAAGCGTATGGCAATCTCACCTTCATTTTTTTTTTTTTTACATGACTAAATGGATACAAACCTGTTGAGGTAGTTTAAAGTCTATTTTTTAATACAAAACTAAAAGAAGATAAATGTAAATCTGATGTAGCACGTATGCCTATTGACTATTGGTATGCTGGTCAGACAGAACACCGTCATCAACAACAGAGATGGCAAAAGTACTCACTTTCCGTACTTGAGTAAAAGTACAGATACTTGTATTAAAAAAGTGGTAAAAGTGGAAGTACTGATTAAAGCGTCTTTACTCAAGTAAAAGTAACAAAGTACAGGCTTGTAAATTTACTTAAAGTATAAAAAGTAAAAGTAGAAACCCCTTTTTCATGCCGTTGCCTACATTTTAAAATGGATGTCTGCCAATAGGACTAGATCTCCGTTGTGTTCATTTTTCAATCATCTAAATGCGTCCATGCTACTATGCTAGCATGCACGCCACCAAGCTGCAATGATTTGCGCCAATGAATACCGCCCGAATCTGTCGATTCATCTTGTAGTGGTCGTCCAAATGCAACGTAGATTCCCATCCAATTAGATTGAATTTGGTATTGATTACGTGAAAAATAATAACGGTAACTCCATTGAAATGATTCAAAACTAAAGTAACGAGCCAGCGATTTTTTTAAAATGTAAGGAGTAGAAAGTACAGATATTTGTGTAAAAAATGTAAGGAGTAGAAGTAAAAGTCGCCATAAAAATAAGTAGTAAAAAGTAAAGTAAAATATCAGAAAAATCTACTTGAGTACAGTGAAGTATTTGTACTTCCCATCTCTGGTCATCTATTGACTGAGAAGGGGACTCATTACAAGACAAAATGGCGGAAGGGGCACACAAGTCAGCAAAGTTTGGGAACCAGTGCTTTAAGCGAAGCCTGTGTCCTTTCTAGTCAGAAACAAGTTTGTTGGAAGAATGACGATTGTTTTAACTCTAAATCTGTCTGTGGTGTGAATAATTCAGTGGTTGAAACTTTGAGCTTAATGATAAAAAGTAGGGATGCACGATATTGGGATTTTGGCCGATATCCGATATACGCGATATTTTAAAACTCATGTAGCCGATAACCGATTATCGATATTACTACTGATGTTAAAGCTGGACAAAAATAAGTAGTCATTGAAAATAGCAGTTTTGTTATCCATTTCTGACACTTTGAAAAATAATTAGGGATGCACGATATAATGAGCCTTAAAACTGAATATCGGACATCGGCCACCCCACGATATTTAACCCGATATTTGATCAGCTTCTGAGTTTCTAAAAGTCTTCCTCAAAAACTTCTTTTTACAGACTTAAAAACTTCTAAAGACGAGGAAAAAATATTGATACATTAAAATATCCCAATATCTTCATATGCTGATATATTGCCATTTAAAAAGACCATATCAATCTCTTTTTACTAATGAAATATTGCTATATGTCATCGTTATGTTACTTTAAATCCCCGAAAATTCACCAAATTTTGCCATATTTTTTATATGTTGATATATGTGGCGGTGTCGAGTCTATTTTACTAACAAAATCTCACAAGAATTTGCAAAATATCACTAGAGTTTGTAACAGAACGATGAAATTTCACCAGATTTTGAAAGTAAAATAGATCGATACCGCGTTTTTAAAAATCAATTTGATATCAGAATATGAAAATATGTTTGAGTATATTATTTTTCAAAGTGTCAGAAATGGATAACAAAACTGCTATTTTCAATGACTACTTATTTTTTTTGTCCAGCTTTAACATCAGTATCGATATGCTCGGTTATCGGCTACATGAGTTTTAAAATATGGGCATATCGGATATCGGCCAAAATCCCATTATCCTGCATCCCTAAAAATAATATACTCAAATATATTTTCATATGCTGATATCAAATTGATTTTTAAAAACGCGGTATCGATCTATTTTACTTTCAAAATCTCGATTGAAATTTCATCGTTCTGTTAAAAACTCTCGTGATATTTTGCAAATTCTTGTGAGGTTTTGTTAGTAAAATAGATCGATACAGCGTCAATATATCAACATATAAAAAATATGGTAAAATTTTTGTGAATTTTAGGGGGATTTGAGTAGCATAACGATGACATATATAGCAATATTTCATTAGTAAAACAGATTGATATGGTGTTTTTAAAAGGCAATATATCAGCATATGAAGATATTGGGATATTTTAATGTATCAATATTTTTTCCCTCGCGTCTTTAGAAGTTTTAAGTCTGTAAAAAGAAGTTTTAAGGATGAAGTAGTATTTTTTTTTTTTTTTGACTTGAGAAACTCAGAAGCTGATCAAATATCGGGTTAAATATCGGTGGGGTGGCCGATGTCAGAGTATTCAGTTTTAAGGCCGATACCGATAGGGGGGCCGATTATATCGTGCATCTCTAATTAAAAGTCTTCCTTCCCGTCCCACATTCCTCTGTAGGCACAGCGAGTGAAGAACTGACCCTGTCAGGTTTCCATTTATTACATATTCTAATTTATTCTAGTACATACGCAAACATGAGGAAGACTATGGGTGTCACCTCGTTGATTTTGTTAACCACACAATGTGTTAGCCATCAGTACATGCATATCCTGTGACATCACAGCATGAGCCCTTTTAAACATCTACTCTGAGTGCTATATTTTGACTTGATTCCTTTCTGAAGCACTGCCAGGGCCTTTCCGAGGTTGGGTTTTGGTTTCCAAATGCTAAGAAAATGTTTTACATATTCCAGGATGCTCCATGTCCCTCCGAGGCGCTTATAAAGTCGTCGGACGGTGCTCAGATTGATGTGTGTTCTCAGTGTAGCATTTGTTGCTAATATTTTGAATGAAAATAGACGGACTTTGAGCCTTATCCATCAGGTGTTAGAATATTATCCGCACTAAAAAGATTTTTCAAACCACAGTAATTATCAGTAATGGGGACTTAAATGTAAAAACCCAAGATTCAGCAGTGAGTTCAGTGAAGCGCTCGCATGTAAACAGACTCTTCGGCACAAAGTGAGGCTTTCCCAGAAACACTCTCATTTCTCCAGAGCCTCTCAAATCATTACCCAATCTCCTTGTCCACTTCTGTCTCTCTGTTTATTTGTATAAAGTATTGTTGAGACAAGGTTATGTAAACCAGTCCCACTTTGTCGTCTCGGGGCTCTGTAGCTTCGGAGGGCTGATGTTATGGGGGAGTATGAATAATAACAGAAAGGAGCCAGTAATGCACATCTGCCTTACATTAATCCAGACCTCTCCTGCGGAGCTGACCTGCATTCCTGAGCTCTCGATCAGCTCCAGGGGCGTTTATTTCATTCAGTGCTCTGCCAGCAGGTAAAGCGGCCCTGTCTCTGTCCACACTTGGAGTTCACACAGCGTTGGATGGATTAACGTGCTTTTAAATAAACTCACTCCAACAGCCTGAAATACAACGTTTCAGGAATACCGTGCAGTGCAAGAATATTGCTGCCACATGATTCTGTTGCATGGCATCCACCAGTCTCAGTGTGTTTCACTGAGTCTTCATAAGAGGCTAACAGCTGTGCACAAAAAATGGAGAGCGTAAAGAAAATTTTGTTGTTTTTACAAAAAGCGTATCTGAAGTGTTCATATCATGATGCTGCCATCACCATGTTTCACATCAGACATGATGTGTTCATGCACTGTTTGCAAAAAATAACTATTTTAAACTCAGCTGAGTATGATACCTTCTTTCACATTTTAGCGGGATACGGTGGATGTTATTTGGCGAAATTGGTTCTTTCTTTCGTTCCTCATTTTGCGGACTACATAGCTAATAGCTGCCCCATTAACAGAGCTGATAATGTCTGCAGCTTGTTTAAAGTTACCTGCATTCTCACCAATATTCTGATAAATGCTCACCTTCTGCAAGTCGACGTAAATAACCTATTCATTTATAAATGGAGTTGCTTTAAGAGAGTATTATTTTAGTGCATCTGAGTAAACGGAGACATATCCAACTTTTTTTTCTTTTTTTTTTTTTGAAAAAGCTTCCTGGATGGGAAGCAAAACGTCTTCAAACTTGGAAACAAAATCCAGCGGATCGTTTTCTAACTTTTTTGGAATCCAACTTTTATATTTATATTTGCAAAAAAGTTTTTTCCTTCCTCCTTAACAAATGCTTAATTGTATTGACACTTTTGGAACACTGTCATCTTAAAGGTGTAGAGACAATGCATGGAGACATCCACAACAAGAACGCTGCAAAAATATACAAGCCGCTACATTTTAGATGTTGTGAATAGATTTTAAAGCTTAAATACTTTTGGAAAATTCCAAACAGCTCATATCCAACGCTTTTAAATGATGTAATATATCATTTTAGGATATGTTGTGCTTTAAATGTTAATCTTTGGTTTTGCTACCTCTCCTTTTTATAGGTGTTGCATTCATTTAGTTGTTTTTTTCAGCTTAATTTTTTTCTGGATGTGAAATTGCAGACCAAAAATCAAAACAGCATCAGTCACCACAGCAAACTCTCCTCAAGCGCATGAGATGACTTTTGTCACCAGAACGGAGATAAAGCATCAGCATTGAGCAATATATCTCCCATCGAGGACCACACATTACAGCGCAACCCTGTTGACGCCTGAGGCTTTGGCAAGCACCCCAAAGCATCCTCCCCAGAGCCAGGACGCCTTCATCTGGCTGCAACATTTTCAATAATAACATTGCACAGCTCGTCCTCCAGGGACGCATCTCGGAGTTTAATGGCGGTGTTTAAACGAGTCTGTCAATGCACTTGCCAAATCTGCTCGCTTTCAGCGCAGGCAGGGGTTCTCACACTGAGAAAAGTGACAGGTCAAGCTGAAACAAAGAGGAAAGCTAGTAGTTTGGAGAAGAAAGGAGAGAGGAACAGCTTGCCTTTCCTGTTGGTAGACTGTAAAAATATAACATTTCAATGAAAGCCTGTATGGATCAATCAGGCTTCAATAGTTCCATAAAAAAGCATCTTAATATATATTTTTATAGCCTGTTGATAATTTCATTCAATTCTAATGATGCATTGTTCTCTTGTTCAACATCAGGATAAACATCTGGAGTTTAATTAAGATCTAAGGGCGCCAATCGGTCTATGGCTTGATCCTCAATGAATGATGAGCTAAATATGTGCAGCTTGGCATCTCATCATAATAGTGTGTTATTTGCACAATAAGTGGCAGATTTGATTTTAAAGACATGCATAAAAGGCTGCTCAGATATTTGTTATAGATAGCCTTAAGAATTAGCAGGGTTGAAACGTTTAAACTCAAAAGTAGAGCTCTTAAAATAAAATTCACCAAAACTAATATTTTATAGTTAGTAGGACGCCGGTTTCACTGATCATCTGGGACATTTACTGCCCGTAAATAGACCTCTATTGGCTTATGAAGCTCCTTGTAATAAATCCCCCTAAAAATATTTTTTTCTCACTGCAATTACAAAATATCCGTGTAAATGAGTCATGTTATTTTCAATCCATATATAAATATACATATAAAATATAATTAAAATAGGTGGGATCTTGTACAGTTACTCATTTTTCTTTATTAATTAAAGATATTATTGAATTATTTATTCGTTTTTTAGTCATTATTTTAGGAGTTGATTAATTAATCAATCTGTAATAGCAAAGGCGAAGAAAAAAAAACTATCAAATCATTTTTCAACTCATATTTCTTAATTTGTGGTGGGAAAGGATTACTTTTGTTAGGATAATTATTATTATTATTTGAACATATTTTTCCTTTTTTAATTAGCAGTTTCTGCTGTTGCAGGCCGGTAAATATAACAACAATGCTGCGGCTCCAAAAAAGAAGAGAAAATGAACCCAAAACGCAAAAAAAAAGCTGCTCTAAAATTATAGTCCATGAAAACACATAAAATAAGAGACATAATCCAGATAAAACCAACATTTATAATAATTCCTTAATATCAAATGATGGATGCAAGCTTTAATATTTCATGTTCTTCAACCAAAAGTTCAGAGAACACTGATTTTTTTTTTCTTGCAGTCTAATTAGGAACCTTCACCACAAACAGTTGAATGTAACCATCTAATGCTTCAAATGGGATAAGCCTTGCTGTTTCTCATTTCCTCCTCTGCAGATTACATCATGCATCACAGAGCCTTTCCATCAGCCTAACAAACGTCTTGCTTTTTACTAATAGTTAAAAGCGCACCAACCGTAGCAGGGGATGAGCGTCCCGTTGTGTCCGCCGTCCTGGTGCAGCTTCCCGCCTTCGGGTGGAGTCTTGCAGGTCGGTCTCTGCATGAAGAGCTGGTATTTGTTAAAGTTGCTCTCCTCAGCTCCATCCAGCGACTGGCATTCTGTCTGGAAGGGGCTTCGAGACCCTTTACCAGGAATAAAAGTCGGGCTGTATTTGGTTTCGGTGGCCTGGAAAGTCCTGAAAGGGTTTGTCTGATGGTCTCTACTCTGCGCACTAGACGCGCTGTAATAAGAGTCCATGGATGTCATGTCGCAGTATGAGACGCAGGTATCAGCATTCATACCGAAAAGTTACAGTTAAAAAAAAAATGAAATCCTTTTGCTTCTTCTTCTCTTTCCCTCCCTTGCCACAGACTGCAGATATTCTCTCCTAATTCTCATGCGCTGACGCGCTCGGACGCACGCACTCTCACGCAGCGAGGCGCATCTGGCTCTGGTTAGGAAAAAAGCAAATCAGATGTTTTCCAGAGACCTCAGACCGAACAAATGCTAAAAGCTCCCTGAAGGTTTGTCGGGGGGTGAAAGAGAAATGGTGAAGCTGATGCTGGAGCTGATGCCGCCTCGGTAGCTTGAACTCACAGTGGATGAGAGGCAGCGCGGCGCAGCGCAGCGCTCCAACCTGCAGGCGGTCTGAATGAGGCCCGAACAGAGCCGCAGCCTGCCTGATGCGCTATTATGCAGCCACCAGGAGTGGGAGGTCAGGATCTGGAGGTGCGGGGGTGGGCTGGGGGGGAGCTTTTTTGGTAAACACGCGGGAGACACAACACATGACATTAATGCAATTAGAGATTGAATATAACGGCTTTGATTCCTACTGTGCTCTGGCTTAAGGCGCTTTTTTTTTTTTTAGAACAATTTGTGGAGATATTTAAAGAAAAAAAAAAATAAATGGAACATAATGTCATGTCTTTTCCAAAGAAATATCCATGCTAAATATGCGAGATTTAGTCAAAATTCCATTTTTTTTGTGCTGAGAAGATAAAAACCCCTTAAATTACGAGAAATGGTTGCAGAAGAAAAAACCTTTATTGAAAAATCGGACAAAACCTTAAGTTAGAAATGTTTTCATTTGAATGAATCTCAATCATCCCTTTAAAGCAGCTTTAACTCCTGCAGTTAAAAATATAAGGGAAACATGGAATCAATAAAAAGTCATTAAGTCTTGCTGCTCAGCCATAAACCGCCCGCTCTGTAAATAGTTTACTGTTTGAACAACTGTAACTCATTGGCAACGATTATCCAGCACTTTTTCTATTATATATTATATTTCTGCAGTACAATTAGCAGAAAACTACCATTTATTGGGGCCTAACGGGATTAACAGCCAATATATATTGATATATTGATCAAAATATTGTGCAAACTGATTTTTTTGGTAATTTGTTGCTAATCCAACCTGCTGCATTTTTTGCAGGAGAATCTGGTTTTCGATTTAAAGTTAAAAAAAGGCAGTGAGTTATTATTATTTAGCAGTATTTGAATTTGGCCCCCTGATGGCCTGTCGGATGTGGATTTCTTCCTTCTCCTTTATATGCCTTCAATCCAAGTTTTAATCTGCGTTATATCTGCATTAACGCGCTGAAAGCATAAACTGAGCTGCTGCTTAAATGCAGGCGTTTTATTTTGCGCTGTTCGTTTTAAGAAGCAGCGAGAGGCGTTTTAGATTTATTATTTAGTAGCTTCTAACAGACAGTATTTAAAGGAACATAACAGGCCTCTCTCACTGTTAAATTGGATGAGCTGCTATAAATGGCTTCCCTACAAGCTGCAGCTTTATGTTGTTACTTTATTAAACCAGAGGAAATTTAAAACCATTTAAGTATAATTATATTGAATTAAATGTTTTAATCTGAACGAATTTTTTTCTGTTATATATTAATAGTTTAAGTGGGTCTAAAAGGGTTTTTATTTTTCATAATCTTTATTTTTGTTAATCATCATAGAAAGTTTATAAACGGTTCAAACCCAAATAAGTGTGGAGTCAACTAATTTATAATTTATGTTAAAAAAAAAAAAGGTCCTCCAGAAATAAAAATGTAAGATAATAATAATTTGAATTTTTTTCGTTTTCATTTAGAATAAGTCAATTTATTTTGAAGTTCTTCATTTGTACTTAATGTCTCCATGTTTTTTAAAGACTATGTTCCTCATAGCAATTATTGAAAACAGTCATTTGAGTTAGTTTCACTAAAAATAGTCCAGTTAGATTTTGTTTATCTTAACTAATTAAAAGAGTCTCCCCATTTAACTCCCAAATAATAATAAAAAAAAATGTATATTAGATTATACCAAGTTACTGCTAATCGTTGTGCAAGATAAAGCATAAAATGATTATTTCTCTATTAATAATTCACACAATCAAGAATTAAATAAATTTTAAATGAGTGTTATTATTATGTATGAATAGAACAAATAAAACATATTATTTTTTTTACAATGACCGTTGATTATAACCCAACCTTATGGCGTTGCAGCACTGGCCACGCCCACCAGCAAACCGTCAGCCAATCAGGTTTGATTTTCGTGTTAATTTAAGTAAGATCCCACCACTTTTAAATACTTAACTTTTTTCTTTGCATGCACCAAATTTAAATTTATCAAATTATCAATTATATTTTTTTCCTGTTGTTTACATTATTTTCTTAAGTATAAGTATAAATATCAAGTTGTTCAGAATTGAGTTCTGTTCATATAAAATCTTTTAGTACACTGAATGTTAGGTTTTACAGTGTATTTTTATTGTAATGTTGGTCTCATGAACTCTAAAGAGAGTAGATGGATAGAAATCATTTTTCATATTTAGCGCATTCATTTTGGTGCAAGATATTTAGAGACACAATCGGTAAAGTTTCTGGCCTTTTTTTAATTATTATTATTATGTCTTACTCAGTTTTTCTCATTCCTAACACCTTCCTCTCTCACTGTCTCTAAAAAGTAAAAGAATTGCTAGTTATCTTTTTTATAGTGTGATTTAAACGAAGTTAATCTCCACATTTAAGGCCAATTAAGAATTCCTTCCATTTTTCCAGGAGAGGCCCTTCGCTTGCAGTGCTGATATTTACTGAAGAGATTGACGATTGTTTATTTCATCTGTTTATTAGATGATATTTTCTGAAACTGTTTGTCTGACAAGGCATCATTAAATTAAACATGAGGGTTCGAACCTTTGGAGGGCTATTTAATTAGGACAAAAAATAATTAATGCAAGAAAAACAAAGAGGCAATTAAAGTTTAGTTTCCAGTTGTCGTTTTCATCTCAGCTTTAAGTTACAATTTTTTAAGGTGTTTTTTACCTTAAAAGTCTTGAATGGAGATTTTTCACCATCAGCATATATTTAAATTTTTATTATTAAAAAAAACTTAAATTTCTATTCTGTTTCTCTTATTAGATTTCTATTCTGTTTCTCATTAATTTATTTACCATAAATCTCTCTCTCTTTTTTTTATCCTTAACAATTGCAGCTTATTGTCCAACTATCTTTTTGAAGATTCTAGTAATTTGCTTATTTATTAATGTCTACATTACATATATAAACAGTTTTATTCTAGTTTTATTGTAGAAGCATAAATTGTAGATTTTAAAATATGTTGCATTTAGGGATGCACGATATAATTGGCCCCCTATCGGTATCGGTTTTAAAACTGAATATGGGACATCGGCCACCCCACCGATATTTAACCCGATATTTGATCAGCTTCTGAGTTTCTAAAGTCTAAAAAAAATACTACTTCTTCTTCTTCCTCAAAAAACTTCTTTTTTAGACTTAAACACTTCTAAAGACGAGGGAAAAAATATTGATACATTAAAATATCCCAATATCTCTCATATGCTGATATATTGCCATTTAAAAACACCATATCAATCTCTTTTTACTAATGAAATATTGCTATATGTCATCCGTTATGCTACGAAATCCCTCCGAAAATTGAAATTTTGCCATATTTTTTTATATGTTGATATATTGACACGGTATCGATCTATTTTACTAACAAAATCTCACAAGAATTTGCAAAATATCACGAGTTTGTAACAGAATCGATGAAATTTCCACGACATTTTGAAAGTAAAATAGATCGATACACGCGTTTTAAAAATCTATTTGATATCAGCATATGAAAATATATTTGAGTATATTATTTTTCAAAGTGTCAGAAATGGAAAACAAAACTGCTATTTTCAATGACTACTTATTTTTGTCCAGCTTTAACATCGGTATCGATATCGGTTATCGGCTACATGAGTTTTAAAATATCGGCATATCGGATATCGGCCAAAATCACAATATCGTGCATCCCTAGTTGCATTATATCATTTTTAGATTTCCTTGCCACTCAGTATTTATAAATAAATTCTAGTGGATAGTCCCCCAATAGGAGACTGAACAGAAAAAGCTTTTAAGCACCTAAAATAAACATGAAGGAATGGTTCCCCCTGAAATAAAAGGTAGAGCAGCCTCCCTTAATATGAACCACCCCACTGCCACAGGCTTAGTCTCAGCTGTCACAGATATTTCTCAGCCACAGGCTGCAGTCCACTGAGCGGTCTGCTTCACTTCCAGCTGGAAACATGAGCAGGTATGAGGGGACGGAGGGGGGGAACGCAGCGATGCAGCAGCTGGTACTGTAAACGGAAAAGGTTGAACTGCTGACTCCTAACGACATGTTCAGTTCAGCCACGGAAAAAAACAAATTAGGACGAATAAATGTTACAGTTATTTATTCTAAGAACTACTGAGCAGAAACCCAATCATAGCTGATATCAGAGCTTGAATGAAACGTGTGTCATTGCTGTGATGCCTCTGAGATAAAGATTTTAAAGAAAGCAAAGACATTTGGGAAATTCACAAGCAGGCTGAGATTATTCAGTTATAAGTCGAGCATATCACATCTGAAAATGACATCTGCTCCACTGTGATGAGAACCAAAGTATAATTGATTCCTCTCTGTGTCTTGGAGCTGCATTTTTTTCCCAGTTCTTATAAATTTGGAAGGGTAAAAAGAATGACATCTAATAATGTCTACTTAAGCAACGGACCATAGTGCAGTTTGAACACGATATAAAACTTCTGCAAAATCATATTTGCAAAGGAAAAAAGGTTTTATTCAATGGATACCTTAAGAAAAATAAACTTGTTACTGGTATCTTCCAGCATTATTGTGGCTTGAATTGAAAACAGAAACATTGCAGAGTTTTCCTCCTCATCGTCTTTCTTCTTCAATATACACTCATCGCCACTTTATTAGGTACCCCATGCTAGTAACGGGTTGGACCCCCTTTTGCCTTCAGAACTGCCTCAATTCTTGGTGGCATAGATTCAACAAGGTGCTGGAAGCATTCCTCAGGGAGTTTGGTCCATATTGACATGATGGCATCACACAGTTGCCGCAGATTTGTCGGCTGCACATCCATGATGCGAATCTCCGTTCCACCACATCCCAAAGATGCTCTATTGGATTGAGATCTGGTGACTGTGGAGGCCATTTGAGTACAGTGAACTCATTGTCATGTTCAAGAAACCAGTCTGAGATGATTCCAGCTTATGACATGGCGCATTATCCTGCTGAAAGTAGCCATCAGAAGTTGGGTACATTGTGGTCATAAAGGGATGGACATGGTCAGCAAACAATACTCAGGTAGGCTGTGGCGCTTACAACGATGCTCAATTGGTACCAAGGGGCCCAAAGAGTGCCAAGAAAATATTCCCCACACACCATGACACCACCACCACCAGCCTGAACCGCGTGATACAAGGCAGGATGGATCCATGCTTTCATGTTGTAGACGCCAAATTCTGACCCTACCATCCGAATGTCGCAGCAGAAATCGAGACTCATCAGACCAGGCAACGTTTTTCCAATCTTCTATTGTCCAATTTCCATGAGCTTGTGCAAATTGTAGCCTCAGTTTCCTGTTCTTAGCTGAAAGGAGTGGCACCCGGTGTGGTCTTCTGCTGCTGTAGCACATCTGCTTCAAAGTTCGACATGTACTGTGCGTTCAGAGATGCTCTTCTGCCCACGTTGGTTGTAACGGGTGGTTATTTGAGTCACTGTTGCCCTTCTATCAGCTCCAACCAGTCTGGCCATTCTCCTCTGACCTCTGGCATCAACAAGGCATTTCCGCCCACAGAACTGCCGCTCACTGGATGTTTTTTCTTTTTTGGACCATTCTCTGTAAACCCTAGAGATGGTTGTGTGTGAAAATCCCAGTAGATCAGCAGTTTCTGAAATACTCAGACCAGCCCTTCTGGCACCAACAATCAATCATGCCACGCTCAAAGTCACTCAAATCACCTTTTGCTTCCCCATACTGATGCTCGGTTTGAACTGCAGGAGATTGTCTTGACCATGTCTACATGCCTAAATGCACTGAGTTGCCGCCATGTGATTGGCTGCTTAGAAATTAAGTGTTAACGAGCAGTTGGACAGGTGTACCTAATAAAGTGGCGGTGAGTATAAGAGGTTATTAAATATATTAATAAAGATAGGGATTAATAGCGCAATCTTTCCAATAAAGATGCGTTTGGCTCTTGGTTCAGAAGCATCCAAGTTAGACTCACTTCAGATCTATCAGATGTTTTTTTAAGGTGACCATGCAATCAGCAAACTTTCTTTCCTCTTGATCAAGACGCTTTATTTTCCAAAATCAAAACAAACTTAGATTTTCTTACCGCAGTATGATGTGACAGGCAGATCATATCGGCTCATTTCGTTCCTTTTTATGCCACTCAAAAAAACAACAATAATCAAAAGCGGTCAAAAACTGTATGGCTGCGCTGACTGAATCCAACCCCCGGCCCCAATAGCCAACTCCAATATAATCCAGGTGCTGCAGTCACCTGTCCATAATGAAGGGGCGGAGGCGAGAAACAGCGTAAATTATGAATGGCAGCAAAACACAACTAAACAAATTCATAATTTCATTTCAATCTGAAAATCTCACAGAGAGACAAAGATGCAATTAGAAGAGTTTTATTGATACAATAGTTTGAACTTTGGCGCTCAGGCCTCGGCAGGAAACATAAACGCTGATTTATACTTTAATGCAGATAAACTGATGTATGAGAATATGGATATTTCCCCCGAAACCTGGTGGAGTTTAGGTAGATGAAGTTTGGTTAATCCAAAGAGGCTGGTATACAAGGTGATGCTTGAGTTAGATGTCACTGAGTGAAAAAAGTTTGCATAAACTGTCCATGAAGAGCAAGCATGAAGCGACTGTGGAGAGAAAAAACTCCCCTTTGGGAAAAAATCTCTGGCAGAACCAGGCTCAACGTGGCGGTCTTCTGCCGGACCGTTTAAAGTGACAGGGAACTCCATGAAAGTCTGGAGGGACTACGCACTGGAGGTGAGGTTGAAGGAGCATCGAGGAGGAGTCGGATGAGCTTACTACGATGGTCTGAATCAAAGTCCGACATAGGAGCGACGGATCTTGCGCTTGTTGAAGAGCAGGCGAGAGATGATTTGGAGTTGCTTTTAAAGTGAGTGCTGGAAGATGATTGGGCATCGAGGAGATGTAGCTTGAAGCGGATTGGCTGCATCGGAGGCGGCTCAGCCTCAGATTGAATGGAAGTAATCAGAGTTTCTTCAGTTGAATTTCCGCCTTAGCTTCATAATTAAGTCAGTCAACTTATACTTCAAACCAAAATATTTCATGTTCATATATATCATACCAAAACCAGACAAAAATAGTAAACTAGAAATAAATATTCAATCCTAAATCAAGCATTTGGCTCCAACAGGGATGTTCCTTTCCATTTGGTGAGGGACTCTAGCAGAAAGGAAAGGTTTACTCACGAGTTAAACCGCAAAATATATCAACTGTGACCGCCATTAATGTTGGCTCCACCTTTTTAAAATAATCAAATGTTGGAAAAAACATGAAACATCTAAGCAAACTCACATGTATTGTGGCGTTCCATAGAATGTTCCATCTCTGATGTGATAGTCGCCTAAAATTTTGAAATCATTATACAGCAAAAAAAAGACAACTCTTACTGAAGAAACTCTTTTGTTTTTAATAATTTTTTTAAATAAGAAGCTCACTGTTGTCCGTAATGTTCTTCACTTTATGAAGAATTATTTTTATTGAGGACCAAGAGGAGTTCCTAGAACAGAGTCGGCCTTCTTTATTAACTTGTTCAGCCTCTTTAAATTATTTGCTCTGATGCTTTTACCACAGAAGATGATGGCAGAATCCCACAACAGACTTATAGAAGAACATCTGGCTGCAAATGCTGAAGGACCTAAGCTACCTTCCCTCATGGTACAGTCTGCTCTGTCCCTGTTCCGACCCGATCCGTCCCGAAAGCACGATCCGTCCTGCGCATGCGTGAACACAATAATGAGATCCGGATCGCCGAAAAACTATGTGATAACTAGTGTTGTGCTGATGCCATTATTTGGCCGATACCCGATATCTGGCGGTGCACTATTGGCCGTTACCATACCGATACCATCTGTTTGAAATTAATGTGTGTGTATTAGAGACTGACACGGGAGTGGATTTTTCACTCCTGTCCCGTCCCACTCCTGGTGAAATTACTCCCACTGCCATCCCGCTCCCCATTCAGAATGACTCCCACTCCTGCACCACTCCCATTCTTGTTTTTTTGGCGAAAAAAACTAGGCTGGAAGCACTGTTGGTTTTTGGGTGGTGTAGTTTTTGACTTCGCATTATAGTGTAGGCTTCAAGGAAAAAAACTACAAAATGGCGGCGACAGTACTGGATTTTTCTTTCTATTTTATTTTATTTTTTGGCATCGCTCCTAGTTTTTTTTTAGTTACTATTGGTTTGCTCCCTGCTCCCGTCTGCTCCCGTTAATGTTTAATCCTGCACCGTCCCAATCACGTGATCGTTACTAATACTGACTCCCATCCCACGGGAAATCCTGTGAGCCGTGGGATTCCCGAAAAAATGTCAGTGTCTAGTATGTATATATGAAGAACTGCATCCTACTTGGATGTAAAATAATCACCATCATGGCTTCATGTCAAAGCTGCTGCCTACCTTTGTGAAGCAGGAAAAAGACTAAAACAAAGTGAATCCAGTAGAACTTTTATTGCCTACCTGGAATAGGTGACAATAGATGAATAGAGATTCACTTCCATACAGAAAGCCCATATTCTGATCTTCAGGTAACATAAAGTACATGTCAGACTAAAAAATACTGCTTCAGGTATAGTTTCAAGGTGTTGCTTTATTGTATGTCTCGGTACCATGTCTTTCGGTTGTGCTGTTCTTTTTGCATCTGATTGCAGGTGATGAAGCTCCTCTTTCCTTCATCTTTTCTCTTTTTTTTTCTTTTTTCTTCTTCTGTTCTATTTACATTGCAGTGTCCATATAAACTGTAAAACTCCCTGCATAATTATAATAAAGAAATTTATATGCATGAAACAAAGTGGAGCTATATGGCAATTACTATACTGCAACATTTGTGAAAGTAAAATCTGTTGGGCTCTTTTGGCATCAAGACAATTATTCTTATTGCAACATTGCCAGAGAGGACACTGTTTAAAAAAAAAAAAAAAAGACAATAGGATGATTAAACTTTTGGCTCTCAAAATGGTATTGGTACACAACAAAAATCTAAATCTAGATAAGTCATTTTTCTTAAAATAAGTGCATTTGTTCTTGAATTGAGGAGGTAAAAAGAGACATTTTGCCAATGGAACAAGACGATTTTACATTAAAAATAAGAAAACACAGTTGCATTGTCTTATTTTAAACGATAATAAAAATACTAATTCAGTGGCAAGCAATCTATATTACCTACTTAGAATAAGGATAAATACACTTAATTTAAGAAATTTTTGCTAAGATTGTTTTTCCAGTGTATATATACCCTGGAAAAACAATCTTGAATATAGTGAAACCTTCAGGACTTATTTGCAGATAAATAAGAAGATCTCCCAATTAAGGTATTTTTACTCTTAAAATAAATGTAAAATAAGCGCGGCAAGTAGACAATGCAATTATGCTTTCTTTATTCCCAAGTGGAAGTTGTCGCGTTCGTGTGACTTTTATCTCTTTGAAATCAAGGTACGCAGAAGAAAAATGACGAGGTTAATTTTCGCCGATACCGATACCACCATTTAAGGTGCTGGATCCGGGGTCCGCCGTTGGTATGAGTTGCAAAACTAGAACCGGCACTGAAAAATATGCTATCATATACTTAAAAACATTAAAAAGGAATGCTTGTGAAATGAATCGTTTTACATTTCTAGGCTA
>JAGKQL010000068.1:4842043-4879813 GCA_018398635.1 Cyprinodon brontotheroides | reverse complement strand
GTGCTGGAAGGTTGTGGTTACTCCACACCATAAAGAAGTAACACTAGTTACTAGTAAAAGTAACTATTATGAATTACTTTTAACATCCAGAGATAGCCAGGGCACTCACTTTTCGATACTTAGTACGAAGATACTTGTGTTAAAATACTCTGGATAAAAGTGGAGAGTACCTATTTACTTTCAAATAAAATAACCTACGAGCTTGTAAGAAAAATTTACTTAAGTGTGGCTAAGGCTTTCATGCCACCGGCGCTTTAAATGGATGTCTGCCAATAGGACTAGATCTCCGTTGGCAATTTCATTATACGTCCATGCTGCATACGCGCAAGCTGCGGTGCCAGCCAGATACCGCGCGAATCGCTCGATTCATCATCTTGTAGTGAAGATGGCGTCAAATGCAGCGTGATTCATCAATTAGATTAATTTGGTGGTAGCGTCCGCAAAATATAGGAAGTAACTCCATTGAAATGATTCAAGCCAAAATGGAATGTTTACATGTAAGAATTTACTGCAAAACTATGATATTATTTTCTTATGCTTAAAATAAGTCTTTTTCATAGTTGAGGAGGTAAAGTGAGACACTTCAATGGAACAGGCGAAATAAAGAAAAACATCGTCTTGTTTTCAAGTAAACTCGACTTATCTTATTTTGTAGGTGAAAAATAACAAACACATGAATATACCTATTTACTTATTTCTGGATTGTTTTTGCAGTGTAGAAAGTACAGATATTTGTGTAAAATGTAAGGGAGTAGAAGTAAAAGTCGCCATAAAAGAAATAAGTAGTAAAGTAAAGAGTAAAATATCCATCAGAAAATCTACTAACTTGAGTACAGTCTAATTCTGAAGTATTTGTACTTGGGTTACTATCCCATCTCTGACAACATCTATCTATCCATCTATCTATCTAGATCTATACTCTGTGTGTGACATAAAATATGGATCTCCATCCCTGCCACAAAGACCATCAAATAATGTTTAAAATAAAAAATACAGTAGGTTGAAAAGGCAGAGTATCCATCCATCCATCCATCCATCCATCCATCCATCCATCCATCCATCCATCCATCCATCCATCCATCCAGATTTCTCCCTTTCATTTGATCGCTGCTCACGCTCTCCATAGCTCTCCATGTGGCGAAAGCACAGGGCTTAGTGCTGCGCCGCCTATTAGCCAGCATGCGCGTTTCCTGTCGCTACGTGCGGGTGACTCGCGCCGCCTGTTCCGTGTGGAGATGCAGGGGAAACCGTATCTGGATGGGGAAACGCAGTCTCGTCGTAACACCGGTATTTCCATCTGGAAAACGCTGTTTTGCTGCTGGAGTCCTCCTCTCTCCATATCTCTGTGTGTGCTGTACGTTAACACCCACCAGCAGAAACACCCACCTACCCAACTGATAGACGCGTGAATCTCACTATACATCAGCCATTCTCATCATCCCTCCCCTCTCTCATGACAAGGCGCTGCACGCAGTCCTTACTCGCGAAAAAGGTTCATTGTGCCACCTGAGTAACGCGCAGTAACAGTTGGTGTCGCGGCAATGGTAACTGCGATGCTATAGTTACAGTCAAAGTAATTAGTTAGATTACTAGTTACTAAAACAACAAGGTAACGGCGTTAGTTTCAACGCCACCGTTAGTCCTATCACTGGTAGTTAGATGATTTGACCTGTTCCTTTTAATGAAATCTACATTCAGGATCAGCTGAATGTTTCCACACCACGCAACAAAACAGTTCACCAGGTCTCTTCTTCTCAGCTTCTTCTCCATCCCTGATGCCCCTAATGAGTGTTTCTTCAGTCGACTGAACTCTGTCTTGTGTTGGAAGTCGAGATGTGAGGAGGAAACAGGAATGGTCAAAGTGCTGTTTCCTGTGGTGCGTTCATGTGTATTTTCAGGAGGAGTGAATACTCCAAAGTCAATGACTTGATGCAATCAGCTGGGTTTCCTAATTTAGAAAACTTTTAACCAATCTGTCTGTATGATTAGATTGAATCGACTCTGAAAAATGCCTTGTAGGGAAAATGGCCATACATAAATGAACTGAACTGATTATAATTCAATTCAACTCAATTCAGTTTATTTATATAGCGCCAAATTCACAACACATGTCATCTCAAGGCGCTTTACGGTTCAACCAGATCATACAGTCAAATTGATACAAAGTTTTCTATCTAAGAAAACCAGTTGATTGCATCGACTCATTGACTCAAATACAATCCCTCACACTAAGCATGCTTGATTATAATTCAAATTGTGGCACGCATAACTGGTTCTTCCACTTACCTGTCTTTTTGTGCAGTTGCTATATTCCTGTGAGAGACATTTATTACAGAAAATCCAATTTTTTATATTACTAAATACATTTTTAGCGTTTAGTTTCCAACTCTCTGTTTTAAACGAGGATTACATTTCATCTTCCAAAACATTACTTTTTATTTTTTGAAACTGGAGGCTTTTCTAAATGTTGACAAATTTTCTGTTTCCTGTAATTTAGGAAAATGTGCAGGAACCACATTCAGCTAGCTTAACCTCAGTACGTAGTTACAGGCAGAGATGGGAAGTAACTGTGAAGTACAAATACTTTATTGTTACTGTACTCAAGTGAGATTTTTCAATATTTTTACTTTACTTTACTACTTATTTTATGGTGACTTTTAACTTTCTACTCCTTACATTTTTAAAAATTGGCTCGGTTACTTTAGTTTTGAATCATTTCAATGGAGTTACCGTTATTATTTTTCACGTCATCAAAACCAAATTCAATCTAATTGGATGGGAATCTACGTTGCATTTGACGCACCGCTACAAGATGAATCGACAGATTCGGGCGGTATTCATTGGCGGTAAATCATTGCAGCTTGGTGGCGGTGGCGCTAGCATAGTAGCATGGACGCACTTAGATGATTGAAAATGAACACAACGGAGATCTAGTCCTATTAGCAGACATCCATTTTAAAATGTAGGCAACGGCATGAAAAAAAGTGGTTTCTACTTTTACTTTTATACTTTAAAGTAAATTTACAAGCCTGTACTTTGTTACTTTTACTTGAGTAAAAGAAGTTTAATCAGTACTTTCCACTTTTACCAGAGGATTTTTTAACACAAGTATCTGTACTTTTACTCATGTACGGAAAGTGAGTACTTTTGCCATCTCTGGTAACAGGTGGAGGAGGGGCAGGAGAAAAATTTAAAACTTTTTCCTCATAACCAAAAGAAAAATTCTGCTTATTTCTTTGGATTCTGATTAAAATCACTTTAAGCTAAAGGAATGGCTCAAAGGGAGAATTCAAGCTTTTTTGAAACATATTAGGAACCTTACCAGGCCTTTCTCATTTTTGAATAAAGGTAGAATTCTTTTTTGCCTCTTAGTGAGCGTCTCTTGCACCGCAGTAATGGTGTTGTTGTTGAGTTTGACCCTAACATGCACCACATTCATTTGATGTTGGTTGGTGATGATGACATATTATGTATGTCCAGGAAAACAAATTATCTTACATTTGATAATTGGATAAATAACTTAAAAACCTGTTCCCTGCTGTGATCCCTGCAGGTATGTTATCCCCACAGAGCAATGTCACATACATCTGACAAAAAGGTACTTAAACGTGGGTTTGAAAGAAAAAGGGACACCAGATTTTTTTCTTCTTTTTTATTACGTAGGTTTAAATAAGTCTCACATGAGCGGGGCACACACTGCATCAGCAGATTCTCTGATCAAATTAAACAGATATGAAGGGAGAGGAGGGGAAAAAGGAAAGAGGCAGTGGTTGTACTGATGTTTAATTCAATAAAGGGAACATAGAAGGAGCAGACAGAGGGGACGCTGTGCTGCCGTCATCTCTCAGCTCTTTATCTGGATTTATAAACCATGAGACAAACAAACACATTTTCTATCCATCATTAATGCAGCAGAATACAGAGAATACAAACCTACACTGCAAAATGATCTCAAAGAATGAGTACTAAATGTCTTAAAATTAAGTGTTATGTACCCTTAATTTGAGCAGATTAATAAGATGATTTGCCAATGGAATGAGTTTTTACTCTTAAAATAACCTCACATTAGCTATTAATGCATGCTTCTTGAAATAAGACAGTGCAATTGATTGTTTTTTTCTTGTTTAAAGTGTTAATTGTCTTTAAAGTGTCTCACTACAAAGCCTGAATTCAAGAAAAAACAGCACTTATTTTAAGAAAAATGATTTATATTTAGAGTTCATTTTTGCAGTGTAGGAAGATGACGTTTATTATCAGCATTGCAGCCTTTTAATGATATAATAATAATAAGGAAACAAAACTATTCATATCCCTATCTGGAATATTTAGACAGATTTTGAACAATTAGACAAAATTTCACCTATCAATACTTGCCTAAAAATGTGAAATTAGTATAAAGTAAATAATAATAATTGTAGGATCTCAGTCTCATGAACTTTTGATTATCCGGATTATTTTTATAGTCTTATTGATTTTGGGTTTATATTAAAATGTATCTAGCCTCATTTTTTATTTTCTATTTTTTTCCTTAGCCTTTTTGGGATGGGATTTAATTTAACGTTATGATTTGTGATGTTGTATTAAATCTTAAAAAAAAAAATTATTTCAATGACAGATTAAAGTTCGGGATTAAAGTTTTTAATTATCTAAGAGTTTTCAATATTATCAATCAATAAATTGCACAGATATTTAGTTCAATCCATTTAAGTAGAGGCCATTCATCATTTTTTATATTTTAACAAGTTTACAAAGCATATTCCTTTTAGAAAAACCCTCCAATGTCCCCAAAAGAACACAAATAAATGTTGATTTTATTTTTTTATCAAACCTTTTTTACTGGAACTGGGGCTAAGAAACTATGAACATGTGCAGCTTTTGCAAGGTACAATAATTTTTGTTGAGTATTTAGTTAAATATTCAAAATTAAATAAAAATGTCCTTCATTGAACCACTTTGATGAAGTTCAGGTGTCAATTTCAAGGCAAATAGGTTCATAGATCACTGAAGAAGCTATAAGAAAAAATTTAAAAGGCTATAAAACGTAAAAAAAAAAAAATTAGAAAAGCCTGTAATGGAAACATTACAAAAAGGAAATGCTCAGATTAAATCAAATCAAATAAAAAAGCAATATAATACGTTTAATGGAAACTCACAAAATGTGCATCTTTGAATGAAGGATAAAACATCCATCCATTGAAAAAAAAAAACTGGGTAGGAAACTTTGCAAAAAAACAGATGGAAAAACACTTATTGACCTTTTTTTTTTTTTTTGGGAGCTGGGATTGTTATTAAGCTCCTGTTCCTCCTTTATTAAAAACTATTATCCCAATTGAAAAGTTTGGATTGCAGGCCTCTTCCACTGTTTAGTTTTACCTGCAACAGCCAGGGGCGGATTTAGGAAATTTGGGGCCCTAGGCGAGAAACAGGCAGGGGCCCCTCTGAATTGAGAAGACATAAAACAGACCAATTATCCAGATAGAGATGTTTAATAGAATAGACATCCATTATCTGCTCTAGGTTTTGTCCCTCTCTTCTTGTCCCTTTTCTTGTTGTCCTCTCTATGTTTTGTACTCACTTCTCCTAAAAGAGATTAAATATTTTTTTCCAAGCACTAAGCTCACTTAGCTGATTGCTCCTTCCTGTGTTTCCAAGGCCAAAGTAAATAACTTTAGTCCTTCTTTTCACTGTAGACAAAGCCACTGATCTGCTTATCTGTTCTCCATTTTCATTTGGATGAAATAATAGCTGCAACATGAATCATGACAGCAGACAGATAGATAAGGGAGAGCAGGAAGTGGGGTTTACCAATCTACTGCACTCTGGGAGCAGGGGTTAAGCTGCTTTTAGATATTGTCTCCAAAGTCTCAGTAGCAGAAAAAAAAGTCTCTGGAATTTGGCTAGGAGCTTTTAAGAAACAAAGAGGTGCTAGAGGGGGTTCTGAAAAGTGGCTAAATATAGCTAAATCTAAAGCGCTAAGTTGGCAACACTGCTCTTTTTGCATCGTTTGTCTGTTTGGACCTTTCTGAACATGTGCAGCAAATGGACTGATCCAATATATGAAGGTGGACATTGAAGGGGGGCCTGAGACACACTTAATATTATAAAAAGGCCTGAATGGCGTTTTATGAAAGGATTTTTATCAAAAAACATAATTAATGTGCACAAATAAGGAATAGCATTTCTGAACCATACATATAAACAGGCAGTTTTACTGGGCAACTGCCTAGCATTGCCTAATGGTAAATCCCCTGGCTACAGCAATAGCTCAAATTAACAGCACATTAAGCTGTTAGTAAATATCAAGTGTATTTTGCATTTAGACAGAAAGCTAAAGCTTTAGCAGCATCTGTGCTATTATTTCGAGGTAAAGAAAATCATATGCAAGGTAAAAGTTTGAATGTGCAAAATAAATAAAGCTGTGAAAGATGAAACTCAATGTTTTATAGATGAAAGCTTTTAGCAGTTATGCTTTACCTAACGTCTCTTAGGATTGACACATTATATTGTTTTGCTTTTGCAAATTTTTCTCTGTATCTGGTCTTTTTTTTTTCAAACTTTTATTTTTTTCATCCATTTTCTGTCTATTAGGTCTTATTTTGCATTGTGCATCTTCAATCCTGTCTGAGATCCAAAGGTATTTATAAACCAAATTTTTAGTGCACATCTATCTTATTGTCTCTGTCTGAAGTTTTAATTTTATGTCCTTAACTTGTTAGGAAACAATGGCTGTCACATCAGTCTAACGCCTGTCAGCTCTGGTACCTCATGCACAGCTGACAGCACAGCAAAACCTCCTTCTGCAGCGTGTTAACCATTAAATTCTGTGTTTATACACCATGTTTTAAAGTGCTAAATCTGCTGCTCAGTTCTTAAACCATGACAATATATTTGGATATAAATTATAGAGCTGAACATCTAGAATTTAACAAGCTTACAAAGAATGATTAGTTATGCATGAAAGTGTTTTAGCTTTCATCATGATGCATTCAAAGAGTAAAGATATTCTTTGACCTTGCTGTAATTGTCATGGTTTTGGTTCTGTTTAAGTTTTATCTCTGAGTTTTCATTGCTCTTATTTCCATTTTTGTGTTCTAGTTATTTTTGATTGTATTTGAGTTCTTTTTGCCCTCTTGTTTCAGTCTCCTTTTCCCTAGCGCCCTTCTTGCCTCCTCTGTTCCCACCTGCTCCCAATCTGCTAATTAGCCTGATCTTTGTTTCTCCCTCCCATATATTCTCCCCCTGTTCAGTCACTCTTTGCTGGTTTGTTGCATTTATTTGCCCCCTTGTTGTGGATATTCCTGGTTTTCAGTATTTTTTATTTAATTTTTTTGTGGATTTATGTTTGGATTTTTGCTTCTGTTACCCTTTTTGTTATTAACCCTTCAAGAAAACACTTCAGCTTTTGTGTCTGCATTTGGGTCCTCCTTCCACCCCCCCGTTGACAATAATAATACCAAAGTGAAGCAGCTCAGTGATTATTGAAACTGGGAAACACATGAAAGACATCTGATGATTAATTTGACCAACTGAGGACATATAGATGATAACCAGAATGCTATGGATCTAAAAAAAAAAAAAAAAAGTACTTTAACTGCACTTGTATCGTACATAAATCTTTAAACTAGTGTTGCGCCGATGCCATTTTTTGGCCCCAATACCGATAACCGATACCTGGTCGCACAGTATTGGCCAATACCATCTGTTTGAAATTGATGTGTTTATATTAGTGCTGTCAATCGATTCAATTTTTTTAATCGCGATTAATCGCATCAATGCCTAAGTTAACTCACACATTTTTTTTCTGATTGGAAATCATTTAAATACTCTCAATGACATACAAAAAATACATACAGGCTAGGTTTGTGCCAATGTTCTTTTTTTTAAATGAAAACAGGTCACAGACACTGATGATTTATGCCATAGAAACATATGGCAAGAAGATGGGGAGGCATGTAGCAAAAATAACAAATATGTAGCCAAAAAAAAGGCCCTGAAAACAGGCTGATGTAAAAGACAGTCTTTACAGTTAATACAGTCTTGAACAAAGACAAGCATTTTACCCTACTGCTATAAAATGTAGTAGAGTTAACATTATGTTACGTTCAGACCGGACGCTGCACAAAGCAGCAAAATCGCTGTCTGCTGCTTTATTTTTGCTGCTTGTACCAGTTAGTTCTGACGCCGGGCTGAAGCAGCTTTTGCTGCTCTGGCTGCGCGGTGCAAAAGTGGCTCTGACGCGCGTTGGACTGGAGCTTCACTATCCTTTCTCTGCCTTGCAGCTATATTTGCTGTGATCAGTGGGAATAAAGTAGTTTTAATATGTTTTAAGTGAGAAAATACACCTGAAAAGTTAATCAGTGCAGTCAGTTCATCCAGATTACAATCCTGTCTCCCAATGTTATTTCTGTCGAGCCGCTTAGACCCCACACATACCGACGGTGCGCGCCGATAGAAGGAATCCTTCAGCAGCAGCCTTCTGGTCGGTCGCCTTCCTCTTCGGTTTCATCAAGGCGCTGGTAGGTGTTTTTCATCTAAATAATCCGGGATCTGCAGGCACCAGAATAATAAAAGCGAAATATATTCTGCCGGCAGATGTATATATTTTAAGTTAATTATGCGTTAATAAACTGTTTAAGAGGAGTAATCAGAGCGGTCTGTGTCATCAGCGCTGTGTCTCTCTCCCAGCCAGCTCACAGATCAGCTTCCCTGATTGGTTGACGCTTGGTTGGCGTCGAGCAGCAAAATTCAATTTTTCCATCTCGCAGCAGCAGCAGCGTTTATGCGCTGCCACGCTGCGTCAAGATGCTTAAACGCGCCCGACAGCCGCTGTTTCAGCTGCTCAGACGGCGCTGCGCCTGCTGCTTACAAAGCGCCCAGCGGACCTTTTAGACGCTTCTTGGCCAGCGCCAACCATTGACTTTGCATGTAAACCGCTGCTTCACCAGCCAGCGCCCCCAGTGTGAACGCCAGCATTAGATGTCTAAATTAACCAAGGTAATAATGAACAATTTTCAGTCAATACATCAAAAATCAATAGACCGATTATCACTAGATGGAGGTAGTCTATGCTCTAGAAAGTTACTTTTCAGCCTCTTAACAAAATGAGAACACACATCCACCCACCCACCCACACACACACACACACACACACACACACACACGATACCGACCTGTGGCCTGTGGCGTACACAGGAAGCAAGTAGTGCAGTAGCAGATTCCATTTCACCTCAGTAATCTGTTTTCTCAGCTGGTATTTCAGGTTGCTAATACTAGTTACCGTAGACACTCAACTGGTTTGTTGGTGGTGGGCTTAAAAGAAAAGCACTAGCGGCCACCCAGTGTATGAGCCGCCTTTTTCCTTGAGGAGCTCTACTGGGCCGCGAGAAATGCATAGACTGGGAGAAAATAGCCCCCCGCCTTCCCGCAGGCTGCAGCGGGATGTACTCTGGAAAAATTGTACCATAAAACCACATAGCGTTAATCTCTCACGTTAAAAAATTATCGCCATTAAATGGCCTCGCGTTAACGCGCCGATAATAACGCGATAATTTTGACAGCACTAGTTTATATATGAGGAACTGCATACTACTAGGACGTAAAAAATAATTGCCATCATGGTTTTGTCAAGCTGCTGCCTACCTTGTGAAGCAGGAAAAAGACTAAAACAAAGTGAATCCAGTAGAACCTTTTATTGCCTACCAGGAATGGGTGACAATAGTTGAATAAACCTTTGGCTCTCAGAATGGTATCGGTGCCCTATTTGTTGGTACTCGCCGATACCAATACCACCATTTTAGTGCTGAATCAGTTCCCCGGCCGATACTGGTATCGGTATCGGTGCAAAACTAATTTAAATGTAAGGTTTATGTAAGGTACATCCATACAAATAATCACAAGTTCTAAAAATTAAAGTCTCTTATAAATCAGTGAGGAATGAATTGCAAACATTGCCTTACAGCAAATTTATACTTCTGGAGCTGTTTCCCTTTTTATCACATTGCATCCATCAACTGCAATGAATTCTAACTGGATTTCATTTGATAGGGTTCGCACAAAGAATTACATGATTTGAGTCTAACTTTTAGAAGTCATATGATTCATTTCTAGAGTGAATGCAACTGTTCTGGGAAGAACTCATAGCTTTGTTAGAGGAAAGTAGTTGGAAAAAAAAGAAAAATACCATCAAAACCGAGGAATACAGCAGATAGTTTACGACTGCAGTTATGTTTGGTGTTTAGGTTTGAAACAATTCCCCAAGCTCTGCACATCATACAGAATACCCTGACGGAGGCCCAGACACTCTGGAGGAGCTGCAAAAAATTAAAAGCTCAGAAAAGATTCTCAGTTAACAACAAAAGTGTTTTTCTATGATAAACAAAATTGGCTTTTATGAAAGAGTGCAAGGAGGAGAGCAGTTATTAACAGAAAACCTTAAGAAGTCAGGTTAAAAGTCTTACCGGTAAGTCATAAAGTTTACAGAAACATAATTGGAAGAAGATGATTTTGCCCTTCTGATGAAACACTTTGTAAAGTAAAAAAAAAAACAAAAACATACCACATATAAGCTCTGAAACTTACATAGAGGTTTGGGGCTATATGATAAGCTAAATGGATGCTTTTACAAGCTGCTGTGAATCTTAACATCTGTGAAGAAAGTTCCACATACAGCCAGAAAGAAAACATAAAGTCATGTCACATTGCTATCCATAACCTGCATTACAGCATTGCTCTTTTTGTCACACATGACTAAAACTTGTGTTTTTGTTTACATTTTCAGTCGGTATTGAGTGTCTATGTTCACCTCTTGACCGGTTTCACACAGGGACTCAAATTCAATACCGGTCTAATTCAAGTCAAGTGTAAGCGAGACGGAAAAAAGCACTTATTGCATTTCCATCTGCTTTTGCTAAGTGACTGCAGGAGCTTAAAAAAGACTGAGTTCTTCCACTTTTATCTGAGAGCTTTATTACACTGCTGTCTTTTTATATTACTTATAAGTAACTCTAGTGTTTACAGCGTTTATGTATTTAGCAAACAAAGTAGGCATTAGATTGAAGGGTCTTGACTAAGGACCCACACTGGCAGCTCATTCCCCCAACCTGACTCTGCCTATATCCATCTGGAAACCTTCCATTGCAGTAATTTTGAGGAAAAGGGCGAAAATACCCGGTTAGCTGATTGGCCTATGTTGGTGATAGACGGGCCAAATAAACCAATCAGATCAACGGCATATGGACGCACTAACAGAGCGACAACGCACCGAAAACACAACCACAAGCCAGGCTACTCTTGCCGAACCAGTCGGGAGAAGAGCAAAACATCTTTTCCTCTGAGAAAAGCCTCCAGAGCAGTGTTTTGCTCTTCTTCTTCTTTTAGTGAAGAAATACTCTTTAATTCGATAAAACTTGCTCAATAGCCACGCCTAAGGCTAGTTTCATCAGCTGAAGCCGCCATGTTCTTTTTAGACTGAACTGTCGCGCTTCTCGTTGCCACACCCTCAACCCGCCTCAAAGCCAACGCTGATTGGATGTTCGCTTGGTGAACGGCTCCAAATTTTCTTTAACGGAGAGTCTCCAGACTGATCTCGCGAGTGATATCTTGAAAGCTCGTGAGATCAGGATGGTATCACGAGGCTACATTCCCCCCAGCGCGGATACATCACCGGGCTTCATGTGTTCATGTGTCAGCCGCCAACTAATGTAAGAGTATCCAATAGATCTGTTGTGCCTTGCAAAATTAGAAATGTCCTTTGAATTTTCTACACAAACTTTAATTTATTTTATAGGGAATAAATGTGACTGACTGTCTGACCTGTTGACTCACTCAAAGCAGCAGGTTATTGTTTAATTGAAGAAATTTGACCTGTTTTCACAAAGTTTTTACAAGTGAATATCTGAAAAGTTTGACGTGCATTTGCATCCATGGATATGCTCATTCTTCTTGCATAATTTCTGCAGCTCAGTTAGATTGGCCAGAGCACATCTTTGGATGTCAGGTTTGAAGTGTTGCCACAGATTCCTAATTGTGTTTAGATCAGGACTCTGACCAGGACATTAGCATAATTTGATCTATCATTATTTGATCTAAACTACTCTGGCACAGCCATAATTGCTTGGTTGTATTGTGTGGCTGAAAGCGTGAAGCTACATCACAGTTTTAAAGTGAATAGTACACCCAAAACATGATTAGCCTTCATTTTCTACTCACCCCCATGCTGAACAACTCTCTGGAGTACTTTTTTGATATCTCAAAATGCATCTACGGAGATCTGGGAGGCTTCTTTTGCTGTCTGCCGACATTCAAATAATGGAGGTCTATGGCGTTCGAGTGCAAAAGCGTCCATAAAGGTCCACAAAAACGTGTCAATATTCCTCCATAATGCCGTCCAATGTATTTTAAGTGTCCCTGAGTGGGTAGCATCAGAATTTACTCGAAACAAAGTCATTTTAGAATGTTTTAGAGCATAAACAGCAGTGTAAGGTGATTTCCTGGCAGACCTGCGTTACCGCGGCTCCACGACGCTACGGAAGCCGCAGACCAAACCAGATGAAAAGTGCGCATTCAGCCGCCTGCTCTGCCCGAGCAATGCAAGCGTAGAAGAAGAAATGTGCTGTTTACCTGTGCAAAGAAAGAAAACAATGAAAGAAAAATGTCTGAGGACTTCAGTGTTGAGGAAGAGCATGAGTTCTTTGCTGAGCTGAATGCGCACTCTCGTCTGGGTTGGTCTGTCACAAGTTTCCTCCGAAGCGCTAGAACGCTAGCTTTCAGGAAATCCTATACACTACTGTTTATGCTCTAAAAACATTCTAAATGACTTCGCTTCGAGTAAATTCTGGATGCTACCCACTCAGGACACTTGGAATACATTGGACTCCAGCAGTATGGAGGAATATTGACACGCTTTTTGTGGACTTTTATGGACCTTTCTGCCTTCGGGCCATAGACCTCCATTATTTGAATGTCAGCAGACAGCAAGAAGCCTCCCAGATCTCCAGATGCATTTGAGATATCAAAAAAGTACCCAGAGTGTTGTTCAGCATGGGGGTGAGTAGAAAATGAAGGCTAATCATGTTTTGGGTGTACTATTCCTTTAAGGCTTTCACCGTTTTTAACTGTTCCTCCAGGATTGTCCTGTTTTTAGCTCCATTCTTGAACTCTACCCAGCTTCCCTGGGTCAGAGATGATGCATCCATACAGCATGATGTTGCCACCAAACTTTGGCGAAGGATGAGGTGTTCAGTGAGCTGCGCAGTGTGACTTCTCCACCGGATTCGCTTGCAGTCCAAACAATTCAGTTTTTGTCTAACAGGAGCAAATTGTTCAACATATTTACTTCACTCAAGTACTTCACAACTTCAGCTGACCTTTCTAGAGTGTTCCTCTTTGAGATGTCTTTGTACACTTTAAAGAACAGCATCATTTATAAAGAAATTAAATTACAAACCGCTGGACTACTCTCTACTTATAAAACAGAAGTTTGTTGCTTCTGATTTTATTTTGAGGGTATAAGGAAGGAGGGAAGAGAAGGGCTTTGAATACACATATCCCACACTATTTTTTAAGAGAGATTCCCCCCAAAAAAGGATTGCATTCCACCTTTACTTCAAAATACTGCACATTTCTGCCTTTCTCAATGACAGGCCTGCCCAAATGTGGGTCCTTTGGGGCCGCGGTCCTACAGAGCTTTCCCTGCTCCAGAACAGCTGATTTCTGTTCACAGCTGATTTAAAGGCTTTTGCTGAACTGCAATCATCAGAATCAGCTGTGTTGAAGCAGGGAAACTTCTCAAACCTCAATAATCAGCTTGGGGCAGGCCTGCGCAACGAAATCCTAATAAAGGTTTATTTTATCTGGATTGAAATGGGTTACAATTTCTCTTTCAAATCATTGCAACCCCCAACCCCTTTACTAACCTGACTCGGCCAGATGGATTTGTTCCGCATATCCATCTGGAAACCTTCCGTTGAAGTAATTTTGGGAAGGGGTGAAAATACTGGTTAGCTGATTGGCCTATGTTGGTGATAGACGGGCCAAATAAACCAATCAGGATCAGCGAAGCGCCGCTGGCGGTACTAACAGAGACTGAAGAGTGGCGAGTAGCCAATCAAGCTAGATCAAACTCGGTCGAAAGTGAGAAGAGCAAAAACATCTTTTCCTCCTAGAAAAGCCTCCAGAGCAGTGTTTTGCTCTCTTCTTTCAGTGAAGAAATACCTGTAGTACCGATAAAACTTGCTGGAGATAGCCACCGCCAGCATCTAGTTTCATCGGCTGAAGCCGCCATGTTCTTTTAGACTGAGACTGTCGCCTTTCGCTAAGGCCACACCGCCAATGATTTCAAAAGCCAACGCTGATTCAGATCGTCCGCTTGGTGAACGCCCAAAATTTTCTTTACCTGAGGAGCGTCTCCAGACTGATTAGCGGGGGCGTGAAACCTTGAAAGCTTCGGCTAGATCAGGACTCGGTCTCACGAGGCTAGCCCTTTACAGGGCAACAGAAGACCTCACCTATTCAGCCAGGCCAACATTTCCATTTAACGACCCCCCTTTCCCAGGAGACATAGACAGGTATGGGGCTTTGCAGGCGTAACAAAGGAAGCCAAATGACCCCCATTCCAAAAGGGGTGGACTTGCAGCCCAACAGCTGCTGGATAAAGCCTCGGAAACTCAACGCTATTCCTAACATTTTGAATTGAAAAAAGCTTCCTGGATGGGGAAGCAAAATGTCTTCAAAACTTTTTGAAACAAAGTCCAATGGATTGTTTGTTAACTTCAGAGATGGGAAGTAACGAAGTACAAATACTTCTTTTACTGTATTGCTCAGGTAGATTTTTCTGATATTTTTACTTTACTTTACTACTACTTACTTTTACCAAGCGACATTTTTACTTCTACTCTTTACATTTTTTTACACACAAAATATCTGTATCTTTCTACTCCTTACATTTTTAAAAAATTGGCTCGTTACTTTTAGTTTTGAATCATTTTCCAATGGAAGTTACCGTTATTATTTTTCACGCCATCAATACCAAATTCAATCTAATTGGATGGGAATCTACGTTGCATTTGACGCACTTCCTACAAGATGAATCGACAGATCTCGGGCGGTATTTTCCATTGCGTGGCAAATCATTGCAGCCAGGTGGCGGTGGCTAGCATAGCATAGTAGCATGGGTTCGACGATGATTGAAAATGAACTACAACTTATATCCTATAGTCCTATTGGCAGACATCCATTTAAAATGTAGGCAACGGCATGAAAAAAAGTGGTTTCTACTTTTACTTTTTATACTTTAGAAAGTAAATTTACAAGCCTGTACTTTGTTACTTTTACTTGAGTAAATAAGTTTAACCAGTACTTCCACTTTTACCAGAGTATTTTTTAACTTACAAGTATCTGTACTTTTACTCAAGTACGGAAAGTGGAGTACTTTTGCCATCTGTGGTTAACTTTTTTGGAATGACTATGATGACTTGGATGATCTTCACCAGCATATTCTCTGTCATATATAAATACTTTATTACCCTAAACACCAGTTCGTAAATCCAAGAAAATACACAAGGCACTATTCTCTGCGCTCAATAGTTCAATTATGACTTTTTGTTCAAGCGGCGTCCCGATGTCATAGTTTACATCTGCTAATTGTGTCATCACTACTTAAGATGGCAGCTTAAAATGCTGCAACATTATAGTTTTTCCCCTGCATTTCTACAATCTTTCTCTTTGATACACTTAAGGTGGATGTTTGCACTGTAACCAAATGCCATGTGTGGCTTGATCCATGTTGATCCCCCCACAGCAGTGTCTGGTCCAGGCAAAGCAGAGCGCACAGAGGCGCAGGGTCAAAACAAAACAAACGTGTCTGAGAGAACAAGTCTGTCAATCCGGGGTTCATCGCCACCACACAGGGCTTGGGGAGGACTCCTATCTAGATGAAGAAAGAGTCACATTCCCCTGAAATGAGCTTCTACGGGATGAAAGCCTTGTGTGAGCTCCCCAGATGACCCACGACCTCGTCTGTATTTGTGCAGCAGGGGGAGGGCCCTGATCCTGAGCTTTCTGCCTCCCTGCCGGGATCCTGGGGATTCAGGTTGGGGTGGCCAGACAAGCCCACTATTCTGCCCTCGGGTGTTTTGCTTTTGGGGTAAAAAAGAGAGCCTCAGATGAGCCGGCACTGTCACAGTAGTAACCTTTCACCTCCACGTAGTTTCTGAGGTGGACCACAGGGGGCAGCTCCTGGAGCGCTGTGATATCCTGTTTCAATATGCTGCATTTCTACGTTCTCGAGATCTACTTTCAGCATTTAATTTCAAAGCTCCTTTAAGAGTGAAATATAGATAAAAAGTCATCTGTGTCCTATATTAGATCACACTTATCATGTCTTTACAAAGTGCACAAGCAGCAGGGTGTCCATATTTTTCATATTTTACTTGTAGCGGGCTGAAAAGTTTTGCAACTTTTAGCTGACATGTTGCATCCTGATATCTTCACGCGTTGCAGAAAGAAAAAGCTGGATGAATCTTTTTTTTTTTTTCCTGAAAGCTACTTTTAGTTTGAAAACCAATGAGGTTGATAAACATATTACAAGAATTCAGAGCATCTCTTCAATTCAACAGGCGGTTTCTAAGTCTGAGCAGAGTGCACATCGGGTCTACGATGACTAACCTCTGCCCTACCCCTTAGGCTCTTCAGGATGTTGGACTCAGTCCCAAACATACCTACTTACAAACAAACACAGATGCCCCCAAATTCCACTTTCACTTGAAACAGTTGGTTGACACCCCCCGCCCCACACCCTCTATCTCAGGTTGCTGCTGCCCACTCTCTCCCTCCCTCAGGCCATGTTTAATCCAATAGAGGTTTAGCTTAAACCAGGGTTGATCAGAAGGGCAGGGGACAAACTGAGCTGTGATTTGAGTTCTTCTCTGTGGTTGGAAAATTTAGTTTCTCTTATTTCATATATTAATTTATCCTATAAACTCACTATAAAAGGTTTCACTCAGTCTATTTCACCTGCTAGGAAACAAAATTCAGGGTGTTTGTAGACCAGACATACTTCTTCCCAAAACAAGCCAGATGCTTTCTCAGTGATTATTCATAACATGTTACTGTTTAACCAAAGTGTCTGTAATTTTTTTTAAATCGGACTACTTTCTATTATTGTAAGTGAGGCCAACAAACTCTGCCCAGGCAGAACAGGGCTGAATACCAAGCAGTAAGGGGCTTTATGATCAACTGTTCTCTCTTTACGTTCTCCTGACAATTTTGATGTTAAAGAAGCGTTGGAATCATTGGACCTTGATAAAACAACTTATACACTCTTTTAGATTAATTGAGATGCTGATTTCCCTGATGAATTTGTGGGAAAACCAGATACGGACTGGAAACTGTAGGGGTTAAGATTGGAATACAAGTTGGGATGATGGAACTAAACACTGGTTCGAAAATTTTGACAATAGTTTTATGTTGCAGAAAAGAAACTACGGCACATCACTATTTTTGTTACAGTCAAAACCAAAAAAAATAAATAAATCCATTGGACTTTTTTTTCAACTTTCCCATCCAGGAAGCTAAATAGCGTTGAGTTCAAGGCTTTATACAGCAGCCCAACAAAGCCTTGTTTTTGGTTATAAAAATTGCAAATTGACTGGTTTTAACAATTACATATTTATCTTGCAAATCTAAGAAACATATTAATGTATTTTGATATATTTAGATTTTATAATTCAATTTTTATTTGTCTTTTTTTATGTCTTAATCAAGGTCATTGAGAGAGTTGGCCTACTGCCACAGTCTAACAGGTTTATCAACTACATATTGAGGATAAAACCTGTTTTTAAAGAGAAAAAATTCCGGTTTTAACACTTTTAGCCCATTTTCTGTAGTGTCCAGGATGCACATTCAAATGATCGACACACCAAAATTTTGACGATTGGTCCTGTCTTTGCTATTTGGCTCATGCAGAATCCCCCTGGCTGCTTCCAGAATGGCTTCCATAGTGCATGTCCTATCACGTCCTTAAAACAACCTTAAAAGTTCTTTTTAAATATGCTACTCACCGGGTCATCAGCGCCGTTCAATGACGTTCCAAAAAAAGTTTCGTGAAGAAAAACCGCTCCTGTCTTGTTTTATTTAAAGCATTTTGTAAATCCCAGAACTATTTTTTTTCCCGATACATCACAACCGCTTATAAACTTCCGCTTCCCGTTCGAATCTGAAGCGTTGCACACTCCAGACCACTAGTTGGCGACGGTATCCTCTAACAAGCCAAACTCAAAGTCCAATATGCTCCTCCTCAAGAATCCACCTTTAAATTATTCCATTTCTCAGAGTTTTTAGCAAGTTTAACAGAGAAGTTAGCACACTCAGTGGAGCATTGGTGCACAAGAGCCTGAAGCGAAAAGACTACAACTAAGCGTGAAACAGGCCCCATTTTTCCGTTTCCGGTGGCGGAGGGATATTGACTATTCCAACAGAACTCAATGGGATTTACAAAATGCTAAATAAAAACACTACAGGAACGTTTCTTTTTTCTTCTGAAACTTTTGTAAAGCGTCAATTGAACAGCTACTGGCTTAATCAGGTGAGTAGCATATTTTTAAAAAGAACGCTTTAAGGTTGTTTTAAGGACATTATCGGACATGCTCTATGGAAATATTTCATTCTGAAGCAGCCAGGGGATTCTGCATGAGCCAAATAGCAGCAGACAGAGAGCAATTGTCAAAATTTTGGTGTCGATCATTCATTTCATCCTGGACACTACAGAAAAATAGGGCTAAAAGGTGTTAAAAAGCCGAATTTTTCCTTTAATAAAATACATAAAGATAAAAAAGCAAACGTAACTTGGATGGATGTTTAGTTATTTTACTGTTAGGGAAATAATTGATAGATTAATGTTTATTAAAGAAAAAGGAAGAAAGTATATGTCAAATTTGTAGCTTTGATTTGCATTTTCCTGATACACACTGTGGGGTTTTAAAGGTTTAGGGAATATTTCTAATTATATTTCTGCTTTCCACATCCTCTGGATACCCCCCTTAGATCCATCTGCAGGATCACTGATTGAAATGAGTGAAATGAAAACAATAAAGTCTTCTAGGAGCTGAGATATTAAGCTTGTTTTGGGCAGTTAATTAATTCTATAACTTGGTGTTATAAGACAATAACAGACATTTTATCAGCCACTACATTTCCTTGTTAGCAGTCAACGATCTAATAAACTAAGATTTTATGTGATTGTGTCCTTTTGGAAAAAAATAAATGAATAAATAAATAAAACTCCTACCCCTCTGCCATCTTACACTGTAACCTGGGTATTTCCTGAAAACCCTAATTTCCAATAATTTTCTCTGGTTGCACTAGAAAATGAGCTAATCTACACTGCAAAAATCTAAATCTAGATAAGTCATTTTTTCTTAAAATAAGTGCATTTGTTCTTGATTTAATTGAGGAGGTAAAAGTGACATTTTGCCAGTGGAACAAGAGAATTTACATTTAAAATTAGAAAACACAATTGCATTGTCTTATTTCAAGTGCATATTATCTATTTAGCTTATTTTAAGAGTAAAATTACTCATTCCATTGGCAAACTATCTCATTTACCTACTCAAATTAAGGATGAATACACTTAATTTAAGAATTTTTTACTTATTTCTAGATTGTTTTTGCAGTGTAGCCAAGCTAAGGTAAACCTTTAATAGACATATGTGACAGTAAAGTGTAAAGCTTACAATTAGAACCCCAGCCAAATATACCCCTAAGCTGTAAAACAGTTTAATTTCCTGCTTTGTGTCCTTTTTTTTAAAGTATGTGTTTTATTAAAGAAAGTTTGGTTCCCTTAGGGTAGAGCTTTCAGAAATTTGGTTTTAAAATATGTAACTACAACAGTCTAAAATATAGAAATCAGAAATAATATTTTTGTTTGAAATAGTATAAAAACACAAAATAACATAAAATTCAATAACTCTAAATGATCTGCAACCATCCAGCAGTAAACACCAGTATACACTGTCATTGTAAAAGCTGATAAAATGAATTTCTTCCAGTTGAAAACCTTACAGCAAAGATGGAAAGTTAAGAATAAAAATGAAGCAAAATGGAAACATAAGGTGAAGATAGAGTCAGATAGTAAGAGGAAAAAATAGTGTTAGAAGAAAGTAATTACACTGCAAAAATTATCTAGAAATAAGTAAACATTTCTTAAATTAAGCGTATTTCCCCTCAATTTGAGCAGGTAAATAAGATTATTTGCCAATAGAATGAGTAGTTTTGGTATTAAAATAAGATACTTAGATAATATGCACTTGAAATAAGACAATGTAATTGTGTTTTTCTTATTTTAATTGTAAATTGTCTTGTTCTACTGGCAAAGTGTCTCACTTACCACCTAAATTCAAGAAAAAATGCACTTATTTTAAGAAAGAAATTACTTATTTAGATTTTGATTTTTTGCAGTGTAGAGAGATGAGCTATCAAGTCTTTAAATGTCATAAGAATGATCAAATCTGCAAATCTCAGATAACGATCAGCCTTTTTGTGTTAAAGGAAACAAGTTCAAGTGATCTAATTTTAATTCGGCCTGTTGTTCTGCAGTGAGTAAATTACTATTTTCATATGTGGAAATGAACCTTAATGACGACGTTTTATCGTTCAGTAATCTGCTAGTCTTTTGTTTCAAGACTTTGGTGTCTTTTGCAAGGCTGGACATCCAGGGAAGCCGTATCCAGATTGGTTTTTTGTTCCTTTCTGAGTGCTTAGCTGGCACTGCAGCTGAGCCAAAGCCTCCCAGCACCAATCACAGTGCAAGATGCAGTTATTCCACGGAAAACGCAAACTTGTTATGAAAGGTTATTTCTTCTGTTACTAAACATTTTCATTTTTCTAGTTTCTGGTTACTTGGTTACTGCAATAAAGTAACAGAATTGGCACTATAGTGACCTGCAGGGGTTTTAAACGACATGCAAACTCCCAGGTAGTCTGTGAACCAACAGACAAGGTCGCCTGCAGGAGACAAACAGAGCTGTACACATTCCCCTAATTGTAAGGAATGTTATTATTGAGAGAAGAAAGAGGCTCTTTCACAGGGCATCTAATCAGAATCATGCTCCCTGCACTTAATTCCCGAGGACACTTGCTGAACAGCTGCCTTGTCCTCTTTCAAACAGCTGCAGAGACTTAGAGTCCTTCTAACCCCTGCGGAACTACAGCAACACAATGTTAGTTCACAGCCTGGCCTGTGTCACCATCTCTGTAATGATGCATCCGGTCACCGCCACCTCAAACAATGCCTGAGAATTGTCTGTCATGCTACTTTGATTATTCTCTCCTGGCTTGGAGGGTTGTGGAGAAAGTGAGAGAGAAATTACAGATCTGCAGGAATAGCTTAATTAGGTTTGGGTTACAGTTGAAACCAAGGACAAGCACTGAAGAAAGACACACATCAAGTCCACTTTGTGACCAATATTAGAAAATGTAAATATTCATTAACACAGGGGCTCCTTGAATATTTATTTTTCATCAAATGATATTTGGAGTGTTTATGTGGGCGTAGGTTTGCATAGGGACCATAGGGACATGTCCCTACAAAAATGTCAACATATTCTCATTATCAGATCGTATGAAATCGTACGAAAAGTTATGCACAGTATTTTGAACGTTTTGGACGTTTTTCCTCGAAAATACAGATCAGTGCGCATGCGCAGCCAGACAGACGACAAAAGCAGATCCGAGGACGGACGTAAAACTGGGAAAAACAGTGCAATAATCACTTCTTCAGCTCTCTATAGGTTGCTTGCTGTTTTGTATCTTAGTGTTAGGTGTAGGGTCAGGGTTAGGATTAATTGCATGTTAAAATCTATGTTATTTAATGGTGCGTAAGATGCGCATGCGCAAGGATATCTTGTCTCGAGGCAAGACGTAAAAAAACGACGAAATGCGACGGCGGAAAAAACGTCTAAAACGTACGAAATTACTGTGCATAGCTTTTCGTACGATTTCATACGAACTAATAATGAGAATACACTGAAAATGTTGGATCAATCTACTTGTCCCTACCAATAATTCGATGTAAACAACATGTTTATAATTTATAATATAGTGTTGATGTATATGGAGCTATTTAAACAGACAGTAAGCAATATAGGGTGATGATAAAAGATTGTGTTACATTTAATCCTTTACTATTAAAAATGCGCTTGTGTAATAGAAACGTTACATGATTGTAGGAAACACAATTATATGATGATGGGCAGCCTCAAGGTGAAGCAGCTGCTGTATTATGGAAGAAATGTGTTTGGAATTATACCATAAAATAAGGGCTGCAATTAATGATTATTTTTGCAAATTGATAATTTTTTGCCAAAGGTTCTTTAAAGAATATTTTTTTTACTAAGTGAAACTAGGTGACACACAAAACCTTTCCTCTTGAGGAGTTCTGGATTGTATTAATGTAGCAAGAAATGCTGCTATTCTCTTTAAACAAAATGTGCCCTGATGCTCACATTAAGAATAAAAAAAGAGCATGCATATTTTTGCATAGGACCAATGACATCAGACCAATGAAACTGAAGACCATTAGTGTCCCTACCAAAGTTGAAATCAAACCTGCGCCCTCGCTTTGTAGCACAAATGAATTATCGCTTTAACAACTAACTACATGGTCAACATATTCTCCTAATTATCAGTTTGTATATGAAATCCAGCGAAAAGTTATGCACAGTATTTCGTAAGTTTTGGCGTTTTTCCTCGAAAAACAGATCAGTCAGCATACGCCAGCCGAGACAGAAATGAAAAAGCAGATCAGCGGGCCGGGGTGAAAACTGGGAAAAACAGTGCAATAATTACTTCTTGATGTCTCTAACTACATTGCTTGCTGTTTTGTATCTTAGGGTTAGGGTTAATTGTATCTTTTAGGCCCGTCCACACGTAAGTCAAAACGAACACGAAACGCTAATATTTTCCAGAACGTTTGTCGTAAAGACGGAGACGTTAAATAAATGTGATCGACCACAGGAATGCATGAAAACGCTTGCAAAATGTATGCCAGGCCTGTAAGTGGCGCTGTGGTGCCAAAGCAAAAATAGGCGAAAACAGGCAACGAAATGTTGGGCATGCGCAGTAATATTTATAATGACAACCAAACCGGAAAACCGAAAAATGGCCCCGCGGGTCCATTTTCGTGGTTTTAGTCAAACTGAGGTGATGAACTATGTCGTCTATATTGCTCTGTTCTTCCTGGAGATATTCCAGAAGAAGAAGATTCTGTTGTAAGCCCGACAGCAGGGTGAGTAGCATGAGCAGCAACCATTCAACACAGGACGGCGCCATTGTTGTTGTGATACTGTGTCGCCGCGATGCGTGTTTAGAGGCGGCGCTATGCGGTTAGAGCTTAAAGATGGAAACGCGAAAACAGCGCTTCAAAATCTTCTTCCCACTCTGAAGGCTTAATAAAAAGATCATTTACAGACCCCTGAAACGCCGGCTTCGTATGGATGAGAGGCTGGTTTGGTGAAAAATGTGTGCGTTTAGGCCAGGGTTTGACTGCGTGTGGATGGGGCCTTAAATTCTATGTTATTGTAAGATGCGCATGCGCAAGGATATCTTGTCTCGAGGCAAAGACGTAAAAATACGATTTAAAACGTCAAAAACGCACGAAATTACTGTGCATCACTTTTCGTACGATTTCATACTTCTAACTGATAATGAGAATACACTGACATCGTAAACTACATGGTTCGATCTTCTCTGACTTTTTTTAAATTCTGTTTCATAATTTCTCTTTTGTTTTATAACTAAGAGAAGATCGTAAAAAAAAAAAAAAGGGGGGAAATTAAATAGCATCTTCCAAAAAAAGCAAAGCTAGATTGTTTTATTTCCCGATTGATGTGGATTCCTTAGAACTAAGAGGAGGAAACTTTATTTCCGTTTGTAAAATGGTTAAATGTTGTAATTTGACTAGCCATTATGCTTTTAGCTTAACTCTTTACTGGGTTTTGATCTAAAAAAAAAACATTGAAATAGCTCTTCCACCCCCCTGTGGCTGGCGCACCTGGCCGGGTGGCACTGTGACCCACCTTGGTCCTTCTGTTTTCCTACATGCTGGACTAGTGCTGGGAGGTCTTGCTGCTGGGGGTTTGTGTGGGCACCAGGTCAGCAGGGTTACTGGGTCCTGGGATCGGCGTGCACGGCTGGAGTTGGCAGCTGTGCTGGATCAGGGTGTTTGGTGCCCCCGTGTTTTGCTAAGGGCCTACCTTTGGATTGGGCGTATGGCTGCTCTGAGGTGGTCCCTTGTGTCTGGCTGCCTGGGGCTGCTGCTGCTGCTGCCTTCAGGAGCGGTTCTTTGTTGCTCTTTAGCACCAAGTGTTAGCAGGCTTCCTACTCTTTTCACTGTTCTAACAACTTTACACCTCGAGGTGACAAATTAGTGCAGACACGTTCACTCAACGCCAGAACCCTTTAAAACAAACACTTCCACCTACCTGTAACCCCATACAGAAAAAATCCAAATACAAGTTCATACAAATACAGATTACAATTCCATTAATATGGCCTGTCGACTTTGATCCCACATACAATCTTGATTTAATTAAGTCAACCGCAGAGTTAGGAATGCTGTCCCTTCACATCCAGGCAACCAGCTTTTCCATAAGGTGTTTCTGAAAAAATCAGGAGATGTCAGAAAAAACAAAACAAAAGTACTTGTAGTTCTAAATCAATATGTAAAATGTGTCAATTTACATAAAAAATTATAATTAACCAAACAAAGTAGTTCATTTTTGTTTAAAAATGTTTCCAAGTTTAATGTATAAACATTAGCAAACAACTTAAGAACCTTTTGGATTGATTGTCTTTTACTTTGGCCTAGAATGAAACGACCTCAGAAACCTGGACCCAGTGTTCAAACAGACAGTTCAGGATGGTTTTCAACAAGCTTTGTTTAGAACTAATAACTCAGCCAGCAGCTGGTTTTCAACGGGCGGATAACTGGATTCAGTGGTTCCAAGTCCAGTCCGATCCCAGATGAAAGGGAGATCGTCCACCGTTAGCAGCCATAGCCGCTTCCAGCTTCCCCGAATGATGATGAGCTGACGACAGCTGACGCCGAGGGAGCAACGGTGTCCTTATGGAGAACCCAAGCCGAGGTGAGAGAAACATTCCAGGTTTCCATAACCAGCAGGATCCAGGAAAACAGTGCAAAAACAAAGCAGATAGAGCAGACAAGAGCAAGGCAAAATCTCCAATATCAAAAGTAGAAAACAGACAGACTTACTTGAAGGCCAGAGTTACTCTCAAAACAGCTTGAATAATCTGGCACTGGTGGCTGAAAACAAACGGCAAATATAGGAGCTGGAAACAGGTGGATAAGATAAGTGGTAATGAGAAACCGGGCAGAGTTAAACAGGTGAAAGGAATGAGCATTTAAGCTAGCCACCAGCACCAGGATCATGACGTACACTGGGAAAAAATCTAGATAAGTTGTTTTTTCTTAAAATAAGTGTATTTGTTCTTGGATTTAGTAGGTAAAAGAGAGATTTTGCCAATTGAATAAGACAATTTACACTTACAATAAGAAAACACATTTGAATTGTCTTATTTCAGGTGCATTTTATCTAATTTTCTTATTTTAAGAGCAAAAATACTCATTCCATTGGCAAACTATCTCATTTACCTACTCAAATTAAGCGTAAATACACTTAATTTAAGACATGTCTACTTATTTTTAGATCCTTTTTCCAGTGTACAACTTTGTTAGATATTTCAAAATCTAGGGATTCCCTCTTTTTTCGTTTGTTTTTTAAGAGCACTTGTTGCACTAGCTAGCACATTACACTGGATCAGTGCAGTATCAGGTCCATGAACATTGTGGCATACCATACCATACCAACTTTATTTATGAAGCACTTTATGCACCGGACCGGTGCATAAAGTGCTGCATAAAAAAAAAAAAAGTTTACTAATTTTTTTTATTTTATTTCAGTAGTATAGGCTAAAAAGTCAGAATTCTGACTTTTTTTCTGAAATAAAATGTAAAAATCAGTTACCGGTAACTTTTTTTTTTTTTTCAGTGGCCCTAATCCTCTTCCGTACATTTAAACAGGTAAATATGATGGAAAAGATAATTAGATTATTATACATTTGAAATCTCCTTCATGGTCAGAATTCTCAGATTAAAGTCAGAATTCTGACTTTTTTCTCAGAATTCTGAGATTAAAAGTCAGAATTCTGACTTTTTCAATCAAATTCTGACTTTTTTTTATCAGAATTCTGACTTTTTTATTGTCAAAATTCAGTCAGAAGTATTCTGAGATCAAAGTCAGAATTCTGACTTTTTTTCTGATGTTAAACTGAAATAAAATGTAAAAAATCAGTTAACTTTTTTTTTTTTTTCAGTGGCCCTAATCCTCTTCCGTACATTTAAACAGGTAAATATGATGGAAAAGATAATTAGATTATTATACATTTGAAATCTCCTTCATGGTCAGGGTAATTCTGAGATTAAAGTCAGAATTCTGACTTTTCTCAAATTCTGACTTTTTTCATCAGAATTCTGACTTTTTATCAGAATTCTGACTTTTTTTTATTGTCAGAATTCAGTCAGAATTCTGAGATTAAGTCAGAATTCTGACTTTTTCTCAGAATTCTGATTAAAGAATCAGAATTTCTGACTTTTTTCTCAGAATTCTGAGATTAAAGTTTAATCACAGAATTCTGACTTTTTCTCAGAATTCTGAGATTAAAGTCAGAATTCTGACTTTTTCTCAGAATTCTGACTTTTTTTTTTTTTTTTTTTATCAGAATTCTGACTTTTTTTATTGTCAGAATTCAGTCAGAATTCTGAGATTAAAGTCAGTATTCTAAAGAAAAGTCAGAATTAGGACTTTAATCTCAGAATTCTGAGAAAAAGTCAAGAATTCTGTGATTAAAGTCAGGAATTCTGACTTTAATCTCAGTAATTGATGATTAACCTGTATGAATAATGAATGAGGCTGGCCAACAGCCCTGGATTCCCAGTCCATCCGTGCCTGCGGAGCCCGTAGTAGTGCAGTCACGGTACCGCGTGTTATATAGCAAATCATCAGTTTTTTTTTTTTTTTTTTGCTTTCTTTTTTCTTTTCACTCATTGTCAGGTTGTGGGGATGATTGGATTGAACGGAATACAATAGGAACAAATCTGACTGTTTTTATGAAAATATTAAATCTGGACTCATTTTGGGAATAAATGCATCTTATACCTGGTACAGGCGTAACACCAGGGCTGCTCAGAAAACACCCAGCACTAAGGCGCCGGAGGCATAGGTCTAATTGCTTAGTAATCAGAGCTGGAAGCAAATCATCAAACCAACATGCATCTTGTTACGTAAAAGTTAAACACGGGATTATTTACAGAATTACACAAAGGCTGCCATTGCTTATACTTATAAATCCTTTCCCGCTGTTGAGGTATTGAAGGATGCAATCTGTTTTATCACACACCAATCATCATATTATGACAAGAAAACGGCTTTCTAATGAGAAAATAATCATCTTGATATTATGAGAAAAAAGGCTCACGTTATCTTTAGATAATGATAAAATTAAAAAACTGAAGGTATTTTTTCTCGAGAACACCACCATGAAAAGTATCAGAGGGACTCTTGGCTTCCGTATTTTTGTTATCAAAGTACAATGCAACAAATACTATATAATAATAATAATATAATAATTCATTTATCTCCACACACATTTGCTAACACTTCCTCCAAAAGTCAGTTTTGAGGTGCATCAAAATAGCAGATTTTTCCATAATCCTAAAAAAAAAAAATAATAATATTCTTTTAATGAGTGTTAAAATCAAACAGCTTTATTGGTTTGTCTACTTTTGTGTCTAAAACATTAAAGAGACTAATAATTTTCACACTTCAGTTCTTGAGGAAATTGGATTATTCAAAAATTCACCAGAATTTTATATAATTAATGGAACTTCAGGACCATAATTAAAAATGTTGGCACTTTATCATTTTGCTACCTTATGGTAACCTTTGTTATCTTAACTTTGGGAAAATGGCAGAAAACCAATGTTTGTATGCTGTGATATTTGCACGTGCAATATTTAAGACGCTCTTTCTTTTTAATAAGCTGCAACTGTGACAGTCAGTGAGACTGGGCTCTAACTGTAGCTCTCTTTTAACATTAGGACCTCAACACAAAACTGAGATATTAACAGAATAAAAAAAAACATTTTAATTCCATGGATTCTAAAAGTTTCTAAAGTATTTTTTAATCAAAGATATGTTTTATAATGATGCATTTTTCTCTATGCACTCTACATAAAATTCATCACTGGCATGATGGTTATTTTAATTTGTTCCTTTTTTTTAATAATTTCTTTAATAAACCCAGCCCAGAACACACTGGAGGGACTATATCTCTGAGCTGGCCTGGTGTCGCCTCGGGGTCCCCCCAGAGCAGCTGGAGGAAGTGTGTGTAGATCGGGAAGTCTGGGCATCTTTGCTTACACTGCTGCCTCCGTGACCCGGCCCCCGACAAAAGGAAGAGGATGGATGGACGGACGGACAGATTTAATTCACTCCAAGACAAAACTTCTTATGTTTAAATGCACACTTAAACCACCACTAGAGTTTCAAAAAGGATGCTCTTTTTCAAGGTTGCAGAAAAAAGCCCAAGGTTGATGTAGTAAGACCCCACTAATAGGACCCTGTTCTAATAATAAATGATAGAAACCACTTTTTAATATAATATACTGTATATATTTCATAGGGTTAATATCCGGGGTCATTCCAGAAGTCTAATGCTGGTCTGCTTTTTAGTGATGGGATCTCCAGTTCTTTTGAATGTTCTAAATAATTAGAAATAGGCCCCATCCATGCAGAAATGAGATTAGGTGTAAACATAAAGATAATTTGTCATTTAAGCTGTGTATACAAAGAGTTCGGGTACTTTGGGGGAGCATAAACGATCATTTTTAAAACCTGGTCCCAGAGTGACAAAAATTCAGAGAACACCAGTTTTACTTATCAATTCAATTCAGTTTATTTCTATAGCGCCAATTCACAACACAAGTTATCTCAAGGCACTTTACAGTTCAACCCGAGATCATCCAGTCAAATTGATTCAAAGTTTTTCTATCTAAGGAAAACCAGTTGATTGCATTGACTCATTGACTCAAATACAATCTCTAACACTAAAAGCATGCTTGTAGCGACAGTGGAGGAAAAACTCCCTTTTGAACAGGAAGAAACCTCCAGTAGAACCAGGCTCAGTGTGGCGGCCATCTGCTGAGGCCCACTGGGGTTCAAGGAGACAGAAGCAGAGATACAAAAAGCAGCTTTAAAAGGCGTCCCCGTCCAGGAAACACACAGCCAGGCAGGCGAGCACCGAGCAGTAATACTCAATGGCAGTACTCAATGGCAGTACTCCTCAGTGGCAGTACTTCTCAATGGCAGTACTTCTCAGTGGCAGTATCACTCAATGGCAGTACTTCTCAAAAGCAGTACTCTTCAATGGCAGTACTCCCCAATGGCAGTACTCCCCAATGGCAGTACTTATCAATGGCAGTACTCCTGAATAGCAGTACTTATCAATGGCAGTACTTCTTAATAGCAGTATCCCTCAATGGGAGCACTCAATAGCAGTAATACTCAATGGCAGTACTCCTCAGTGGCAGTACTTCTCAATGGCAGTACTTCTCAATAGCAGTATCCCTCAATGGGAGCACTCAATAGCAGTAATACTCAATGGCAGTACTCCTCAGTGGCAGTACTTCTCAATGGCAGTACTTCTCAATAGCAGTATCACTCAATGGCAGTACTCCCCAATGGCAGTACTCTTCAATGGCAGTATTTCTCAGTGGCATTACTCTTCAGTAGCAGTACTCCTCAGTCGTAGTAATCCTCAATGGTAGTACTCTTCAACGGCAGTACTCCTCAATGTCAGTACTTCTCAAAAGCAGCACTCCTCGATGGCAGGACTCCTCAGTGGCAGGACTCTTAATGGCAGTACTTCTCAATAGCAGTATCACTCGATGGCAGTACTCCCCAATGGCAGTACTCTTCAATGGCAGTACTCCTCAGTGGCATTACTCTTCAGTAGCAGTACTCCTCAGTCATAGTAATCCTCAATGGTAGTACTCTTCAATGGCAGTACTCCTCAATGTCAGTACTTCTCAAAAGCAGTACTCTTCAATGGCAGTACTCCCCAATGGCAGTACTCCCCAATGGCAGTACTTATCAATGGCAGTACTCCTGAATAGCAGTACTTATCAATGGCAGTACTTCTTAATAACAGTATCCCTCAATGGGAGCACTCAATAGCAGTAATATTCAATGGCAGTACTCCTCAGTGGCAGTACTTCTCAATGGCAGTACTTCTCAATGGCAGTACTTCTCAATAGCAGTATCACTCAATGGCAGTACTCCCCAATGGCAGTACTCTTCAATGGCAGTACTCCTCAGTGGCATTACTCTTCAGTAGCAGTACTCCTCAGTCGTAGTAATCCTCAATGGCAGTACTCTTCAACGGCAGTACTCCTCAATGTCAGTACTTCTCAAAAGCAGCACTCCTTGATGGCAGGACTCCTCAGTGGCAGGACTCTTAATGGCAGTACTCCTTAATGTCAGTACTCCTCAATAGCAGTACTTCTCAGTCGTAGTAATCCTCAATAGCAGTACTTCTCAATGCTAGTACTCATTAATGGCAGTATTCATCAGTGATGGGAGTAACGGCGTTAAAAGTAACAGTGTTACTAATGCCGCTACCTTTTTTTAGTAACGAGTAATCAAAATGATTACTCTTACTGTAACTATAACGCAGTTACAATTGCCGACACCCCGTTACTGCACGTTACTCAGGTCGCACAATTAACCTTTTTTCATGATAGGACTCGTACGCACGTCATGATACCCTGTGCAATAACCTGTTTTTATATTTGATACCCAGTGCAATAGCTTTATATATAAATATCCAGTGCAATAACCCTGTATAATATCCCTGCTAAATAAGAGACCTCAGCAGTTTTATATATATATATACATATATATATATGCATTTCCCATGCACCTTTTCCTCATTTTGGCACTATATTCTTCTTTTTGACTATTGCGACTATGTAGCGAGTAAATTTCTCCACTGTGAGACCAATAAAGTCAATGAATAAATCAATCGATCAAATGCTTAATGTTGGGTTGAATGATGAACTGCGTTATTAAAATTCGAATGTAATCCATATCCATGTTATCTTCACTTGATAGCAGATACTCCTAAAACCAAGTGAATAAATGGTTTGAAAAAGTTCGGCTCACAGATGATAAACATCGGAATGTTTTGTGAGGTTGATTCCTGTCTAAAGATAGTGACTCACATGGCAAACACAAGACATGGCAAGCCCAAGCTGTAAACCTGCAAAGTGCGTGGTTCCTTAAATTGGTGGCCAAGACAATTAGAGCAAAGGGGTCCAGATAGAGGGGCTGGCCGGAAGCCGATCAGTCCGTGTGATTGAGACTGAAAGGAAGCAGCAATGATGGAGGGTCAGAGACAAAAGGTCCACTCACCAGTGCTCTTTTGCTTTACGCCTCATACTCACGCGCACTGCCCTTCGATTGCTTATTGAATTACATCTAATCACTCAATTAAAGTCACATGGAGGAGGAACGCACATTGTCTGAACCGGCCCACTGGATACTGGATAACGGGTGCTGTGTTGTTGCTCGTGGGAAGTTTCAAAACAAGATGTCTGAAATGTTAGTACTGGGAAAGGTTCCTGAATCTCTAGCCTTGACGTACAAAATCTAAATTCTGGTATTTTTCTCCGTTCTATCAATATAAATGCATTCTGATGAAAGTTTGCAGAAAATATATTTTGCAACAATTGGATGGTAAATGGGAAAAGATATGCAATGTCAGCAAAACACAAGAGGATACTACAACAACTATTAGTACATCTTCAGAGAAATGATTACAGGATTTTAGTCAAATAATCATCAATTTTAGATCAGAAGGATTAGAGGAGGCCTCATAGAAACTAAATCTATTCCAGCATTCTGACAGTATGTGTAATAGTTATACCAAGAACAGTCAGTAGAAAAAAAAGAAGGCTTTGAATTAAAATTATGTCATTCTAATTTATTAACATTGAGAGACACTGCTTAAATCTTGCTCGGTCTTTCATATGTTTGTCCTTCAGTAATTATGTTTAATGTCTCAAAGCACTTTTTAATCTGCATGGCAGTCTCATACCTATTTGCTCTAATTAGGTAATCTGAAAAGTTAAAAATGCTTGTTAGGTACTTACCTATACGGAAGAGGATTAGGGCAACTGAAAAAAAAAAAGTTAGCTGATTTTTAAATTCTATTTCAGTTTAGTATGGGAAAAAAGTGGGGAAATTCTGAGAAAAAAAGAAGTCAAATTCTGAGATTAAAGATCAGAATTCTGAGAATAAAAGTCAGAAAACAAGGAGAAAAAAGTCAGAATTCTGAGATTAAAGTCAGAATTCTGAGAATAAGAATCAGAATTCTGAGAAAAAAGTCAGAATTCTGAGATTAAGAATCAGAATTCTGAGAATAAAGTCAGAAATTCTGAGAAAAAAAAGTCAGAATTCTGACTTTTTTTCCACATGTCAAACTGAAATAAAATTTAAAAATCAGTTAACTATTTTTTTTTTTCAGTGACCCTAATCCTCTTCCGTACCTACACTTTGATGACTTTGTGTGTATTGTTAGGGTGAAACTACAGATTATAGATGTGAGGTTCAACTCATAGAAATAAGCCTGGTAAACAATCCTTAGGTTTTGGTTATGGTTCCAATTTTGTGCCCTTCTTTTACAGTTTCCACAGATAGAAGCTGTAAAAGATAGAAAACTTTGAGTCAATTTGACTGGATGATCTGATGAACTGTAAAGTGCCTGGAGATGACGTGTTATGAATTGGCGCTATAGAAATAAATTGAATTTAATTAAAATAAAAAATATTATACAAAATATTTAGTGCTGTATAAGCATCATATGTTTATATTGAGCATGTGATAATTTTTTTGGTCAAAGGCTAAATGTTGTACATAGCTACAATACAATGAAAAACTCAGGTGGAATCTCAAACTAACAAATTTGTTCTCTAGCGTGAATTTGTCATCCAAACAACCTACTGGTATATATAGTTCAGTGCATGACAACTTCATGGCTCAAAGCTGCATGGGTATTCAGATCTACATGATGTTTATTGTTTAGATTGTGAGTTTTTTAAAGTGCATAAAACATAAATAGATGAACTAATGGTTTGGAAGCACAAACCTGTAGCTCCTTTATCTCCAGCTCACCCCCTCACACCTGACTGGGAAAGCTGGAGCAGGCCTGAATAACCCCTCCTGATGCACTGATTGGCTGGATTTACTGTGTGACTGACTGTCACTCTAACAAACGGAGCAGCAAAGGCGGGACCAGGGGCAATTTTTACCCAGAGTTACACACAGTTTTTGAATGACTAGATACTGACAGATAACATGCTCCCTTCTAATCAGTCATCTTACCCAGCCTCAGATTGTGAGCAAAGTGGACCTCTGCTCTCCAGTCTGGACCCACAGAGAATGGTTTTATCCATTATGGACCAGAAAGCTCTTTACCACAGCTGCACAAAAGCAATAAACCAAAGACATCTTCAGAACCGGCCAGTCTGCATCTGGATAGAAAAACTTCAGATAAAAGCACCCCAGTGGAGGACTTTATGCAAGCCTCCAATTAAACAAACTGGTGATCTCCAATGGAGAATTTTACATGGTGGCATCGCCACATACTCGTCTTTATCGGTTGTTAATCAGAGTGTTTTAAATGAATGTCCTTTCTGCAGTCTGTCTGAAAATGAGTTCCAGGATTTAAAGGAATGCACATGACTAAAGACAATTTTTAGCCTTTTAATAAGTGTTTTTAGTCCTTTTGTGACAGTTTTTACAAAGGCTCTTTTATTGGAAGAGTTTGCCAGAATGGGAAAAATAAGCCAAAGGCCCGACTTTAAAAATTCTTTTAATCAGTGAAGCAAAGATAGCTGTTTACAGACTGCAGGAGGGAAATCACCTTGATGCCGTGGTTTTTGGAAGTGCAACGTTTAAGCCAGAATAAGGCTTAAGCCACACAGAACATGGAGGACTTTATTCAGCTGTGGGGTTTTAACAAAATTGTATTTACTGTGTCAGATGAAGGACAACTATAATTCATAAAGCTCCTCATTTACTTTTTCTTTTCCTTAATAGTGATTTTTAACTGACTTTGTTTTACATCAATAATTGATTCTATTGTTTGAATTGTGTAAATAAAGTGTTGTTAAAATCCAAAAATCCAGATTATCTTTTGGATCCCAGCATTATTACACTGTAACGGCAGCCTTTTTGGGAAGCCTGGGGGGATTTACTCCTGAGTCAACATGCCAGACCCCATTTCCTCCTTGCTCACAGCTTCCTCTCAACACCATATAGCGACTGCAGGAATGGTAAATCTCCACATGAAACCCGTGTAGATTAAGAAAAACCCTGAAAGTGACCCTGTATAATGTCTTAGTTACACACAGGGAGCTAAGCAGAAAGAATCTGACTTTGATTTAAGAAAATAGCTAAAAATATACATGACTGGTAGTTAAACACTGGTAGTTAAACACATAACTTGAATGCTTAGTTTGTGATATTTGGATGGAAACTGGGAATTTTAAAACAAAAATTGGGTCAAAAATTGTGACCCAGTTTTTTGGATGAGAAAGAAAGATTAAATGGAGTCTTATCATTTTACACAGAGGGTAATTTTCAGCAAAGAAAAAAAGGAATGATAGATCAAATGATATATTATAATTATTGTAGTGTGAGTACCGTACATGAACTATATAAATATATATATATAAATAAATATGGCTATTTATTTTATTTTATGGTTTGTGTTTGACTTTCTTTTCTTTCTATAGAAAAAAACAGATTGAAAGCAGACTTTTCTTTGTATTGTTTTTTTATTGATTACTGACAGCAGCTCCAGTAGATGAATTTAGTCTTCTGATAATCTAGACCATCTAGTTCTTGGTACTTTAAGTAGTGCTGCAACATCAGCGAGGGATGATAGAAATCCAGACATAGAAAAAGGACTTCAGAATTTTTTTTCTACTGTTTTCACTGTTTTGTATTTATTAGAAATTAGTAGAAAGTACAGCAGTTGATGATCCTCTAAAACTGAGTTATTTTTGGTCCAAAGTGCATCTATGGTTTTAAATTCCTTAAACATTAGTGATCGTTGTTTCTTAACAAACAAGGTTGCAGATTTGATTCTTTCCTTTCTCTTACAACATGAATAAAGAATCCATTGTGTTGTCTCCAAAAGCAAAACACAACTGAATTGTTTCAAGGGGATTTGCATAATCATTAGTGACTGTGGCTCTATTTTAAGCAGAATCTTTTCCAGACACGGCTGTTTGTACGACCAGGAGAAAAGACCAAATGTTGAGGCAAACGAACTATCAAAGAAAAGTACTGGACTTTCATGTTGAAGCACTCTGGCTGTATTACGGATTGGTACCAGGAGAAGGAAACTATTAACGCAATCCAAAAAGGAGGCAGACGTTCTAAACGGAGTACGGCCTTAGCTATGTTTCTATTTAAGAAATGTACTTCAGCAACCAGTGAGTTACATTTTTGGTCTAACCAGGGCCCCACTTTGATTAAATGATACAAATATATTTTGTCTATAGGTGCAAGATGGAAAACAGAAACCAAAAACTGTTTCATATCCGCAGGGCTGTGTAGATGGTGTATGCTCACCTCTTTCTTAACAGGGCCTGACCGTCGTGTGATTATGCACAGCTGCAGCCTGGATTATTCAGCAAAACAAGAGGAGCGGCTGTCCTTAAGGGGCTGCATTGTGGTGCAGTTTGTAGCACTGTTGCCTTGCAGCAAGAAGGTCTTGTTACTGCATGGAGTTTGCATGTTCTCACTGTACATGCATGGATCTTCTCCAGGTACGTGAACTTCTTTTGACAGTCCAAAAACATGACTGTGAGGTTAGTTGGCTTCTCTAAATTGTCCTTAGCTCTGTGTGTGTGCGTGCGTTTGTCTGTTCTGCCCTGCGATGGACTGGCAACCTGTCCACTGTGTACACAGCCTTAGGCGCATTCACAGTTGGAGATGAGCACCATGACCCTGATGGATTAAAAACATGTAAATCCCTTTATTGTCCCACAATGGCCAGATTCGTTCTCTACATTTTGACCCATCCCCTTTGGGAGCAAAGAGCTGCCATCGTGCGGCACCCGGGGAGCAATCAGGGGTTAAGGGTCTTTCTCAGGAACCCAGAGTGGAGGCTGTGGAGACCAATCCAGGTACTTGGCAACCTTCTCAGAGCACAAGTGCAATGCTTTAACCACTAGGCCAGGGGAACCAATTAAAAATCAGCGGGGAATAAAGAAAATCAACAACCAGTAAGGCAAGGCAAGGCAAGGCAAATTTATATGTATAGTACAATTCAGTACAAAGACAATGCAAAAGTGCTTTACATGATTAAAATACAGGAAAATAAAAACAGAATCAAAGCGAGCAGGAAAAATAAATAAAATAAAAAGGCAGAAACAAAAAAGAATATTAAAACAGTTAACGTCTGGAGACATTTTTAATTTTAATCTGTTACTTTAAACAGAATTTAACACTGAAATAAAATACAGGTGTTTATGCATCCATGTTCTACATTGAAAATTTAAAAATATTTATTTATATAAATATATAAAAGAATATTCCATTTTAAAATCTAAAAGTGTGTTTTTAAGTAGAGAACAACAATCGTTCAGTTTGGTATAGAAACTATGTTGCTGATTCAAATATTTTATAAAGTTTTTTCTTCTTTCTTTTTTCTGTCTTAATGTTGGCAGTGGGTTTTAGGCTGCCCTGCAAGGCTTTGAATGAAAGAGAGCCAAACAAAAAACTGTTAACCAACCATAATTAGGGGTCATAGAATGCAAAACCCAGTTTCCATTATCATAGATGAATAACAATAGATCAGTGGGTGAAATGGATGTACAGAGAAGTTCAAACCCCATCAACACCTCCTTTCTCTACAAATCTCACAATTCTAAACTTCTACCATAAAACGGATGAATTCAAACAAAGCCCCAAATTGACGTAAAGTCAAGGATGTTGCTTAATTTGGTTCTGGCCTGTACTTTTGTCACTCCCCGAAATTGACATACAGACCAGTCCACTGGTTCACTATCGTAGATGCAGTGTTCCAGGCTGCACAGAGAAAGGGGAACATTGTTCCAGTCTTCCCAAAGATCCAAAGACTCGACAGGCATGGATTATTTTGTCTATCCCTGCAAAGCTTGATGCTCTGCTGCTCGTTTGCTCTAAGCATTTTAACGAAGACAGCTTTCAAAACTTGGACAGTTCAAAGCAGGATTTGCTAAAATTCTTTTACATAAACAAGAGGCTGGGCAGCTGACTGGACCGACGCCTTCGGCGAACCGAGCTGTGAGCTCCGGGGAACCCTGGCGGCGGGGACGGGCGACGAACCTGACCCGGTGACGGTATGCTTCCCCCTCGCCTGCTTTAGGTCAGGTTCGATTTACTGCTGTCCCCAGCCCCGGAGCTCCGCGGCACCGATTTCTGCTGCACTGTAGTGGACCGAAATCCAGGGCGATTTTTTGAAGGGGACGTCTGGTCACCCTAACCTGACTCCGCCAGATGGATTTGCTCCGCATATCCATCTGGAAACCTTCGTTGAAGTAACTTTGGGAAGGGGTGAAAATACTGGTTAGCTGATTGGCCTATG
>JAGKQL010000068.1:4823629-4837033 GCA_018398635.1 Cyprinodon brontotheroides | reverse complement strand
GATGGATGGATGGATGGATGGATGGATGGATGGATGGATGGATGGATCATCAACGAGGAATCAGAATCAGAAATACTTTAATACACATATCTTCAACGCTGGTGCCATGACCCCCAAACTGATTAAGTAGATGGAGCAGGGACCCCTAATTATATATATTGTATGAAATAGTGTTCTATCAAACCTAGTCCTATAGCGTCACTCTATATTACATATGGAGTAATGTAACCAAAGTAATCCCTCCCTGGGATTATTAAAGTATTTCTGATTCCTGGCTGATGGGACAGGTGTTGTGAATGAAACGGTGCCCAGCTTGAAAGAGCCCTGTGTGCTGAATGTGAGGATTGATGACTGAAAGACATCTTCTGCCTCCATTTATCTGTTTACTACAGTGTGATGAATCCATGTTAATGTGGATTTAAAGACATTTTAATTAGTGCAAAAAATTGCAGGAGGGAATATAAAAAAAAGTCATCAACCAAGACTTTCGCGACCCCCATGCAGTACTTCCGCGGACCCCCTAGGGGTCGCGGACCCCCTGTTGAAGACCTCTGCTTTAATAATCCCAGGACGAAATTACTTTTGTTACATAACTCCACCTGTAATAGAGTGACTATAGAACCAGTTTTATATCAATTTTATACAATATATATAATTAGGGGGTCCCTGCTCCTTCCTCATCATCAGTTTAGGGGACATTGTTTTATTTATTTTACCTTTATTTTACCAGGAAGTCCCTTGAGAGAAAATATCTTTTTCGAGGGAGACCTGGCCAAGAGGCAGCAGTACAGTAACACATATAAAAATACAGGACAACATAATAAAATCAATCATAAACTAGACTCTAGAATAACAGTTACAATTCTCTGTGCAAGCAAGTTTTCAATAGTGATTTAAAATGCTGTAGCGCAGCATTTTAAATAACGTTTTCCAGGCCAAGGACCCCCAAACTGATGGCGAGATGGAGCGGGTACCCCCTATAATTATAAATATTGTATGAAATTGTGTTATGGTCCTATAGTCACTCTATTACAGATGGAGGAATGTAACGAAAGTCATTTTCCCATGGTATAAGTATTTCTGATTCCTGGTTGATGAAACAGGTGTTGTGAATGAAACTGTGCCCGCTTCCATTTATCTGTTTTACTACAGTCTGTTGAATTCATGTTAATGTGGGATTTTAAAGATATTTCAATAAATGGAAAGAATTGCAGGAGGAAAAAAAAAAAAGTCTAATCAACCAAAACTTTTGCGACCCCCATGCAGTACCTCTGAGGCCCCCCTAGGGGTCACGGACCCCCTGTTGAAGACCTCTACTGTAGCGGAATAAGAGTGCGTAATTGCAAGGAGTTTTGAATATTGTGCCACGACCATGGTGCTGCATAGAAAAAATTATGTTTTGCCAAGATCTGTGTTGATCCTGGGAATAGTGAAAAGAACACGATTTGAAGAGCGCGTGAGTTGTAACCGCTGTTAGCTACAGTCATGAGGTGACACAGGTATGGAGGCAGTTTACCCAGGATGGCCTCTGTTAAAGCTACACAGTGTGTAATTTTCAGCGACATCTAACGCCCAGGACTGCAGACCGCAGCAACATGAACATCTCCCCCACCGCTTTCCCCAACAGTAAAATGCGGCGAGCGTTACGGGACAAAAATGTCTTCCACGACGCCCGCATCACCTACCTTCTCAAGTGCGATGAGGTTTGTTTACATAGATAATTTTAATACTGCCTGTCGCTATCTCGGACCGGTAATCGTAGCACGATCCGCACTTCATCAGCTCATATTTATTCGCGTTTAACAGAATAACTTCCTCCGGTCACCTCAAAAAATAATGTAATTACGGTACTGAAAAACTTTATTTATATCCCTAAATAATTAAAGAATACTAAACTACATCGTGAAAGACAATATTGAAGACTTTTCTGGAAGAAATGGATGCTTTTAAATTCAATCCATTGTATTGCTTGACGTAATTTTTCTGGAATAAAAATCCAAATTTTCGGGAAATGTTCCCTTATCAAAGAAAAACTGCAGGTCATGAAAGGTAGCAAATGAATCCATTGTGGGATGAGTACTGCTGGAGTGCATAGTTAAGTACAGAGTGAATCAAATATTTAAACAAATTTAAATATATACGCTGTGTGACATATATTTTTGTCTTGGGAAAAGCAGTTAAAGCAATCATCACAAAGGTTATTGAACTTTTTTAAACATATTTCGTGTTTTTTATTTTTTTAGAAAAATGCAATATTGACGAAAATACAAAAGATATACAAAAAGAAACACATGCCTCTAAAAAATACAAAAAGAATAAAAAGTAAGAAAAAAAGGCCAATCGAAGTTATTCTGTTTCTGCAAGACGCCGCTAAAATGAGCTGGATGGCAATGGATCGGGTGTAAATGACACCTCGCCATCTGCTATTGTTCAGTACCGCCTCAGTTCATCTCTCTCAATCCTGTCAGTAGTTACTGAAATGCAATGGGCTTATCTCAGAATGAAAAGATGTTCGTCTCCATGGCTTGCACCCGCCTCCCATGTAATTATAAATAATCTAATTCTAAGGCAACTAGAAATATTAAGGTTAAGAGGCTGAGTCAGATGATGATAAATAACATATAGTTATGTATAATATATTAAGCATTTCTGGACTGTATATCCCTGTAATTATTACACACTGTAGCTTTAAAGGAATAGGTACACCCAAAAACATGAATTAGCCTTCATTTTCTACTCACCCCCATGCTGAACAACACTCTGGAGTACTTTTTGATATCTCAAATGCATCTGGGAGGCTCTTGGAGGTTTCTTGCTGTCTGCCGACATTCAAATAATGGAGGTCATGGCGCGCGTACGAGGCAGAAAGGTCCATAAAAGTCCACAAAAAACGTGTCAATATTCCTCTCCATACTGCTCGGGCCCAAATGTATTCCAAGTGTCCTGAGTGGGTAGCGTATCCAGAATTTACTCAAAACAAAGTCATTTAGAATGTTTTAGAGCATAAACAGTAGTGTATAGGATTTCCTGAAAGCTGTTCACGAAGCTCACGAAGTGCGAAACCGCGCAGACCAAAACCAGACTTAAAGTGCGATATTCAGCAGCCTGCTTTCCTGCCGACAATGCAAGCCGTAGAAGAAGAAATGTGCTGTTTACCTGTGCAAAGAAAGAAACGACGAAAGAAAAAAATGTCTGAGGACTTCAGTGTTGAGGAAGAGCATGAGTTCTTTTGTCGAGCTTTCATGAATTGGTCTGCCGCTCAGCTACGTGAGCGTGAAGCGCGGGACTTCCATAGGAAATCCTATACACTACTGTTTATGCCCTAAAAACATTCTAAATGACTTCGCTTCGTAAATTCTGGATGCTACCCACTCAGGACACTTGGAATACATTGACGAGCAGTATGGAGGAATATTGACACGCTTTTGTGGACTTTTATGGACCTTTCTGCCTCGGGCCACCATATAGACCTCCATTATTTGAATGTCAGCAGACAGCAAGAAGCCTCCCAGATCTCCAGATGCATTTGAGATATCAAAAAAGTACCCAGAGTGTTGTTCAGCATGGGGTGAGTAGAAAATTAAATGCCAATCATGTTTTGGGTGTACTATTCTTGTAAATAAAAGTAAGCCAATGATGTTGTCTTCTGAGGCTTAGGGAGGGCCATGAAACCAGAGCATACAGTTCACAATGATGAGTCCTGAAGGCAGAGTTGGTGATGAAACGTAAAGCACTGTGATAAATTATGTCCAGCATTCATATATATGATGTCTCCATAGTCCAGAACAGGAAGGAAGGTGATCTGAACAAGTGACATCTGACATTGGCCTGGAAAACCTTGAAGACCCCTGCTGTAGACACTAAAGGGTAGAAGGGGGAAGACAAATCAATGATTGACCTTTGTTTTGGGCTCAAAGCTAAGGATTTCTGAAATGGTGCATTTTTCAAATGCATCTTCTTTCGCTGTCATAAGTTCAACACATATTGCCAAATTCTGTTTTGAAATTTCTTCCAAAAAGCTGCTAAATTCGATTTGCTTTTTTCTGTTTGCCATAAACACATATTTTAAACATGCCGTTTAATGTTTAGCTCTTTTTTTTTATGAGACCGCCACATATCAGTCCCTTCTACTCCAGCATTCCTCAAGTATTGCTTAACACCATACTGACAGTTGTGCAGACCTCCAAATGAGCGATGGCACATTATCCCTCTGTAAGCCTGCACAGTATATTCCCATCTCTAATGTGGGAAAGCTCATTAGTTTCCCCACAAGCATCTTTTTTCACAGCCTGGGTGGGTTTTGTCTGCTGCTGATGCTTCGTTCCCTGCTTTGTGACTGAATCAACTTGTGTCGGAATCAGCTAATGTTCTTGAGACTTCTGTGCTTCGTCTTCCTCCTTTGTTTTTTCCTAGTTTCTCTTTGTTACAGCAACTATTCGTTTTTGAATAATATTGTGACTTCCTTGCGTTAAAGTATTCAACAGCCATTGTGCAATTGAGTGTCTATTATTTTAAAGTCAACATATAAGGCCATTCATTTGCATGGGTAAATGTAAGAAAGGTGTTGGATTGATATTGGAAGCCAGTTTAGTTAAGTATTGAACTAAAACACTAATAAAATGGGGGAAAATAGAGATGTCTATTGTTGCATCTGGAATTCTTTAGAAGTCATGATGACTGGAACTGCTAAATGAATCTCTATTGCATCCTGTATTATGTAGAAAAAGCAATAAAATCAGCCAACCAGCAGCTTCCCTGCTTCTCTAACGCTGCTTCCTTTTTTTAATCATTTAGCGACCTCTAGTGGTTAAAACTGGTCACATGTTTTATCATTTCAGTGCGAGACGCAAACAGGTTGACAAATTCCTCATTAGGAACTAAAATCTAACAAACAACCGACAAATATTTGAAATAAAGTCTCTGTCATTTTCTTGTTAAATCTAAAGAGTTCTTGCTTTATTTTTTTGTTAAAAAAAAAAAACTGACAGCATTTCAAAAGGGCCAATCTTTCAAACTAAAACAAATGAGTAAATAGACTTTTATTTCTAAGTCTTTCTCTGCTCATTTAATTATTCATAATTGTGTTTAATATATAAACAGCATTTTTGTTAATAAAAAATGAGAGTTTCCTATGTGATTATTCCTTGGGTGTGATTTCTTAGTGAAGCTAACCCATGAATTTATCAAAAATGGTAGAAAATTTGTTTATCTTTTTTTCCCCTCGACCTATCATACGGATTATAGGTTTTGACCCTGATGTGTATTTGAAATTTTGTACAGGTGGACATTTCAGATTTTGTATTAGACTTGGCTGTGCTGAATTGTTGTTTGTCTTGTTTCTAAAAGACAATTACGGAAGAAGGATTAGGGCCACTGGAAAAAAAAAAAAGTTCACTGATTTTTTTTATTTTATTTCAGTATAGTATGGGAAAAAGTCAGATTCTGACTTTCTCAAATTCTGACGAAGATTCTGACAATAGAATCAGAATTCGCAAGGAAAAAGTCAGAATTCTGAGGAAAAGAATCAGAAATTCTGAATTAAGAATCCAGAATTCTGAAAGAGAAAAAGTCAAATTCTGACTTTATCTCTAAGAATTCTGACATTTTTCCCATGTTAAACTATTGAAATAAAAATTTAAAAATCAGTTGCATTTTTTTTTTTTTTCCAGTGGCCCTAATCTCTTCTTCCATACCAGTCTAAAAGTAGTTTAAAAAATGGTAGAAAAAGTTTCTGTAATTTTAAAGAAAGTTTTTCCAAAGTGTTTTTGTCAGGTTTGTTCATGTATTTAGGAGCCAGATGCCATGTTTTTCCTTGAGGACCAACCCGAAGTTATGCGTTTTTTTCAGTGAGACTACTTTGCCTCTGAAGGCACAAAAAGTCATTTTTGAACAAGCACATGTCAGGATGTTAGTTATGCAAACAAAAAAAGTATTTTCAATGTTCTTGTTAAGGTGATGATACCTTTGTTGGGATTTGGCTCTTTAGTTTCCAACCTCTAATTTTGTGGAGACATTGTTTCACCTTTCACACTCAATTGTTCCTGTACAACATATAACTTTGAAAAGTTCTGTTATATGCAGGTCTTAAAATTCCACTTTTATGAGAAAATGAAATCACAAAAGGATAAGATGATACTTTACTTTGGCTCTAGGCAAGGCAAGGCAAAACAGGTAAGTTTACATAGAACAATTTAGTGCATTTACTAAGGACTTTATTCTACATATCAATTTTTGACTAAAGGGCTGCACAGTGCATTCTATTCCAGGGTCTTTCTGAATGGAGCTTTTATATGTTCTCCCTGAGCATGCGTGGGTTCTCTCTCTGGGTACTCCAGCTTCCTTCCACAACCCAAAAACATGCCTGTCAGGGGTTAATTGGCTTCTCTAAATTCTCCTTAGGTCAGTGTGTGCATGAATTTTTGCAAACCATCGCATTTGTCTCTGTTTTGCCCTGCGATGGACTGGAAACCAGTGACAAGCGTGACGGAAAATGGATGGATTTTTGACTAAAGGTAAATGTTTTTAATATGTAAATCATCTTTTTTTTTTTTTTTTTTTTTATTTTTTCACAGAATTAAATAAGAATTTGAATTACTTTTATGTGATCTAATAAAGCGTACAGTGGTTTTACAACAATGGCCTCTTTTACAAACCTTAGAAATAGTAAAAAAAAGGGAGATCAATCTTTCAACCTAAAAGAAATTAACAAATAGCTTCTTATTTCTCAGTCTGACTGCTCATTTAATTAATCTTCATAATTTTAAAATATAAACTTGAAGAAAAAGTAACTTCAAATCTATCTTTTTAATATCTATACATTTTCTTTAGGCAGAAATGCAAAGATTTGAATTTGGCTTTATAGAAAAGAATAATCGTATTAATCTTGACCAGAAGGTTTGGATTTCAGGGACCTCCATATTTTTCATTTATTTTCTAAGTTTCAGACAAATATGCATTAGACAAAATAAGTTTCACTTAAATTGGTATTTATTAAATATATGAGCAGTGAAAAAAAAACAAGATTTAGGAAAATTGGGAATGTTGCAGAAATTAATTTGTTTTTTTCTCCATGGTTACTCTCATCCACAAGAGGGCGCCACTAGTTCAACCTGGCAAAAGAAAATCCTTTGTCAGGAAAGTTTGTATGGAAGCAAATTGTTAACATATTTCAAATGAAAAAGCATTTTCAGAAATGCTTTTTCATTTTAAGAATGTGGCTAAATTGTTTGACTCATAAATAAAATTAGTAATCAATAATCTTATTTGCATTTTAATTTTCTTCTTCAACACCGCTCATCCTTCTACTTTATTAAAATGAAAAAGACATTTGAGATTTATTTTTCAAAATATACCCCAGCAAATACACACCATATTCTATCTGAAAATGAAAAAGCATTTTTGGAAATGCTTTTTCATTTTAGGAATGTGGCTGCATTACTTGACTCATAAATAAAATTAGTAATCAATAATCTTATTTGCATTTTAATTTTCTTCTTCAACACCGCTCATCCTTCTACTTTATTAAAATGAAAAAGACATTTGAGATTTATTTTTCAAAATATACCCCAGCAAATACACACCATATTCTATCTGAAAATGAAAAAGCATTTTTGGAAATGCTTTTTCATTTTAGGAATGTGGCTGCATTACTTGACTCATAAATAAAATTAGTAATCAATAATCTTATTTGCATTTTAATTTTCTTCTTGAAGACCTGCTCATCCTTTTCCTTAATTAAAATAAGAAAAAGACATTTTGTCTTTTTCTCAAATGTCTTTCTTTTTCATTTTGAGGTTAAGGGGAGAAAGGATGAGCGATCTTCAGAAAAAGAATACAAATGCAAACTCAGCCGATTACGAAACGAATAAACAATGCAGCCACATTCTTAAAATGAAAAAGAATTTCTGAAAATGTTTTTTCATTTGAAATATGATAACGATTTGCTTCCATAGGTTTTGATGTAAAAGGAGGATTTCTCAGTGATTTTAAAATAATATTTTACACAAATTATTAGTTAGCTCAATGTTTTGTTTTCCTAATCCAAGAAAATTTGTCCAAGGAAAAGCAACATAGAAATTATTGTAGATTTCTGCATAATTATTTAAACATGATTTAGAAAATACAAAGCCAGTAAAAAAGAAGCCTACTAATAGTATTATTCAGCATTATAGAGTTTAAAAGTGTCCGACTATGAGAAAACCTGAAAAAGGTTTAAACACACCCAAGCTAGGATGCTTTTTTTGTTCATTTATACCTTTACAAAACCCAGTGTATAACAAAGTCACACATGTTCAGTCTTAAAGTTTTTTTTTTTCCGTTTGTTCTTTACGATTAGAAATGTTTAAACCTTAAGCGCAGGTTTGCATGCGGAAATGTTTAGATGCAAGTCCACTCCTCGTTTAATTCCAGTCGTATTGCATGAATAAGCCTGTATGGGCTTTAAAGACAGCTGTTCATCAAGGCAGCCAGAAAAGCCACACGGTTATCGCCCTAAACCACGCTGCTGTTGTTGAGCTTGGTCCACTCAAAAATGTCCTGCTCACACACGATGTCGGAGTTGATGAGAAGGTAGCGATCCCCGACACAGAAGTGCTTCTGGCAGGCGGCGCACTTGAAGCACTCGAGATGGTAAACCTTGTCCCGGACGCGCATCGTCATCTCAAACGCTCGGATTCTTTTTTCAAGCAGGGAAGCAGAGACCATTCCTGACCGAAGAGCCTGGTGGGATGAGGCAGAAACAGGAGGTTTAGTGTTTGACCCAATATTACTGCACGTTTAAACAAGCTTCTGTTAATACCAGCAAATGTTCACCTGAGATAATCCCGACGACAGAGCTTCCTCCCCAGCTTATAGTAGAGCCTCCGGCCCACCTCTCCAAGCCGACAGCCGCAGAGGTCGCAGCTAAGGCAGTCCTCATGCCAGTACTGCTCAATGGCCTTCAGGAAGAAGCGGTCACCGATGCTCTGCTGACACCCACCACATGTCAGCAGGGATGGAGGCATCTGAAGGACCTCATCAACTGGCTCCCTGAACCAGAAATGAAACGGTTAGTATTGCTTTTTTCCCCCCTGTATGTTACTTTTCCTGGCAGCCCTGGTGAAGATGGGTAAAAACAAAACATAAAATACACTTTTTAATTGCATAGAAAATGTTATACGAATACATTTAGATAAAGAAAAATACTTTACTGATTTTGCGTCTGCTGAAATATTTCTATTGGTCTTCTGACCCGTTTTAAGTTTACCAACACAGATTTCACTATAAAATAAATAATTTATTTGAAACATTCACTTTAACACTGCACTCTTACACAACTCTTAGAGGAGAAACAGGCCCACAGCATCATGGACACACCACCAGCCTTCACAGTGTCCACTTATCAAAGGAGTCTTTGCAAAAAAGTTAAAACTGTTAAGGTTCTAGAGTTTTTACTTATTCAAATCATTTTGTTTTGTTCATTCTGTGTTATATTCAAGCTGTGTTGCATTTTTTGAGTTACTCTCTGTTGCCTTGTTGTGCCATTCTAATTTTCCCCTTGGCTCCCTTCTAGTTACTTCTATCCACACCTGCTCCATATCAGCTTCTTAGTCCATTCTTTGTTCTGTCCCCCATATTTACTCCTCGTCTTCAGTTACTTCTGCTGGTTTCTTGGCTCCCCATGCTTGTTTTCCCCTGACATCTCCTGGTTTTTAGTTTCCTGTATTTTGTTTCTGTTTCCTTTTTAATTAAATCAGCAAAACTCCTTTCTGGCTCCTCATCTCTGCATTTAAGTCCTCAACCACCCTCCACCCCTACGTTATGCCTTATTTCAGCAGCACATGGTTCCAGCGCGAGTCTCAGTTGAGGTACACAAACTCCACGACTATGTTTATCATTTCATGGTTATTTCTGAGACTTTTTGTCCATATATGCTACTTTCTTTTTGCTTTTTATTTAACACACTGATAAATCTAGGGATTTTACGATATACCATCGCCCCTCATCGGTATCGTGGGCCTTAAAACTGAATATCGACATCGGCCACCCCACCCGACATTTTAACCCCGATATTTGATCAGCTTCTGAGTTTCTAAAGTCTAAAAAAAAATACTACTTCTTCTTTTTTCCTCAAAAATCTTCTTTTTACAGACTTAAAACTTCTAAAGACTTGAGGGAAAAAAAATATTGATCCATTAAAATATCCTTAATATCTTCATATGTTGATATATTGCCATTTAAAACACCATATCAATCTTCTTTACCTTAATGGTAAATATATTGCTATATGTCATCGTTATGCTACTTAAAATCCCCCCTAAAATTCACCTAAATGTTGCCATATTTTTTATATGTTGATATTGCATGCGGTATCGATATATTTTACCAACAAAATCTCACGTAAGAATTTGCAAATATCATCACGAGTTTGTAACAGAACGATGAAATTTCAATGAGATTTTTGAAAGTAAAATAGATCGTGATACCGCCGCATTTAAAAATCATATTATTTTTCAAAGTGTCAGAAATGGAGCAACAAAACTGCTATTTTCACTTAATTACTTATTTTTGTCCAGCTTTAACATCAGTATCATTATCGGCTACGGCTACATGAGTTTTAAAATATCGGCATATCGGATATCGGCCAAAATCCCAATATTGTGCATCCCTAGTTAAGTCATGTTATCACTGTGCATTCTCTTTGGTAACAGGATAAATGTGGGTCCTCCTTCAGCTTAACAGCAAAAGGCTAAAAGAAACAAAATCTGATCAACTTAAAAAGTATAATTTACAAATAAAAAATAACTTCAATTTATAAGGATTTTTAGGTGTACCAATAACCATGTAGTCTGTAATCCCTTTAAAAACTACTTAATATGAATATTTTAATCGCTTAATGAATGTCAAATTTTATGTTTTACTTTCCTACATTTTCAAACCAATTTAGCAATGACGTAAAATTCATTTTAAGGCTTCCTGCACGTTTTCAATCAGATAAAATAGTCATATGATCACTGAAACCAAATTCAAAAGCCTTTTTTTTTTTCCATTTTCGCCCCCTAAATTTGCTTGTAAGTCACTTATGTGAAAACAGGAAACATAAAATTGTTCCATTTGTTTTGCAGATCTAGTGCACTAAAAATTTTCAATTGCTTCCTGCATTTGTTTGTCATTATCTTAACCATTAAATAAACCCCATCTGTAAAATCTGCAATAATATTTTCATTATGATTTCCTGACTATATGTCATTATAAGTAGAATTCCTGCTGTAGATCATAAAAATAATTATGTAAAGGCTTCCTACAAGTCTTTAAATCAGATTAAATAGTCATATGATCACTGAAACCAAATTCAAAAGCCTTTTTTTTCCTTCATTTTCGCCCCCTAAATTTGCTTGTAAGTCACTTATGTGAAAACAGGAAACATAAAATTGTTCCATTTGTTTTGCAGATCTAGTGCACTAAAAATTTTCAATTGCTTCCTGCATTTGTCTCAATATCTTAACCATTAAATAAACCCCATCTGTAAAATCTGCAATGTTTTCATTATGATTTCCTGACTATATGTCATTATAAGTAGAATTCCTGCTGTAGATCATAAAAATAATTATGTAAAGGCTTCCTACAAGTCTTTAAATCAGATTAAATAGTCATATGATCACTGAAACCAAATTCAAAAGGCTTTTTTTTTTTCCATTTTCGCCCCCTAAATTTGCTTGTTAGTCACTTATGTGAAAACAGGAAACATAAAAAATCTTCAATTTGCTTTTGCTGATCTAGTGCAGTAAAATGTTCAAATGTCTCATTATCTTAACCATTAAATAAACCCATCTGTAAAATCTGCAATTATACTTTCATTATGATTTCCTGATTATATGTTATTATAAGTTGAATTCCTGTTTTAGATCACGTGGGACTGCTTAAAAAAAAAAAAAAAGAAGTGGTTTTATCCACTTATTTGTACATAACGTTTAATTCTAAGCTTTTTGACCCAATTAGTTTGTAACCCAGAATGTAGTTTGGTTGTTATTTTTAAACATCAGCTGTTATTTTTAAATCCTCAGACTCACTCATTGGCCTCCAGTGTTTTCCTCTCTATCGTTGATGCCATTCCTGCAGCAGCTTCAGCGGATCTCAGTCCTCAGCCTGCGGGACAACCTGCGGGACAGGCGCACCGCACCTGCTCCTTATTCTCTATCTCGCCTTTTTATATATATATTTAGACATAAATATAAAGTAAAAACCAAACATAAAACGGTCGCAGATAATGTTTCCTCTAAGCAGCGAAGCGATGATGAAGGACGCTGTCATCGGTGACTCAGAGATCCGGATCCGATCAGCGGCTCCCCTGCAGCGGATCTCCGTGATGACCGCAGCTCTGCGCTCCACATGCGGCCCCTGGTCTGCGCCTCATTGTGCGGACAGATAGACGGACAGACGGACGGAGTGCGTGTTTAAATAACGCCCCGCCCCCCTCCTTCGCTCTCCGCTTTCGTTTCCCTCTTCCTGTTCACGAACCGCCTAACAATGGGGGGAAATGGGTGTTAAAGCGGCAGCTAGAAACGGCTGGCTGCTCCGGCAGCTGCGTCGTGACTCCGACTAATGAGTTCATTAGAAAGTTCGCCTGCAGAAGCTCTGATCGCTCACAAGATAAACCCTGGCCTGCTTTAATCAGCTCAACACCTGTGCCTGTTCCCTGATAATTAGTCAGCAACTGTGGAGGACCAGCTCTGCCATATTTACAAATGCAGAAATAAAGAAATAAGCATATAATTAATTGCCCCCCAAAATACAAGAGAATTATACGGAAGAGGATTAGGGCCACTGGAAAAACAACAACAAAAAAAAAAGTTAACTGATTATTTTTATTTTATTTAAGTTTTAATACTCAGAATTCTGACAGCTAACAAACATGTTAGCATCAAGCCGTAGCCATGTCTGTTTTAGAGACTAGCTCTCTTGTTTTAATGACCTTCTGCTCCTCCATTAATGAGGGGACCCCTCGGGCACCTAATTCATTGTTGCCTAATTCCGTCATTTTCCACCAATGTGTCACTGGCCACCTCAAACAACTCACATCTTTGTCAGTGAAGCTGAGTGCTCCACATCTCTTCCTTCATGGTGCCCATCTACATTAAGATCCAAAAATCTGAGATTAAAGTCAGAATTCTGAGATTAAAGTCAGAATTTTGAGAAAAAAGTCAGAATTCTGAGATTAAAGTCAGAATTCTGAGAAAAAAGTCAGAATTCTGAGATTAAAGTCAGAATTCTGACTTTTTTTCCCATACTATACTGAAATAAAATAAAAAAAAAATCAGTTAACTTTTTTTTTTTTCAGTAGCCCTAATCATCTTCCGTAAAGATCCAACATTCTGAGATTAAAGTCAGAATTCTGAGATTAAAGTCAGAATTCATATTAAACTGAAA
>JAGKQL010000068.1:4791207-4815913 GCA_018398635.1 Cyprinodon brontotheroides | reverse complement strand
GCATGATTTGCCTTTATTGCTGCTCTTTGCTGCCACCTACTGTCATAGAGATCAACATTGCAGCATTGAATGAGTTGAGTAGATCCCAAATATTTGATATGAAATAAACCTCTGGAAAAAAGTTAAACATTTCACATTTAAATGTATTATCCAACCTGGAAATTGAAGTTTTAGCAATTATGTAAATGTGCAAAGCAAATATGATACATATTGACGGTGTAGCCTGACTACATGTTAGTATTTTTTCACAAAACGTTTATGTGCAGGTTAAAAATTGCCCTTAAAAACATCTAATAATGATAAATAATAATGCTGGTTATCAGCAACGCTGTTATTATTATTATTATTGTTATTGTTGTTGGGTTTTTTTTACGTTATATTATATCAGCATAGCCTACGATAGTATATATGATATGAAAAAAAATATATATATAACATGACAAATAGAAAAATCTTTATTGTTAAAAAAAAGTTCTTATTTCAAAATATTAAGTATAGGTAATTAATCAATAAGTTCCCCTTATTTTTTTTTATTATTGCTGTAAAGATATAAGAAAACACCCATACAGATGAGATAAATGCCTTACCTATAGCAGAATCAAAGCATATGATTGTGCAGATTTTTTGTAAAGAGTATGTAGAGAATTATGCCTGTCTATAAATACAATTAATTTGCTTTTTAGCTGCCGTCTCTTTGCCATAATTCAAATCATATATTTATTGGTCGTACGTTGGGAACATGGGAACAGTCATAGTCGATGTGTTATTTTCATATTGTTTTTTAGTTGTGCTGATTTTATCAGGCATATCACGAACAGCTAAAAAGGGAACCTCAGCCTTTATAAAGAGTTTCTCCCCCCGTTTAACCGTCTCAGTTGTCGGTGAGGCCGGCCGGGCGGATCCCATATCAGAGTGAAACAGAAAAATAAAAAGCAACACAACTACAGTAACAACTTGGCCTTTACCTAAATTAAGATAACAAGCTCCCCCGTGGATATATAACCAGAAGGTGGGTGAATCGGGAGTCAGGCATGTCGAGGAAACAAGGTGCCCGACTCGCTGGTGGTCAGCACGCGCTGGTGTTAACATCAGACAGGCGAGCTAATGCTAAGTCAGCGTTGTGTGCTAACGGTAGTACGGCCATGGCCACTTTTACCGAAACTGGAAGGAAATGCAGACAAACTGACCTCACTGTTGAGGAGAACACGGCTTTATTAACCTGAATTACCGATACGTTGCTTATTATTGTGTAACTTAGTCTCGTGTTCTTGCTAGATTGTTGGAAACGAAAGTTACCCGGTTGTTGCGGATATCGCCTGTTTAGCAGAAACACTTCTTGTGTTACGAAACTAAATATTCCAAAAGTTTAAGCTACATATTGTACATTCTTTTATTTATTGTGGACCTGTCTTGAGTGTACCATCATATAAAAAACAAGACGTGTCATCGTAAACAAGGTTTCTCTTGAAGTGCCCTTTTGAATGCGTAGCTTAGCACCACACGTTAACATACAATACTGAAGTCAAGCCAGCCTCCACCTCCGAATCGATCATAAGTTATCGGTCGCTAATAGACTGTGAAGTACGGTAGCACTGCTGGCTTAGACTTTTCAAAACAAAACCTTCAAGTTTAACTTATAAACCAGGATTGGTTAAAATTTTGTAACCGTCTGGTCTTTAAATAATTTCTTATATGCTTGTGTGAATATGATATGATAATTTTTATTTTATGTGGTTAGAGTTTAACATGGTTAATTTGTGCACTTTATTCCAGGATGTCCATTTATTTGACATAAGCTTTAATTATTGTTAAACCAAAACTTTGTTTCCCTTTACTGATTTCACTTCAGGGTGCAAGTCTATTATAGCTACCCTCAATGTTTCTCACTAGTATTCATCAAGGTCTGATGTGGAATTTTAAAATGAAATGCCATCAAAATCTGTAAAATTGGCAATATTTATCTATTTTTCACTAGTTTTTGTTAAAGGTCTTCAATCTTTGATGTGGGATTTAAGAATTAAAGTCTCAATATCTGTAAAATTGGTCACTTTTCCCTATATTTTTATATTTTTTCTCAAATATTACTACAACACTCCACATTTCAAATCTCACATTTCAAATCTAACGTCAGACCTTTGTGATATTTAGTGAGAAGCACCTAAGGTTGTCCTACTGTCACTTTGAAGTGAAATCAGGAACTGGTATTGGAATTTCTTGGCAATAGACACATAAATCGAATAAATAAAAAATCTAAATTTTACAGATTTTGTTGGGCTTTAATTTTGAATTCCCACATCAGATCTCAATATTTGGTGAGAAGTATCCACTGGTGTCCTACTGTCACTCTGATGTGAAATAACTAACTGGAAACATGGAGTATTTTAGAAATATTCCTGGAAAAATAGATAAAATTGCCAATTTCACATATGTTGATGCAGTTTAGTTTTGAAATTCCATATCAGACCATGATTATCTTACGTGAGAAATATCAAAGGGTGCTCTAGCATTACCCTGAAGTCAAATTAGTAACTGGAAACAGTAAAATTTATGGGCTTTCTGAAATTAAGTGCACAAATTAACCATGTAAAACACCAAAAAAAAAAAAAAAAAATCCATATTCACATAAATAATTCTTGGCCCAAAGATGTATAAATCATAACTAATTCTAGTTAATAAACGTTATAATTTATCAGTAATAATTATTATCGGTATTATTTTGAACAGTTAAGCCAGCGTTGGTACCATATTTCATAGAGTATCCGAGACCAAAAAGCCAGTGAGGGCTGGCTTGATGGTCGTTTTTGAATTCAATCCTGGCTGTACTTCGGTTATTTAATTTGGTTAAATCCGTTTCTTTCTAAATTTTTAACCATTCAGACGTCATTTATCTCAACTTGTTTTGTGCGAAATCGTGTTATTAAGACTATAAATCATATTCAAAGGCAACAAAGCCTATTGGTGACCTGTTTTGTGTTGATTTCAACATTTTATTACATTTTGACATGTTTTATCTGCTCATTCCTATCATGCTTGCTTTTTTATCTCCATTTTTTCTTACAAAATCCACAACAAATTAGTTTTATATATATATTTTTATCCATATATTGGCCAGCTGGAGTTTATGATTCAAGATTAAAAGTTGTGGAATAATCTTGTGAAAGGATCAGCCATACAGTACTCATTTACTGTCATAATCTTTGTATTTATGTGCCTGTTAGTTGTAACACAGTGTTCCAGTTTTAAAATAGCTTTAATTCTATCATGCAGTTCCTTTATTTTATTTTAAGAAGATTCCAGTAAAGGGACCAGTGCTCCCTCTGCTTTTATCAAGAAAAAAATCTAACTACTAACTCGTCATGCATCAATGGGGACTGCTAGTTAACTCCTTCCTCTTTAGACTAAAATGTTCCTGACAGTAATGACCTGGGAGGTAATGGGGTGAAAAATGCTCCTTTAGGTATCACAGGTGTGCCGATTCAGCTTAAACTGTTTGATTTAAGTCAGTTTATTTATGAAGAACTATTAAAAAAATGCATCAAAACTTGATTTTTCTTCCTTTTTTTTTTAGATAACTTGATTTTTATTCCCCAACTGTGATCATTCGTTTCAAGAACTATAACCATGGAAAATGATGTACTTGCTGCAACTTCTTTAATTAATCTGAAGTATTAGATTAACAGAAAATCAAAGGGATTTCAAGCATTTATTCATTCGAGATTACAGCCGGGATGCCATGAGCAGGATGTCTGTTTAGCAGCTCAATTTACACGGTTATTTGAGCAATGGCCCCTCTAATGATCTAATATTAGCTCAGTATACATCTTAATCTGTGAAAAAAGCTGATGTATAATATCCAAATAGTAATCATTTATAGCTATTTAGCTATATAGGCACCTTTTGATTGATATAAATTATTGCCACTATCACATGTAGTGTTAATTGGTTATTTTTCCTTTAGATGCCCTCAGCAATGAATGCAAACAGGACAGTGCAATCAGCCAGCCCAGAGATGGGATCCGCTCCAGGGTCAATGGGCGGCTGTGGGCAGTCTGAGGTATTGAAGCAAGTGTTGTGCGTCATCGACAAGAAGGTCCGCAACATGGAGAAGAAGAAGGTGAGGTTTTTAAACCAAACGGGACTCATTATTAAGTACAACCTTTGACAAACTGCATTGCTGACTCTAAGATCATTTCTGCGCCATGTTCTGTGCGATTGCAGAGCAAATTGGACGACTATAAAGTCAGGAAGAACAAGGGGGAGGGTCTCAACCAGGACCAGCTGGTGAGAGAGCTGAAGTTTGATCATTCCGTCTTTGTAATAATAGAAAATGTGTTATAAGTTCACCTTCTATTAGTTTTGAACCTTTTGTTTCTCTGTGATGTTTTTAGGAGGCTCTCTCCAAATACCAAGAAGTCACGAATAATTTGGAATTTGCCCGAGAGCTGCACAAGACGTTTATTACACTGGGACAAGATGTAAGAGGTTTTTTTTAATGGTTATTTTTAAGTTCTTCTGAGTTGTGTGTTTTTAAACTTTTTTTTTTTCTGAATTATCCTCATGATGATCAGCTCCAGAAGGTAGTGAAGAAGACGGCTCGGCGGGAGCAGCTGCAGCGAGAGGAGGCGGAGCAGAGGAGGCTGAAGACCGTCCTTGAGTTGCAGTTTGTCCTGGATCGGTTGGGTGACGAGGCCGTACGGCAGGACCTGAAGCAGGGATTGGGCGGCTCACCGCTTCTGACGGACGAAGACCTTGCTACTTTTGATGAGTTCTATAAGTTGGTGGGACCAGATCGTGATCAGAACGTGAGGTTGGTTGAAAATTATACCATGTAAGAAATGTCAGCTATTTAATTTGTAGGTATAGAGACTTAGGGGTGTAAATCACACCATCATGACGATTTGATTCAGTATCGATTTCCTGACGCAACGATTCGATCATTTTCGATACTCAAGAATACACCGACCCGATTAATTGGTTCATTTCAACGACCTGGGATAAAACAGGTTTTAAATTTGAAAATAAAATAATAAATAAAAAAACCTGTAATATCAGCAAATAACAGAAGTAGAAAAGTTGTAATCCAATATACTGCACAAAATCTGTGCAATGAGTGAGATAGAAGAGCCGAAAGCGGCCAACGCCGGGGACCTCTTTTTTTTCCACCTGGACTGGCCTCGGCGCCCTCCTCCTCCGTCATCAGACTAAACCGCCCCCACTTCCCCTCGCCAGCCTGGTCAGATCTAGGCCCACAAAGGCAGCGCTGCCTAGACCACGCCTACTATTGAGCATAAAACAAAAATGTCTGTGTCAAGCCTGTGCTACACGCTGTAAGAGTATAACCAGGAAGCCGAGGTAGAGGGCAAAATAGGCTTGTGAACAATCACAGCATGGGGAGGGAGAATTACCAGAGCAAATGGATAAAAAAATAGACCAGAAGGAAAAAAAAAAACATAGATCGATTCTATTAGCCGATTAACGCCGATGCATCGGATCGTCGGCTGTTTGATCGATGCATCGATACTAAACGATTATTATTTACACCCCTAGTATCCAACCAGCAGATGGCGGCCGACAAGCACCAACAAACAGCCACCTTTGTGGGCGGGACTAAGTTCGGAATGGCACCCAGGCTACATGCTCGTCCCGTTAGCTATCTTTTTCGGGGCATTGCAAATTCAGCCGTATGTCTGTGGTGAGCAAGTTTCAGACAGTCATTGAAGCTCTCACCTTTCTCACCGTGGTTCTTTGAGTCGGACTGATGGCCGTAAGAGGAAAAAGTGTTCACGAAGTGTATCAGAAGAAAAGAAAGACCTCACAAGGGGCAGATATATCCCAGAATGCTAGGCACGCAGTGCTCTCCTCTCAAAGCATTATGGGATTTGCTGTCACAGGGACCCGCTGTCGCTACTAGACAGCAGCGACTAATAACAAAGATGGTGCGGGCACTGTGCGGAGGAGGAGGCGTTATGTGACCAACGCAACAAATTGCAGCTATCATCTGTCTGAACGGTCAGTTAACGGAGTTTGCTATATAGCCTCCGCTGTATGTGTACACAGTAAGCTGGTATGAGCTATGAGAACAGCACATTTTAAACAGGGTTTGCACGAGGAGGAATGGGTTCTTCTACATGCTCTTAAGGCAACAAAAGCATGCCTGAATTTTGCTCTGAAATGGAATGGTTGATGGTTCAAGCTCCGACTTTCAGTGTCGTTTTGTCCTTGGGCAAGACACTTCGCCTGCATTGCCTACTGATAGTGGTCAGAGGGCCGGTGGCGCCAGTGTGCGGCAGCCTCGCTTCGTCAGTCAGTGAGCCCCAGAGGAGCTATAAGCTACAATGTAGCTTGTGACCATCAGTGGTGAGAGTGAATGGGTGAATCACTGAAGTCACCTGACTTGAAAAAAGTGCTATATATTAGGGATGAACGGCTTAAAACCGCCCCAACCGCTCTCTGCTCGTAGGTTATGTTTCCTCGTTCATGCGCTGCTCTTCTCAAGTAGGGCGTAAGCTGAATAAGCACCTGTGAACAGAAGGTGGGCGGTAATACCGCTACCCAAAGCCAACCACCAGTAGTAAACAAGGAAGAAGGAAGGTGCCAAAGAAATTTAGCCGGGTGTAGCAGTGAAAAAAAATCAGTTGTTGTAAGGGAATTTTGTGGGTATGGCGAGTGGGGAAAGAACAGGGGTTGGAGAAGGCCAGCTGCGCAGCACTTTATGAGTCTGCTGTATGGACCGCTTTGCATTTAGGGGTGACGCTATGATGACGGAGGAAAAGAAAGCTGTGGATAAAAGTTCAACAGTGTGCAAGCATTGTGCAACAGGTTTTGTTTATGCTAACAGCAACCACGACCAACATGTCAGGCTAACAATCAACATATACCGAACCGAAAACTGTGACCACCAATTCGAACCGTGGATTTTGTGAACTGTTCCAACACTAATAAGTACAGGCCATTTTTTAAGTGGAGAGGGCGGGTCTTTAAAAAAAATCCTCCACAATACCTTTAAAACAGATTCTGGCATCTAATTGTGTTGCTTGCAGGTTGGCTGATCAATATGAGGAAGCATCTGTGCACCTTTGGGACCTGCTTGAAGGGAAGGACAAAGCTGTAGTTGGAACAACATGTAAGTATTAGTCAATACATGGATGGCAACCTTAGCTTTACTTTTTCTCTTGCATGCCTCATTATCTTCAGATAAGCTAATCTTAGAAGGGTTTTATTAGCCTTTCCTCACTTATTACAGTATATTATAATACTAATATACTCTACAGTTAAAACTAGAGCTGCAGAAAATTAAACATATGATGTTGGGGGGAAATCTATGTTGCCTCTGTCTGGTTTCTTTGACTTGTGAGGAGTAGTAAATGCAGAACAATGGTGAGAGAAGGGCTGGGCAAAACAACTAAAAAAATAAAATCAAAATTGAAGTCATCTCGGATGCTTACGATTTTAAATGAAGTATTAAATCTTGTGCATGTAATACAAATGTATTGAACAGATTTTTTTTATCAGTAAAAAATGTACACCGATATATTCAGTACAAGTGCAAGAAAAAAGAGCTTCATATGCTGAAATATGCAATTTATCGAACAGTCAATAACATTTTTTTTCGGGGAAGTAGGTGGTTTGTAAACAGTTCACCTCGATATAATGCAGTTAAACTCATGTACGGCTGAAGAGATCGACTGGACCAAAGGTCTGTAGTAGTTGCAAAAAGCAAAACGAGACTTTTCCAAAGGCATGGGTGTTTTGGGTTGTACAGTTTTGGTAGCGGCTTAACTGCAAGCAAAGTATTTTGCCTTTCACAGGGTTCCATGAGTCCCAAAAAGTCTTAAGGCATTTGGGTGGCAGAAATAAAACTAAGGCCTTGAAATTTAATTCCTTTAAATGTCTTAAATTAGTCTTTTTCAAATTATAGGTTTTTAATTTTTAAATTAAGACCATAAATAGGATTGTTTTTATTATGATTTATTATTGTAATCTAAATAAAAGCATTAAAATAACGGCTCTCCATTATTTGGTTCCATCTCGTCCATTTACTTTTTGTCTGTAAATATAGCAGGCAAGAAATTGTAAATGTATTAAAGGTAACATAAAGCGGGGTTATATGCGGCTGAAGCGGACTGCGGCTCCAGTGATTTGCAGAAAGTCATTCAAGCTCAGAGCACGATGGGAATTAAGGCAGTGGAGTAGCACATGCGAACCGCGAAACACAAAGCGTCAAAATGGAGTTAGAGAGCAACAGCCGGTATTTCTCCAGTTTAGTTCCACCCCTTGTCTCTGCAACGCCTCCATTTATCACCGAATCGTGCATACTAAAGAAAACCATACAAAGAAAAATAGCATGCAAAAAGACTTAGCACTGGTTATGTTGGGGCTTTTAAAACTGATTTGTTTTGTTCCCTGCTAAAACAAAGTTTGTGAATTCAGTTAAATAATTGTTCAAATATATCTGTGATCTGTGTGTTTTTTAGCTTTCTTCCTGTATGGGAAGTTTTTCAAAATTTGAAACATTAGTGCAGTGGTTTATGTTAAAAATAAACCTTTGGGGTTAAGTTATGCAAAGCAGGGTTTTCTTGTGTTTCTTGTGAATTTGGTCTTAAATTTTTTATTTCAAGTGGCATTAAATGTCTTAAAAGTCTTGAATCTAACTTGCCTTATGCTGTAGGAACCCTGGAATAGAAGAGATATGATCTCTCTTTTTCAATCATCTCATCAAGGACTCTGGCTGCAGCATTTTGTTGGATCAGCTGAAGGCTTTTAATTACAGTTTGTGGACTTCCTGACTGCATCACCATCCATCTCAGCACACAGACTATATTCAGACTGGTGATTTTCATACTTCAGAAACCTGACCTGATGTCTGGAAAAAGTCAGTTTAATTTCCCCGTGTTTAGATCAGGGCTACAGCCAAACAGAATGGTTACTGCCGTCAGTGTTAATATTAGGGTCAAATAATTGTCCTGTAATCAGCTCCAGCAGGTATTAACCTTTATTTTTATGCTAATGTTTAGTTTAGACAGTCTGATGGCAGGAGATGCTAACACTGGAGATAATAGCGTCGCCAATATTGTTAAAGGTCAGAGTGACTGAAGCCCAGATGAGGAGGAATAGAAAACGGATAAATATGGGACCTGATATCGTCTCTATAGTTACCGTTACTTATTAAATATTGTCCAGCCCTATTTAAGATCCAAACAGTGACGTTCCAGAGACGTTCGGCCATTTTTAAAGTTTCCGATGAACTTTCTCTGCCGTCAGTCATAGGTGAGAGACTGGTTGGTTTCCGCAGCTTCCTTTTTTAATAAAATGGCCACTTGTTACCATGGTTTCCAAAAAAAAAAAAAAACCTTTTAATTAAAGAAAATATATACCCATAATTGCGTAATAAATTGAACCACAATGAACTGTTTAGATGCGCTGTCTTGTAGATCATTATATTTCAGGTGAATGATGACATCATACTCCTCCCCCGCAGTCCTACGCTCTATATAGCGGGGTTCCTCTATTTCTGTGCTCTGCTTCCACACTTGATTCTAGTGGCTGAATTTCCCTCTCAGCACGTAGTCCTGGTGATGACCTGCTTGTTAGACTCAGGTGTGTTGATGCAGAGATGCATCTAATAGGTTCAGGACCCTACTAGATATAGGTATAGTCATTGCAATATTTAAAAATAAAAACCCACTTTGCCCTTTCATGATATTTTACAGCCATACTATGTAGGTAAAATAAGTGAAATCTTGCCCTTTCAGTGGAAAAAATTGCATTGTTTCCAATTGATTAGAAATGGTAAAAAAAATAATTAGGAAATTTGGCTATGATTCAATTCTATTCAGTTTATTTCTATAGCGCCAATTCACAACACAAGTCATCACAAGGCACTTCAAAATTCAACCAGATCATCCAGTCAGATTTATTCAAAGTTTTCTATCCAAAGAAAAATTTGATTGCATCAGATTTAGATTTTTTCAATGTCCTCACACTGAGCATCCTTGTAGCGACTATGGAGAGAAACGTGTTAATTTCAACAGGAAGTACCTGCAGAGTCATGGTTCTCTCTGAGATGCCAAGATTTTATAGTAAAGAAGGAAAAGGGTTCAAGGAGACATTTAAACTGTTTCCCTCAAAAAGTTTGCGTTATATAGATAACTTGTATAAAAGCAGCTGTAAAATCTGTTGCCATCAAACAGAAAATTCATTGACATCTCTAGTTCAGCAGACGGTGCTCCCAACCAGCTACTTTGTCATATATAGAAGTAGAGACATCCAGTAAATTCACAGTCAGCTGCAGGACTTCTCCAGGCCAAGCTCCAACATCTAGAAACAAAGGTAAAGTGATGGGCAGCATGCACAGCTGATATGGGATCCCCATGGATGGAGTAATAGCCAAACATAACAGACCGATGAAGCTACTATGAGAAAAGCAGAGAGCAGAATGTTAGAGATTGAACTAAACAGATTCTGCAGAGTGGGAGATATTCCCTTAGAATGAAGCAGAAGGATGAAAAAAGGGGTCTCAGTGTCTCCAGCGATTTCTAAGCCTTATAGCTCTCCAGAACGACACAGACAGCCTCAAAGGAATAGAGCAGATGATGAAAAGGAAAGTCCCTATGCTTCCTCCTTAAAAGTCTACAGGGTGTCTGCCTCAATGAACTATGGTAGTTGGTTCCACATAAGAGGAGCCACTCTAAACTAAAAATATCGCCCCAAGGATTTAGTTTTAGAAATTCTAGGAACCAGACTAGTAAACCTGCAGATTGAGAACGAAACTGGTCTGTTGGTTCCATAAGAGAACAATCAGAGAACTATTACAGATGGAGCTGGGCCATTTAAGGCTTTATATGAGAAGGAGGATTTTAAATTCTATTCTGGATTTAACAGGAAGCCAATGAAGAGAAGCCAGGATAGGAGAGATATGATCTCTCTTTTCACATTTTTCATCAGAACTATGAGAACTATAAGAACTTTGATGACAATTATGTTTTTTTTTTTAAGTGAGTAACTGCGTTGCGTATATTTCCTTTTAACTGAAAAAATAATACTGATGAAAGTGTGACTGGGCCGGTGTTCTGTCAGACCAGCATACCCATAGTCAATACCCGTTTGTCCCTTCAGTTTATCCCTTTAGTTTTGTACAAAAAAACCAGAGCACCTGCGTTAACTGGTTTCTGAGCATAAACCAGCCTTAAAGAGATACACGCCGGTCGCAGGTTAAGTTTCGCGGAGACCATCCTGATCTCGCAAGCTTTCAAGGTTTCACTTGCAGATCAGTCTGGAGACTCTCCGCTGAAGAAAAATTTGGAGCCGCTCACCAAACGCACCGCCCAAATCAGCTGCTGGCTTTGAGGCGGGTTGAGGTGTGACGCGAAGCGAGAAGTGTGACAGTTCAGTCTAAAAGAACATGGCGTGCTTCAGCCCCATGAAACTAGCGTTAGCGTGGCTATCCAGCAAGTTTTATCAGAATTACAGAGTATTTCTTTTCTCTTGAAAGAAGAGCAACACTGCTCTGGAGGCTTTTTCTCAGAGGAAAAAGATGTTTTTGCTCTTCTCCGGCTAGTTTTCGCAAGAGTAGCCTGGCTTGTGTTTAAGTAGTAAAGCTCTGTTAGTCGCGTCATATGCTTTGTTGATCTGATTGGTTTATTTGGCCCGTCTATCACCAACATAGGCCAATCAGCTAACCAGTATTTTCGCCTCTTCCCAAAATTACTTCAACGGAAGGTTTCCAGATGGATATGCGAGCAAATCATCTGGCGGAGTCAGGTTAGGTCGAGGTAGTCTAAAGTTTATTTTTCATACAAAACTAAAGGGATAAACTTAAATCTGACGCCTTATGCGTATTGACTATGGGTATGCTGGTCTGATGGGGTATGCTCATCTGACAGAACACCAGTACTGATCAGCAGGAATTAACATTTAATTGTATGATCAGTGTAGGTTGTTTTTTAATCAGGTTTTATCCTTTTGAATAATGGAAAAAATAAATTACGGTGCGTTGTATTATGTGTTTGAAATGCAGCTAAAAAATAAGTTTAGAAAAAACTAGTATTGTGTTGTGGATGTCCAGCTGGTGATGCTGCTCGTTGGCAGGACATTTTATCAGATGGCTGGTGATGCAACTGCCATCATCATGCTTTTCATAATCTTACAGCAGACCAAGTGTTTAGTTGCAAACCTGGTTTGAAAGTTTCTGCATCCATTGGCCACTCTCTATTCATGAAACGGGTGTATTGTTAAAACATGTGTGCTCTGACTGGGTTTAAATAATCAGGATTTACAGATGTCTAGGTGCTGCATTCTCAGCGGCCTGGTTTCAGGCTTCATACCGCTGCATTCTGCTGTGGGGGATGCAGGCTGGTCCTGACTCAGCAGCAGGGCACGGTGCCAGGGGCCCTGTCGCCTGTGGTTCCCCTGGTCAGGTCTCTGAAGTTATGGTGAGAAAATGGTGACCCAGTTCACTGTTGTAACTGCAGGCAATCCCTTTCGTCTCTTTTAGGAGGCATTTGGAGAAGTAAGCGTATAATTATAGTGGCAATTGCTTTGTATAAAGAGCCCTAAAGTACAGGAATTACCTCTGGCATGATTGCTTCTTGCACCTCTGCGTGCCATGCAGTTTACGAGGTCTTAAAAGGACGGACTTATGGATATTTGTTCAGGTTTTAGGGCTTTACATCTGAAACGATTCAGTTATGGATGCATTTCATAGGCAATCTACAGTAAAGCTGAGAAGATTCATGACATTTATGTTTACAAAGGTCTTTTTAATCATAAACAGTCTTTATCATCTTGATTACTCTAAATAGAATATTTAACTTTTGGGAGTGCTTCAGTTAGTCCAGAATTAACGTGATGCTAACTGCAAGATTGCTCTGCCTATGCAGAAATGTAAGCTTGTGAAAACAAAGCTCCTACAATATAGGATCCTTTTAATGGTGAGAGAGTGAAACACACCTTTAATATAAGCATTTGATGAGGGATTTTGCCTGATCAGCAAAGATGTCAAGTAAAATCATTTTATGCATCAAGTTAGTGATGTTTCACTGCAGCATTAAATCACTTCAAGGCTGTATTGGTACCTAGCCTCGATGAGACCATCCTGATCTCGCCGAAGCTTTCAAGGTTTCACTCACAGATCCAGTCTGGAGACTCTCCGTTGAAGAACATTTGGGCCGTTCACCAAATCTCTAACGTCCCAATCAGCAGCGTTGGCTTTGAGGCTGGGTTGAGGTGTGGCGCAGCGAGAAGCTTCGGCAGGTTCAGTCCTAAGAACTTTGCTGGCTTTGATCCTATCTATTGAAATACCTCTTCGTGCATCACTCTGTTAGTATGCTATAGTATGCTTCGTTGATTCAGATTGGTTTATTTGGCCGTCGTATCCACCAACATAGGCCAATCAGCTAACCAGTATTTTCCCCTTCCCAAAATTACTTCAACGGAAGGTTTCCAGATGGATATGCGAAGCTTCATATTCATCTTTTACTGGTTTGGCTTCCAGATACATGAGTCCGAGTATCTCAGACTCACTGCGGAGCTGAGTCCTATGTGGTTTTTAGACGTACAGTGTGAGCAGGTAGATCGCATCAGAGCGTTGGGCCGCACTGTGTGAGAACAAACATTGTGTGCTGTTTACTTTTAAACCCTGCGGTTGCGTCGTACAGTGTGAGATGTAGCTGCGTGCGATGATTGAAAAAAAATCCTACAGTGTCTGCCCGGCTTTAGCAGATGTGATTAATGGGAATTTCATCACTGTGACCTTTTGCAAGTGGGCGATCTTATTGGCAGGGGTTGATGTTAAGGATTTTTGTCACTTGCCCAAAGGGCAAAATGTTTTTTTGTAATTCAGTAAGTTTCCAGGTTCCTGGTGTGTATCTGCATGCGTCAGATAATGAACTCAAGCCTACATTACGTGTTGACATGCTTTTCAATCCTTCCTGCTCATTCTTTTTCAATCTAAACTTTGCTTTAAATTTTTAAATTGTGCTTGGAAAAATATAAAATGTAATGTTAAAATCTAAAAAAACTTGACAGGTTAGAACCTTACACTACTACTACTCACCAATTTAACCTGTTTAGCTCTATAACATTTAAATTCACCACTCCAATGTCTAACCTGCATGTATGACCTGTATGACCTGCATCACTGTACAGAAGACTGCCTATATGATAGAAATATTTACACTGTCTGTTTTCTTTTTTTATTTTCCTAATCCCTGACTGATCATTTTAATCTAAGCGTGTAGTATAGTATAGATTAAATTCATCATCCAGCTGCTGCTCGCAGAATTCTCTCCCAAAGAGCTGAATCACGCCATCTAGTGGAAAATCATGCCGTGCTTTTTCAAATCACTTGGCGAGAATGTGTACAAAACGAAATGCAAAGATGGTGCGGCAACGCTTGTGGAGTGGATTTTCAGCGAATGCGAGGGGATTTTAAGCAATTTTGAGTGATAAATAATTTCTTTTTGCGATCATTGCACTTGCCCGGCGAGCAAATGCAATGAAATTTGTACTCTCCGACAATAAAAACTACTTGCCCCGGGCGATGGTTAACATCGAGCCCTGATTGGTGTTTAGATAAATAATCTGCTGCCCTGAAACTCTTTCCAACTCAATAAATGTTACATTGGCTGTAAAATAGAAGTCCTAAATACTCAAAGATATACCTGTCCTTTGCAATTTGTATACTGCAATGAAAATATAGCTGAAATAGATTGTAAAGCCCTAATTGGGTCTAAATTTCGATTGATCATATTTCAACAGTCATGTTTCTAAACAATAAAAACTTATTCAGAGCTTCTGAATAAATGTTTATCGTCTAACTTTGGCTCCAAAAACTTGGTAAAAGTGGCTACATAAGCTGTTAAAATAAACATCCAGAACACATTAAAAAGTTCCTGCTGCTGAATGCAGTCAGGCTCCTCTCTTTACCTACAGCAATTTAAAGGAAAACTGTGTTCATGTTTTGGAAACAGGAATTTGGAAGCATATCTGCATCGGTTGGGAGTATTGATGTTGGCTCAGTCTGTTACAGGAAGTAGCCACAGAGGCCTTAAATTCTTCAAAATGCATAAAACTTTATTACTGATTGAATGGTTTACATTTGTTCTAATCAGTGTTGAATGTATTTGAGATGTTCATCTTTTTTTCAAATATCTAAATGTTTAAAAAGCAGTTAAATGTCAATAACATATACTAGAGAGCTTATTTTAAACCTCCAAATGTTCCTGTAAATATTCCATGTATTTCTAAATATGTAGCTTATAAAGTAACGTTATAGCTCTGACCGCGTTTACATCTGCGATAGATTTGCTACATGATTGGACTTTCTCATTGTTGCTGCTGACCTTGTTAATCCTCTGCTAGACAAGGCACTGAAAGAGACATTGGACCAGGTTCTGCTGAGTGGGTACTTTGACCGGATTCCATCTCACCAAAATGGAGTGTGCGAGGAAGAAGAGGAGGAAGAGCCAGCAGCTGTAGCAGCAGCAGCAGCACCAGTCACTGAATCATCAGAGGCAGAAGAGCAGACGGTTGACCCAGGTTATTCTCTTTTCTTCTTTCTCATACCCCATTTACACTCTAGCCTTTTGAAAATGGAACGCGACTGAACCGGACCCTGCCAAACACAACCAAACCGCGCTAATTCTAGTGCTAGTTTGGCTCGGCGCAGTTCATCTGAGGCTCGGTTCTTTGATAACAAAGGACGGATGAGCAGACCGCATCATCTCTCAGTGAAATTTGGGCGGAGGACGTATTCCAAGTACATAAGTTCCTGAATGCCTCCATGTTTGTTTGTGTAATTCATGCCTTGACAGCTATAGTATCGTGGACTGTCGATTGGAGGCATAGAACTGTGCTAACGTTAGGAGTGGAACGGTTCACAAAATCCACGGTTCGGTTCACGGTTTCGTGGTCACGGGGTTCGGTTCGGTATATGTTGATTGTTACCCCGAAATCCCATAAAAATGTATGAAACTAATGAAAAAATCCCCAAAAATAATGGATTGTAATTATTTTAAATGATCCGCGGAGAAACCCTGGATCATTTCGGTATGTTTTGCTGCTTTGAATTTAATCATCTGGCGCATGCTCTCTCTACGACTGATCTCCATATGGAACTCACGGGCGGGGCGGGCGAGAACATCAGCGAGGCTGTAGGCTTTGCTTTGAGCAGGCGGTCTGAGGCGAGCGGACGAGGCGCAATGGCTGTAGCGGATGTATGAGGATTTGAGCGTTAGCATGGCGGCATCTTGGTTGTGTTGCTGTTAGCATAAACAAAACGTGCTTAGCACAATGCTTGCACACTGTTGCACTTTGATCCACAGCTTTCTTTCCGCCCGTCATCGTTAGGTCACTCCTAAATGCAAAAGCGGTCCCATACAGCAGACCTATAAAGTGCTGCTGGCGGCGTCTTCCAACTCCTGTTCTTTCCACTTTCGCCATACCCACAAATTCTCCACAACAACTGATTTTTTTCCTGCTACACCGGCTAAGCTGCCGCTTCTTCTTCTTCTTGTTTACTACTGGTAGGATTTGGCTTTTGGTCGCAGTACCGCCACCTTCTGCTCTGGAGTGTAGCCGGGTGTAGCCTATGAGAAAAAGAGGAGCGGCGCATGAACCCGAAGCTTGTAACACCGTGAACGAACGAGCGGTTCCGGCCGGTTTTCATAAGAACCGTTCCATCAACTAGCATTGATGTGTAAATGGTCGTAACAACAATAGATGGGGCATCAGATTGCTGCTTGTTTTCTTCAGTGTGTCATCAGGTGACTATTGTCTACATTATTCTATATGAATGTTTAAAGTTTTTCCATTGTGTGTTCTATAAAAACTGTCTCATTGAGGAATTTACAGAGGCCATCACAGTGGAAACCACAGAAGTGAGATGAATAAAAATCCATATTTTCTTTTTACTTTCCTTTATACTTTGAAAAGTTCTTTAAATATTTTTATTTTATTTTCAGTTCATAAACAGACAGTTCATTCCAGACAGTTCCTACAGCGGCAGTGAAAAAGAGCAAGGGGATGAGTGGACCAGGGAACCCGAGGTATGTAGCCTAAACCTCATTATTATGCCATGGTATTTGTGAAATGCAAAAAAGAAATGACCTAAATTTGCATCTCATTTATTTTCAATGTTCCATATTACTGTCACTTTACCTCGTTCTAGAGCAACATTAACAAGTTCAGTTATGTTTCACGTTTGGAGGCTGAATTTAGCCGCCCTTTAAACACCTTTAATGCATTTTATGTAACGATTGAAACCATCTACCTTTTTACAGCTTGGGTGTTTTGAAAGCCGAGGTATTGCTTGTTGTCTGTTGTCTTATGACACCCGCATCTTTTTTCCTGAGTCATGTGGTAACAAGTTGAGACAGCGAGGCTAGACGTGTCAACAAATGGGAGACATTTTTCAGATGTTTTGTCCAGCCTGTGCAGTTTGCTTTGATGGCAGCAGCAGCTTCGGTCCAAATAAATTAGCTGTCACATGTTTTTGGGGAATACAGCTGGGAGCAGTGAGTTTATCTTCTTTATCATGTCTATAGCCGTGTTATTCTACCCCGTTCCTTATGGAACGCTGCTCTGAATGACTTTTACACAACTGATGTCAATTTATGACATTTTATGCTGAACTGCAATCATCTGAATCAGGTGTGATGAAGCAGAAAAGCATCTAAAACATGCAGGGCAGTGTGCCTTGAGGACCACTGTTGGTCTATAAAAGTGATTCCCAACCGGGGTATCCCTAATTGTTATTGAGTGTATTGCAAGGGGTCGATGAAAATATTTTATTTCTTAGGTAGTAAAATGAAATAGGGCTGGGATCTGTTTTGCCTTGTGAGGACCTAATTGAAAAATTAAGCAAGCTTTTATCGACCAAAAAGTAAGTTGTTCTTATATGTTTGAGTTCAGCTTCAGCTTTGACACTCATCCAATTCAAGCAGAGGTAGGGCCCTATAAAATCTGTTTTTATTTTTTCCCAAATTCTGTTTTATTTTTTCCCGAATTCCGTTTTTTCCATTTTAATTTTTGAAAATTGCGTTTTTTCCGTTGTATTTGTGTATTTTTGCGCTTCCAATCAATGGAATGTTGACAAAACTTGCAAAACAATAGTTCAACTGATGCGTAAAAGTCGCGAGGGAAATTCTGGGCTCTGTACTCAGGGCTTAGCGTCGTGTTTCTCTTCGCCATTTTTTCAATGTTTTGATGGGGGAGGGTGAGCGGAAATGACGGAGCGGGAGGGGTTGTGTCGCCCGGATTTGCGTCCCCCTGTGTGCATTTCCCCCCCGACGTACGTTCTTCTCCCACACAAAAACGGAATTTAATTTCAAAAGTAGAGATTCCGCGTTTACACTAGATTCCGCGTTAATTTGTCAATTCCGCGATTCCATGATCGCAGAAATTATAGGGCCCCACAAAGGAGCAGACTGGATGTGGAGAACAGCCTGAGATCAGCTGTTTTTCGCACTGAGCTGTCAAAGCTCATGAAAGCAGCTCAGGTGTCTGAATGAAATAAAGAAAAACTAATGAAGTCAGTCTGAGTATAAATTTTGTTCTGTATTTTGTTCTCAATACATCCAGTTTAAATGTGATTATAAAGGCGTTACTCAGAGGAGCTCCAGTTTTATAAATACAGGTTTATTATATGATTTCATTTTTGTAATTATTTCGATTCTTTACTGACTACATATTTATGTTGGGTTTTTTTTTAGATGGAAAATATAAAATGCCTAAGAATGAAATTCTCCAATTAAAGATTTAGGGAAAACGTTTTTGTTTTATAATCAGTTACTGTACGTTCCACTTTTGGGCAATCATCAATCCATCTGACTGAGAGGGGAACCTCGGTAAGACAAGATGCCGAAAGGGCAACACAAGTCAAAAAAGGTTGGGAAACGCTGGTCTATAGCACTACTCCATCCATATGGATTGGACATGGAGATTACTCTTTAAAAAAGTAGAAAAAAAGATACATTTTAACTGTTTATGGCCTCTTTCCCACAGAAAATATCGCGTTAAACTGAGTTTTAAAAACATGGGTCGACCCACTAAAAATCGGCATTTAGCTCCCTTCCCACTGTGAAAAAAAAAAAAAAGCTGTCCCCCCTGCAGCTGTGTGTCTGGTGACGCCATCAGGCTGGGTTAGCGTAGAAGATGTCACCAGTGTGACAGAAGTCAGGAAAGTAAACAATGGAGAGAAACATGGAAGGAAGCCAGGGCGTAGTCAGTGTGCTAAATTGTTTCGCTCTATTATCTGTCTGAATCCGTCTGATCAGAGCTACTCGACGTTTATCGAACGTAAACAGAGTTGTTTCTGCTTGTTAGATGGAAGCGACTGGCGCAGCGTCTTGACGTCCATACGTTGCATTCAATGGTGTCACGTAATTAAGCGGGTCAACCCGGCCCACCATGCTGATTAGAGCCGGGGCGATTTTAACCCGGGTCATTTGACGCGCGTCAGTGAGCTGTTCCAACTGCTACTAAAAACCGGTTTAAACGGGTTTTGCCAGTGGGAAAGGAGATTTAGTTACAATCTATGGATTATTTTATTTTAGTAAATTGATTTAAAAGGTTGTTACTCATGAGCATATTTGTTAATTTTTTTCAGTTTTTAATAATTGTGGCTTACATCAAAAGTAAATTAAAAACTTTCAGTTTTCAAAATGAATTCAGACCAAATTTTCAAATTTGATAAGAAACTGAAGGCTTACTAAGCCACCATTACTAAAATCATCAACATAAATGACTGAAATACATCTGCTTTCATATAATTGATATAATTCTGCTAGAATAAAGTAACTTTTTATAATCTTTTTTGTTGAGATGCATGTATATATAGAGCCTTATAACCAGATTTTCCTGTATGAGAATGAAATAACTATAATAAGTGTAACGTATTAATTTGGTGAACTGGTACACAACAAAGAGATTTTTTTTGTAAACTTGCACAAATTTTAACCACTGTCCTCAGTGTTATTCTAGACAAGCTGTGATTTACGGTAAACTCTCTAAAGCAAATTTTAAAATGGCTAATTTAAATGAAACTCTGAATTACTCTTACAGGCTGTTAGTGCCTTGCAACAGCAGCAACAACAACCCGTACAGCCTACAGCTCCCCCTGTTGCTCTGGAGACCCATCCCATGAACCTCACGTCTCCTGTTCCCCCAACCGACCCGCTGGTCCGTAAGCAAGTGGTGCAGGACTTGATGGCACAGATGCAGGGGACGTACAACTTCATGCAGGTGGGGTGGGCTTTTCCACAACCTTCCAGATTATTGGTGGATGTTAGTGCTGATAGCTTCTCCTCTCAGGACTCCATGTTGGAGTTTGATGGACAGCCCATTGATCCTGCCATTGTGTCAGCACAGCCGATGAAACCTCCTCAGACCATGGATGTACCCCAGATGATTTGTTCTCCTGGTATGTTATTAAATTAAACACTGCTATGTGATCTGGAGAGAAGGTTTGGTTTTATTGAAGTGGTTTTTTTCTTTTTCTTTCAGTTCACCCTGAATCCCGACCTACGCAACCCACCTCTGTTCCTGTACAGCCTGAGCCCTCACAGGTGATCATTGACTCATCATCACAATGCTGGTCGCCAGAGTGAAGCAAATATTAAAGGAATATGTTTTTTTTTTTTTAGGTCCCCATCGTCTCACCGACACCCCCTCCATTGTATCAGACCTCTCATACACCAGATCCTCGACCCTCAACAGAACCCATCGACCCCATCCAGGTAAATCTGCCTGTTTGTTGAATTCTGGAACCAGATTGTTCATGCAGGACATTTCAAGTTTTTCTCAAAATGTATCCCAGCTTTTAAAATTGGTCACATATTCATATCCTTTAAACTGCTGCACATTTAATAACTTCCAAAAAAAGTCAATATTTTTTGAAAAAAAGAAAAACATAAAGGCAGCACAAGTAATTAAAGAAAGTTAAAATATATAAAGTAAGAGGATTATATTACAAGAAAAAAGAAGATAAAAAATTAAAGGAATGTTAGACTGAAAACTTAATTTTGTTTAGATGGCACAAAGGTTGCTCTAAACAAATGTTATCAAGCTTGAGTTAAAGCAACTCTTTTAAAGTTCTTTTAAAGTTGTTTAGTTTAGCATAAGAACTAAAAGCTGATTCACTTCAAAAAACCTCCTGAAGATGTGTAACAATTTCTTAAAATAAGTGTATTTCCACTTAATTTGAGTAGGAAAATAAGATGATCTACCAATGAAATGTATGGAAGAGGATTGGGGCCACAGGGGAAAAAAAAAAGTTAACTGATTTTTAAATTTTATTTCAGTTTAGTTTGGGGGAAAAAGTCAGAATTATAACTTTTCTCAGAATTCTGACTTTAATATCGGATCTCTGAATTTAATTTCGGAACTCTGACTTTAATCTCGGAACTTCTGACTTTTTTTATTGTCAGAATTCTGAGAAAAAAGTCAGAATTCTAAGAAAAAAGTCATAATTCTGGGAAAAAGGCCAGAAATCTTTCTCCAGAATTTTTTCTTAGAGGGTGTCCTGACTGAGATTCTGGCAATAAAAAAAAGTCAAGAGATTCTGACATTTTTTCCTCATAATTCTGACTTTGATCTCGGAATTCTGACTTTTGTGTATTCTCAGAGTTCAGTCAGAATTGGTGACTTTTTGTATTGTCAGAATTCACAGGTCAGAATTCACAAGAAAAGAAGTATTTTTTCCCCATACTTAAACTGGGAACTAAAATGTAAAAATCCGATTTAAACGGTTTTTTTTTTTTCCAGTGGCGCTACATCCTCTTCCGTAGAAATTTGCTTTTTTTACCCTTAAAATAAGATAGATATTATGCACTTGAAATAAGAGACTGTAGTTGTTTTCTCATATTTTAAAATGTAAATTGCCAAAGTGTCTCACCTACCTGCACAGTTTAAGAAAAAATGCACTTATTTTTAGAAAAAATGACTTACTTAAATTGACAATTCTTGCAGTGTTCCTCATATATGGTTCTGGGTTTACAGAGTAGATGCGAGCCAGAATACCTGAAAGGTCTGTAATGTGTTTTGGTCCTAAGCCAATAAATGAATTATCAACTAAAGGAAGTATCTTAAAGTCTGTTCTGAGTTACAGGGAGCAAGTGTACAGACTTTAGAACTGGGACTATGTGCTCCACTTTCTTAGCTTTAGTGAGGATGCTAGCAGCAGCGTTCTGGATCAACTGCACCTGTCTGATCAACTTTTTAGAATGACCATTGCAGTAATGAATTTTACCTTTAAACCATTTGAGACATCAGTACCTTAATCCTGGAAATGTCCCTCTGAAGGTCCAGATCTCATTCCATTCATCATTATTTTAGCTTGATTCTGCTTTCTAGATGTATTGACTGAATCTGTTTGCCAACTTTGGAATATTTTCCTTTGGTCCAAACATTTTTTCCTCAGTTTTGTTTGATTCAGCTGATGAAAATGTTGGTAAATCTATGCACGCAGTTCTTTGCATTTAGTCTAGTGCAGTGTGCATGAGCATTCCACCTCTGTGCCATCATACCCTTAAGCAAAACTGTGGTTGCTTTTATAAGGCAACTACTTGGTTTAAATAAATAGTCTATCTATATCCCAAAAAAGTGAAATAATCCACTGGACTTTTTTTCCAAGTTTCGCTTCCCATCCAGGAAGCTTTTTCAATTCAAAATGTCTGAAATGGCTTTGATTTTGTTTATTTTTAGCTTTGTCATTTTGAATTGAAAAAGCTTCTAGCATGGGAAGTGAAACTTTTTCAAACTTGGAAAAAAAAAAGTCCAATTGATTGTTTTTTTTTTTTTTTACTTTTATTGAATGACTATGACTTGGATGAGTGAGAATCTTTACCAACAGTCTATAATTTTTATGGTTGTTCAGGCCTCAGGGATTGATGAAAACCAGTAGTGGTCTAAATGCATCATGGGGACCAATCCGCACATCAATCCCATCAGGGATCAAAAACTATCCTAACCTTAGAAAATCAAACTGTTGGAAAACTACCAAGAGATAACCCCCACTTAAATGTTACATCTGACAAGGAAAACATTTATCAGAGAGGCAGCCATGTTAACCATAATAAATGTTTAGGAAGTGCAGAAGCCTATTGCTCTGTTAACAGGGTAACTATTAGTCTGTTTTAAGGAAGACCATAAGAAGTACCTCTTCTAAATGTCTTAGTTCAGGACCACAAACGCAGACGAAGGTGATCTGGTCTGATTAGACCTAAATATAATTCTGTGGTTTACATCCCAAACACTGTGTGATAGAAAACTGACAGCCATGCTCCCTTTGAACCCACCACTCACATAATGAAACATGGTGATGGCAGCATCATGATGTGGAGTTCTTTTCTTCAGGAAAGAGAAGCTGGTTAGTGTTGACAGAAGATGGATGGACAGAGTTGAATAAATGATTGGGGGTGTTGGGCAGAGCAAGGCTGTACTGTAAGAGCTGCAGTTAAGGCATATTCATGTAATTGTGGCCTAGTCAAAGTCCGGAACAAAATCCATGAGAATCTGTACCAAGAGTTGAAATCCAGGGTTGGAGAGTTGGTCTTAATCCACTCTGACTGAGCTTTAGCCTTTTCTTCTATAATGTTTAAAAAACTCTTAAAATATGCAGAGTTGGTAGAAACAATCCCCTAAACATCCAGAGTAAAGGATGTATCCCTGACTCCACCCTAACCTATCCAATACAATGCCGTGGCTTTACTGTGAGGGGGAGTAAAAAGGTATAAAGAACGTCATGTAAATGGATAGAATTTGTCAGTTTTATCTATTTACAGCTGATACTTTGAGTCTATTCTCTGCATCTTGGATATTGTGTTCCAATCTTCCTAATATCATAAATAGTCATTGTGAAACTTGTTGCATCTCTTTTGGAATAGCTTGGTGTTTATACTGGATGACTCTGGCAAGCAGAGACTCCTAAAGGAAATTCCTGCCTTTGCAAAAATACTGATAAGTTTGACTCCTCGCCAGTGGTGGCATCTTTCTCTTTAACAGCCTGTGAAAGGACACATGCTGGAGGACTAACAGCTTTATTAACTTGCTGATCACTTGCTAATAAACAGGAAAAGCTTTTGCCAGACAAATAAGAGCTTGTCTCATATGTGGAGGGAAAATCTCATTTACAGTCTGTCCTCGACACTCAGGCAAACATTTTCATCCCAACCCTAAATCTAATGTGTGTTGTGTCTCCCTCTACAACAGACCTCCATGTCATTGTCGTCAGAACAGCCTCCCCCCTCCACAGCTCTCCCTCCTGCCTCTCAGACGCAGGTCTTTCAGCCTGTTTCCAAACCTCCTCACAGCAGTGGCATCAATGTCAATGCAGCTCCATTCCAGTCAATGCAAACAGTAAGGCTGTGATGATACTTCCTGTTTCTCTTTTTAAAGGCCAAACTAGTCTCATACTGCTAAATAATTTGCCTTCAGCCACTGAATGCCAATTCATGCTTATCTTGTGTGTTTGTCTGCATTGTTCTGCATGACATAATGTAATTAACTGCTAAGGTCTATATTGGCTCTTTATCAATAGAGCACCGGCAAAGATTTGACTTTAGTGACCTTGCTTGGGTTTACATTTGCACAAAAACATGGTTGCTTTTTATTTTTATTTTATCTTTTTTATTATTTTTGCATTGCTAGCTTTTTTTCCCCCATTACGAAGCCAAAAATGGTTAAAAACAGATTCTGTAAATACATTAAC
>JAGKQL010000068.1:4774448-4787565 GCA_018398635.1 Cyprinodon brontotheroides | reverse complement strand
GAAAATGAAGGCTAATCATGTTTTGGGTGTACTATTCCTTTAAGCTCAGCAGAGCGTGCGCTACGCGTAGGTTATTAACCTGGCGTGTTTCCCATTTCAAATAGTAACATTATTTACACCAGGTGCTTAATATGTCTGCTCAACACCAGATACACCCACGGCACCCTAATTGTTGAGTTTCTAATTCAGACGCGCCAGATACGCCTCCAGTTCAGGCTAGGAAGAAACAGAAACGGCTGCAAACATCCGGTTTCACAGTTCCCTTCAGGCCACGGGTGCGCCTTCTACTTGGAGCTTTTTCTATAAGATCATCACCCAACGCCATGTCATTAACGCCTTCACCAGCAGATGTTGGTAGTTTTAACATGCTAACAAAATACATATATTTGATTTCATCAGATCTGTCAAGATGCTGATTTTAGTGATCATATATTATAAGTTTAGAACTTTAACACATAGTACTGGTTAATTTAGGTCGTCTTTGTTCAGACCTCTGCTGCTGTGGAGCGTTCTCTTCAGCGTCTGTAAATTTCAGTTTTCAAAGATGTGAACATATGCAGCTTTTACTGTGCTTACGTGCTGTTACTCCTGCGGTGTTTTTACTGCTTAACTGCTTTGTGCCATGTGCAGGTTTTTTTTATTTTTTTCCCTATTCAGGATTAAATATAGACTGTGTTATTAAGACTCTGCTTGTTCTACGTCCTCCTTTATGCTGTATTTCTGTGGATTTCCTATACATGCTGCAAACGGGAGAACATGGTTTAACATCTCACCTAATGAACCTGTGAGCTTTCCTCTGGTTTCCACTTCACATAAATGTGTTTCTTGTTTGTCTCATTAGGTGTTTAACCTCAATGCCCCGGTCCCGCCAGCTAATGAGACGGAGGCCCTGAACCAGGCCAACCAGTACCAAAACAGCTACAATCCAGCTTTCAGCGGCCAGTCGCAGCATTCGGTGGAGCAGACAGAGATTCAGGCAGAGCAGCTACAGACTGGTGGGTAAATTCTCAGCATTGCTGCAGCAGTTCTCATATTTCCTCCTTTATCTGGATGACAGCTGTGTGGATTACTCGTGTTTTGTTAATAGCCATACTCTGCCTTTTTTCTTTTCCCCAGTCGTCGGTGCCTTCCACTCCCAAGACCAGACTGGCGGCCATCAGCAACCCCCTCAACAGGGCCCAGGCTTTGGCAGACAGTCCTACTACAATAGCAGAGGCATGTCTCGTGGTGGACCCAGAAATGCCAGGGGCTTGATCAATGGCTATAGAGGCTCTTCCAATGGATTCAGAGGTGGGAGCTCATCTGCAACTGTTATGTTAGTTCAACATTTATTCACAGAAACTGAACAGTGTCTTTGATTTAGGCCTGTTGTACAGGGTTCCTACAGAATAAGGCAAGTTAAATTCAAGACTTTTTAAGGACCTGCAGGAACCCTGGTTGTAGTCACCATGACTCAAATGACTCAGGATCATATCGTAACAGTCCTGAGCTTCAGCATAGTCGCATTATCAGGATGTCTGTCAGCTTTCAGTTGGTTGAGTCACGCCTCATTCCACCACAGTCACATCAGTCATACAGGCTACAGCTTTCCTTTCTTATCTGGCCTCAACTGGGAGAAATATCACATTTAGTTAATTTATGCTTCAGTCTCTTAAGTTTGTGTTATGCTGGTGACGATTTCCGGTCATCCAGGTCATAGTCATTCCAAAAAAGCATATTACCAACAATCCACTGGACTTTGTTTCCAAGTTTGAGGACGATTCTCTTCCCATCCAGGAAGCTTTTTCAATTCATAATGTCAGGATTAGCCTTGAGTTCAAGGTTTTATCCAGCAGCCCAACAAAGCCTTGTTTGTGTTTAGAAAACATGCAAATTTTTACTGGAGATATATATATATATATTAAACACTAGGTGGAGCTGTTCACAAAATCCACGGGTTTGGTTCGGATTCACGGTTTCTGGCCACCGGTTTTCGGTTCGATTCGGTATATGTTGATTGTTACACGAAATCCCATAAAAATTTATAAAATTAATGAAAAAATCCCCAAAAAATAATGGATTGTAATTATTTTAAATGATCTGCGCGAAACCCTGGATCATTTCCTCATGTTTTTGCTGTTTTGAATTTAGTCATCTTCGCCAAGCATGCTCTCTACCATCTCCAAGGGACTCAGAGCGGAGCGGAGCAGAGTCATGTTGCTGTTAGCATAAACAAAAACGTGTTGCACAATGCTTGCACACTGTTGCACTTTTTATTTACAGCTTTCTTTCCGCCGGTCATCGAGGTCACTCTAAATGCAAAGTGGTCCCATACAGCAGACCTATAAAGTGCTGCTGGCGCTGTCTTCCAACTCCTTGTGTTCTTTCCCACTTTAAGCCATACCCACACAATTCTCCACAACAACTGATTTTTTTTCTGCTACACCCGGCTACGCTGCCGCTTCTTCTTCTTTGTTTACTACTGGCGGTTGGCACAGTGCGCAGTAGTGCACACCACCTTCTGCTCTGGAGTGTAGCAGACAGCCTATGAGAAAAAGGAGCGAAGCATGAACGAAAAATGAAACACACACTCAAATCCTAACAGAGACAGTTGAACCGAACGGTTCGGACGGTTTTCATAAATCGCCCCATCCCTAATATATATAAATATATATATATATATATCCAGTTTCTCATCACAGGATATATGAACAATGACTGCTACCTATGAAAATTGTAAACATGTAGGGAGTGGGATATAAGGAAGTTATACTGCTTAAATATTAAAGAGATTTTTCAATAAGTTTGTAGATTATTTTATTAAAGGCCTCATTAGCATAGTCAATGGAAAGCTCAGAAGGATTAACTCTTTATAGGACAAGTTATCGTTTTTGAAACATCTTATTTTGGCATTTGACCAAATAGAATGATTTATTACCTACTGTAAAATAAGTAAAAAAAAAAAAAAAAGCTAACAAGTCAAGAAAAAAATTAAAAAGTTGATCTAAAAGTTAAAAATCAAAGTTAAACAGTTAATAAGACTAGTTAACAGTTATACTTAGGCTTATAAACTAAACAATGTGTTAGTATCAGCATTAATGCCTCAAATGTTATGTTGTACAAAAAAATATCTTTTTCTCTCATGATTTTCACAAATTTCTTATAGAAGCACTTTTATTATTTTTCTTAATATATTTGGGCATGTTTTTCCAGTATTACATTGACATACATTTTTTGCCATGTAAATATCCATATTTTTTTAATGTTACAAAGGTAATAAGGTCTTATCCTGGATTCCAATAACACTGTTGGCTTAAAATTTTGATGATCAAAGTGTATTTCAGTGAGTGTCCTCTAAAGCAGAGGTCTTCAACAGGGGGTCCGTGACCCCTAGGGGGTCCGTGGAGGCACTGCATGGGGGTCGCGAAACTTTTGGTTGATTTATTATTTTTTTTATATATATATTTACCTCCTGAATTGAAATGTCTTAAAATCCTCATTAACATGAATTCAACACACTGTAGTAAACAGATAAATGAAAGCAGAAGATGTCTTTCAGTCATCAATGCTCACATTCAGCGACACACAGGAGCTCTTTCAAGCTGGGCACCGTTTCATTCACAACACCTGTCCCATCAACCAGGAATCAGAATCAGAAATACTTTAATAATCCCAGGGAGAAATGACTTTCCTTACATTACTCTATCTGTAATAGAGTGACTATAGAACCAGGTTGATAGAACACTATTTCATACAATATATATAATTAGGGGGTCCCGGCTCCATCTCACCATCAGTTTGGGGTCCTTAGCCTGGAAAACGTTGAAGACCCCTGCTCTAAAGGGTTAAAGAAAATAACTTTCTGCAGGCGCGCTGGAAGCTGTTTCAAGCGAGGGGGGCTGATGGCTGGGTTGGAAAACACATGGTGTCATTATGTTGAGGGCTGTGGCTGATGTTTTTAACATAATATTGTAGGCCTACATTTGTCGCCAAAAACTGCCATTTAAAATGCATCGGAACAAAGCATGAACATTTTAAACTTTATTTCTTCTCTTTTAATCATTCGAAACAAACAACAGCTCGCAATCAACAGGATCAGGAATACTTCAATGGAACATGGCCTAAATATAGCCTAAACTGAACATTGAACGCCTTGAAAGTCCATTCGACTATGGATATGGGAAATGATTTCATATCTGAAACAAAAACACACACAAAAAACAACTAATTTCATATTTTATCACTAAATAGCCTAATGACAGACATAATATTTAGTGATATGCAGCCTTGAGTTCTAGAGTGAGACTTCTTCAGCCACAGGACTGCGGCGAATAGCATTAGGCATATAGCATATAAGCAGCTAAATAAATGCTCGGTGGTGGGTGTATAGGGGAATTAAAACCATTTCTTACCTCGAAGGATCAGAAAATACGTGCTTGCTGCCTATTGTTAGCCAATCCTGAAACTATCATGAGGTGAGGCGAAGTTTCCGGTAGTATTGCTTTATGGAATAAAATATTAAAATAATAAATCATTAGTTTATATATCTTATAGGAAGTGTGTCATTTTAATCCCATATCAAACAGTCTTTTAAAAAAATAAATACATAAATTCTTGTTGTTAGGTACAATATTATAAAGTTAGATTCACAGCCCCACCATGGTTGATGCTATATGACGCAGGGGAGGCTGCAGCCCCTGCAGCACCCCCCTCCCCGTGCACTGATCTCTTCTTGTCCTTTTCAGGTTTCAGCTAATGAAGGTCTTGGAAGTTTTTTGCAGCTAAAATGTCTTAAAGCATAATAGAAGAATAATTTATCGCGGAAAATGTTTTGTTTATGTTATTAGGAGCGGTATTAAAATTAAACACAAATCTTTGTATTTCAGGCGGTTATGAAAACTATCGCCCTCCCTTCGCCAACGCTCCGAACGCTGGATACGGACAGCCCCAGTTCAACACGTCTCGGGACTACTCAAATGGGAGTTATCAGAGGGTATGAAAGAAGCTTTCTGTCTTCATGCGAGGTTTCTAAAAAAAAAAAAACACATGTAGTTTCAGAATAGTTTCTTAAATGTATCTTTTATTTTTTACCGCTGATCAAGGACGGTTACCAACAAAATTACAAGCGAGGAGCTGGCCAAGGACCCAGAGGAGTCTCAAGGAGCAGCACTCAAGCAATGCGAACCTGAACTTGCCTTTTAAAATGACTGTGACTGAAAAAAAAATCTGCACCACACTGAAAAACTTAAGATTCATGAATGCATTTTCCCCAGCTCACGTTTGCTCTGATTTCTTTGTTCCTTATTAGTGGTATTTTTTGATTTTCTGTCTCTTCAATCAAAGTGGTGCGAGCTTTGATATCTGGAAATAATAAATCATTAAAAGCTCAAAACACACAAGGTAAGCTGTGAACCCAAATCGCTGGTTTACACGACCCGTGTGTACCAACAGTCCTGTAAACTTGAAAGATTCCATAAGTTATATATATATATTTTTATTAACAATTGCACCTGCCATTGCTGGTCCAAATTCTGGGAGTTTCCTTCCCTTCTTCGGTTCTTTTCTGTCATTTTGGTTCAAAGAAAGAAGACATTTTGTTTAACGAGCTCCCGTTTCCTTGTTTGTAAATTGATGTTGCTTCAAGAATTTCAATAAAGTTGTGTTGCATAATCTTGTTTCAGTTTTTATACTTTTTTTTTTCAATAAAATTTTATTAACAAAATTGACAAAAAGTATCAAAAATCATATCAAAACATCAATTAATACATTACAAGAGTATTAATAGTGAAAAAGAAACATATGGGAGGGGTACAAAATGTTCATATACATTTTTCAAAGGCATTAAAATTATTTAAGGTCTTTTGAATTGAGGCAAATTGGGTTTTAAACTGGAGCATTTGCATTTATGAACATAAAACTTTCCAAATAAAATAAGAAAATTCAAAATAAAAGAGTCCGTTTTAGTCAAACATTTTGAATCATCAAAGATAATGATGTCTTTGCACTGCAGTGTTATTTGTCCATCACAATATCTTTTAAATAAATGTTCAATTTCTGTCCAAAAAATTGTAACATAAATACAGTCATAAAACAAATGTGAAATTGTTTCAGTGACAGCTTTACAGAAAGTACAAGATTCATCAAAGTCATTCCTATAGCTTTTAATAAATTGATTTGTTGGATATATTTGATGAATTATTTTAAAGTTAACTTCTTTTACCTTGTTAGTGACTAGATATTTATTACTGTGAGTCCACACCGATGACCAGTTAATATTTGTAAAGTTGCTATTCCAGTAAGACTGACAGCAAGGAATCACGATATTTCTGATAAACTTGTTAAAAAAATTTTTTATCTAAAATGTTAATACCGTTTATGAAAATGTCTTTTTTAGGAGGTATTTGTACAATCAGTCCATTCCTGTCTTTAAGCAGTCTAACAAAACCAACTGGAATTGCATCAAAAACTATGCTGTATTCTTTCACAGATACTGGGAAATTAAAGGTTCTTAAAAAACTCAGTATATGTGTGTCAGAAGATGTCCTCTTTCATTTACAAGTTAGGAAACATAGTTTATATCATTCTGGATCCATGTCTCTTAAAAGATTGATTTATTTTTGTATTTGATATATTTGTTATTCCAAATTAGAAATTTATGTGGGGAAAAATTATGTTTGTAGAAAAGAAGCCAACAAGACGATGCCTGCCTGTTAAAATTAGACAACTTGTGCTTTATACTTGGTTTGTATAAAACAGGAACATCAAAAAATGGTTCAAATGTTGGCGCTTTCTTACATTCTTTTAGAGGTACTGTAAAACTTTTTTTTAATTTCCACCATTTGTTGGGTGAGGCTGCTATACATCCAAATAAAAACTACTGAAAATGTTCTACATTGCAAGAAAATGAATGCCACTGATTTAAGCTAAACACATTGCACCTTCTCTATCTTATTTTGAATAAGTGTCTAGACGGTTTAAAATTAGAAAAAGAAAAAAAAAATGTTCACCAAAAAGCATTAGAACAAAGAAAATGCACTTTGCAGTAGAGAAATGTCCGAGTAGAGACAGCGAACTAAGAAATCCTTCCTCAAATCTCTCTGACATTAGCCTGTTTCAATGGTATAACATTAGTCGATCAGCAAAGATGTGTTTATATTAATAGGTATTTCTAAATAATGGGCCAAAGATACTGCTTTAATATTTGTTGCAGAATAATTGAGGTTAACAGGAGGAGTGAAAGGAAAAGCCAGGTGCTTAAAGCATCTGATAAGGAAAACTTCCAGAGCTCTTCCCTTTCGGAAACTTTTTTTATCCCGGGCAGTCCTGAAACTTTATTTCTTGTCATCTTGGAACGTATTGGATCCCCCTGTATCGTTTTGATGGCTGGACTTATTTTCCAACACCTGAAACCTATGACCCAATCTTGATAAAGTAAGCAATGATGGATAAAACATCCCAAAAAGCCTTACTGATTGGAAGAAACCATCAGGGTAAGGGAAGAACAACCTGCTGCTATGAAGTTGTGCACTAATTTTTCATCAATCTTGATGCAAAGATGTTTTAACTTTAGAGATACAGAATTTCATTTATGCATTCAGTGAAGAAAAAATGTCAAACTGTCTTCATTATATTTATATTTAGAAGCTGTTTGGATGGGAAAATACTACAGAACTGTATCCAGTATTGTAAGCAGATCCTAATTCAGCACGACACGAGAGGAAATTTATGCTAGTGATCACTGTGTTTTTGATTAATGATTAATGATCATGATCAAAAAAACATTTCCCTTAATTTTTATCAAGTATATTTTAGTTAAAAGTACCTAAAGACACCTTTTAGTGTGTTTAATGGGATAAAGTCTAAAGTAAAATAATGCCCTAAATTTAAATAAATGTAAACCATTCAATGATCTCTGTGGCGGGAAATAATCCGTTATGTCGTTGTTTCCTCTCCCAATATGGCTTCCCATTGACGTTTTCCAGCTGCAGAGTGAGACCTTCAAGGTTTTTATACATTTTCGGCTTCTAAAGTATAAATATCAAACTTAGATATCTTTGCTATCGCTCCTCAAATCACTCAGGTACATAGTCTGTTCTTATAACAATGATCAAAACACAAAGAAAAGAAAAAAAATCACTGTATATACCACATGTTTTTTTTTTTGTAAATATAATAAACAGTAAAGACTTGTTGAGGTACAAACATGGGTAGGAAAAAACTAGAACGTGGGGCTAAAACTAAGAACATATAAGTAAACAGTAAGGCGAAAAATAAGCAATATTTAAAACAAAAGAAAATAAAAATACTGGCTTTTTTTCAGAAACAGATTTAAAATGTTTCAATGAGGTATTATACATTTTAAATTGCTTCAGAATAAATTCAAGATCTAGATCTATAATCCAGCCATTCAGCAAAGATCCTGCTACATGGCTGCACACATCTTATTTTAGATTTTAACCAATTAGATGAACCCTTGAATGATTTATTATCTACCGGAAATTAAGTTGGAAAAAGTCAAGAAAATTAAAAAGTAAAAGATAAAAAGTTAAACAGCCTAGTTAACAAATTATATTTAGGTCTATAAACAAAAAAATAAAAGTGCCTCTATAGGTTTATGTTGTACATGTATTCTTTCACTCTCAGAGTCATTTCATTAATTTCTTATAGAATCACTTTTGTTATTTTTCTGGTATATTCTGGTAAGTTTCTTGTTATAACATGTAGACATTAATCTTGTCACCGAAATATCCATATTTTTTTAAAGTTCCAAAGGTAATGAGGTCTTGCCTTTGATTCCAAAAACATTTTTTTATTTTTAAAGTATTTCACTGAGTTCCCCATAATACAATATAAGTGTGATGGTTATTTCCTGGGATGTTCTCAATTTTAAAGGACAACCACTGTTATTATAAACTGAATGTTGTATAAAATGGGGTTTATTAAAATAAAAAAAAAAGCCCTGAATGTTGAAATCTATAAATAATATACAGTTGTATGTTTACATTTATCAATGCTGCATTTTAAAATAGAAAATGTCTTGAGAGCTGTACTGAACGAAATTCCGTTTCGTATACAACGTGTGTAGAAAATGACAATAAAGTCTACGTCTTCTTTAATGTGTATCTATAGTTAAAAAAAATAAAGGACAGGAAAAAGAGATGATTAAGAATTTCATCTGGACATTCACAAAAGGCACAGCGTGTTAAAACAAATTAGAATTTTTTTAGCAATAATTCTGTCAATGGGTAAAATACTGTGAGGTTTAAACCACATGGTAAAAAGATAACAATGAAACGCTCAGAAATGCGTCGCAGCAATTTGACGTCACACCGGGGTCCTCTATGAACTACCGTCTCCACGTGAGTTTATCAACATGGTGTGTAGCATGTAGCCCATGGCAGCCGCAAACATAACCTGCTAGTTATTATAAAGTGAATATATCCCTGAGTTTATTCAAGGTAAAGTCAAAGTCTGTGTTTTATTGTTTAATTTTCTGCAGACATATTTAACTCATGTCTTGATTTCTGCCATCGATGTTCTGATGATTATGTGAAGTTTCTCTCTGTGGCAGAAGTGCGATGGCGACGGTCCGCAAGAAGGTAGACAACCGGATCCGGGTCCAGATCGAGAATGGAGTCGCTCTTCAGCACCGAACCATGTTTGTGGTTGTGGGAGACCGAGGGAGAGACCAGGTAGCTCCTCACTGCCAGTGGCGCAACCAGAGGGTGGCCAGGGGTGCCCACCTTTATTATTTCTACAGGCAGGTTTATCTAAAGTGACCAGATTTCTGAAATCAAATCTGGGGACATTTCCAGCTCGTAGATAAAAAGAAGTAGATTTCATCAAGATTTAATTTGGTACAACAGAGTAATAGGGCCGGGCTAGAGATTTCTTTCTTCCATTTTTGAGAGTAAAGTTATAAAATTAAGAGAATAAAGTCACAATGAGAATAGTCATTAAATTACGACAATAAAGTCGTAAAATTACTAGCATAAAGACGTACAATTACGAGCATAAAGACGTAAAATTACGAGCATAAAGTCGTAAGAATTACGAGCATAAAGTCGTAAGAATTACGAGCATAAAGTCGTAAGAATTACGAGCATAAAGTCGTAAGAATTACGAGCATAAAGTCGTAAGAATTACGAGAATAAAGTCGTACGAATTACGAGAATAAAGTCGTAAAATTACGAGAATAAAGTCGCAACGAGAATAGTCATTAAATTACGAAAATAAAGTCATAAATTATGAGAATAGAGTAAATTACGAGAATAAAGACGTAAATTACGAGAATAAAGACGTAAAATTACGACAATAAAGTCGTAGAATTACGAGAATAAAGTCGCAACGAGAATAGTCATTAAATTACGACAATAAAGTCGTTAAAATTATGAGAATAAAGACGTAAATTACGCAGAATAAAGACGAAATTACGCAGAATAAAGTAATAAAAGTTACGAGAATAATGTTGCAACGAGAATAGTCATTAAATTACGTGAATAAAGTCATAAAATTATAAGAAAAATAATTAAAATTACGAGAATAAAGTCGTAAAATTACGAGAAAAAATAATTTAAATTACAAGAATAAAGTCGTAAAATTACGAGAAAATTTTTTAAAATTATGAGAATAAAGTCGAAATCTAGAATAGTCATTAAATTACGCAGAAATAAAGTAATAAAATTACTTAGAATAGAGTAATAGAATTATGAGAATAAAGTAACATTCCGAGAAATAAAGTTGTAAAATTTGGGAGAATAAAGTTGTAAAATTACGAGAAACAAGTTGTATTTTATGAAAACTCTTCCAAGAAGCTCTTTCTTCCCTAAAATGAGGAATGTGGAGCATCATGTGAAGTTCTACTTCAGTATCGGTTTGATTAATCAGGAAATCTTTTAGCAGCAGCATCAAACTGGGCAGGATGTCAAAGTGGACTCTGGTTGCTGATTGGTGGAGCTGGTCGGCCGTCATCTGCTGGGCGGAGCTCCAAGCTTTCTTTCTGAAACAGGTTGTTGAAGGATGACTTCAGTCTCATAATGCTAAGACTTAATTCTCAAAATAAAAACTATAATGGCCATACATTGTAAATAGGAACTGGGGACAGTAATGGTGTGTGTATTAATGTATTAATACACACATCATTACTTATGGTGTGTATTAATATTTAAACAACAAAAATCATGTCTGAAAGCCAGGAATATGTGTCTTAATACTGGTAGTACGTTCTTAAGAAGAATGAAATGAATAAATTGATGCTGTTTTGGTTGAGAGTGAAGGGGTCAAAGGTCGTTAGCAGTTTTCCTGCATTTTTTGGGACCATTAAACGTCACAGACCGTCCCTGTTAACAGAGGCAGCATCAGGAGACGGAGACGTTTTTTCCTCTTCCAGCATTTGTCCATGCTGCGGTTCTGCAGATGGTCATCGTGATCATCATGGTGGTCGCAGTGGGCTGCCATTGTGCGGCACTCAGGGAGCAGTGTGGAGTTAAGGGTCTTGCTCAGGGTCCCAGAGTGGCAGTCTGTGGGAGTGGGCCCCCTGTTAATAACAGCTGTGATGTTCAGGTTCCCACTAATCCGACACAAACCAAACTGTCTCTGACGCAGGTGGTGATCCTCCATCACATGCTGTCCAAAGCCGCCGTCAGAGCGCGACCCTCAGTCCTTTGGTGCTACAAGAAAGACCTTGGATTTAGCAGGTGAGTAAAACTTAAAAACACATTCAGATGACGTCAGTTAAACTTTAGAGCAGGCAGCGAGTTGATTTTGTTTTTCTGCAACAGCAACCGGAAGAAACGGATGAGGCAGCTGCAGAAAAAGATCAAAACTGGAACACTGAACCTGAATCAGGACGATCCGTTCGAGCTTTTCGTCGCTGCAACCAACATTCGTTACTGTTACTACAACGAGACCCATAAGATCCTGGGAAACACCTACGGCATGTGTGTTCTACAGGTGAGGGGGGGGCTGTATCAGTGGCTGAACACTGCTTCTCTGCGCTGGTTTCAGTTGCAATGGGATGCTCTATAGATTTACTGACACTTTAGCCTAGACTCTAACTCAGAACTTCAGAATTCCAAGCTCTATGCCCTAACCACTAGGCCGCCACTCGCCATCTTTACTTCATTTCAGTAATATTATTTTAAAATAATGCTAGTCATGTTTGAGTACAATTTCTGTCTCCTTTATCCTCCTATATTTAGTTAAATTTATTCAAATCATCAGGCATAAATGACACTTCATGTTAAAATGTTAAAGTGAGACTTCTTGTTTAGATAAAAGCTTTGTTTCAGGTTCAAAGCTTAAATGAATGTGCAGTTAACAGTAAACACGCTTACTGGGAGTATTGGTTTTGGAAAAATTCTAGTTGGAAAGGTTTTTCTTCTCTTCTATTTTTTAAAGGAAAAATCCGGTCAGCAAGGAATGATCAGCGGATCATTAAGCCCAATTTATCCTTCTGACTCATAGCCTCTATTGACCACGCCCCCTGCGCAAAGGTTCTACAACCGTCGTTGCACACCTCAAAAAATCCTGACTACGTATCAGACAGTCGCAAACCCGCACAGACTTCAAACGGAAGTGCGCAAACAAAAAGCAGTTGTGATTGGTCCTTGGTATGCCTTTCCAGCTGTCCATGTGGTCGTCCTTCTTCATTTGGTGCTGGGGCGCGCCATTTTTAAAAACCGAGGAAGAATGGACAACTACGACGAAAGGTTAATCGAGGAGGTTTAGAAGTACAACCACTTGTACGATGCCTCAGACAAATTATAGAAATAAAAATGTCCTCTTCGATGTCTAGCAACTCTAGATCCATCTCTGTGGATACATTCCTGCAGACGCCACAAAGTTCTCGCCGCGAAGTTCCCTCGTAAATAGGCTTCCCCCTTGCCATGGAAACTGCTGCCAGCGCTCCTAGAAATCTGGTGAACTACGTGCAGAAGAATACCAGTAAAAAGTGAAATTTGATGTGTGCGCGGCTGCAGAAGTATGATTCGCTCTTTATTTTATACCCTACAAAACTAATACGCTCACTACAATGATTGAATGAATTTAGAGTTAATCAGTAAAAAATTAAAACAATATTTTTCGTTGCAAGTCTGGGAGCGGCCATTTTTGCCCAAATATAGTAACCCCTCCCTCC
>JAGKQL010000068.1:4755361-4768734 GCA_018398635.1 Cyprinodon brontotheroides | reverse complement strand
TCCCACTCGCCATACCCACACAATTCTCCACAACAACTGATTTTTTTTTCTGCTACACCCGGCGACGTTGTTGACGTTTCTTCTTCTTCTTGTTTACTACTGGTGGTTGGCTTTGGTGCAGTGCATACACCTTCTGCTCTGGAGTGTAAGCGCTTCGCCTATGAGAAAAGGGGCAGCAAATCGAACGGCGGTTCGGACGGTTTTCATAAACCGTTCCATCCTAATGACCAATTACCATTATAAAGGTACAGCTAATTTTTTAATAACATTTCTGTATTTTTAAATATATCTAACGCCAAAGAAATTGACTGCAGTTCACTGAGGAGGCTAGGCTCTATTTGGCTCTAAACTTTATATATATAACATTTATTACTACTAATAATCAGCATCTAGTTTAGCTTGTGTGATGATTTGCATTTTTCTGTTTTCGTTTGGGATGCACCGGTTCACATTCTTTCATTTTAAACTGATAACGATACTTAAATTCTGAGATTCTAAAATCTTTCTGATATCAGAACTGTTTGCTTTAACGTCATCATCATTACTGTAATTTTTATTCCTAAGAGATGCCATAAACTCAGCTCAGCAAGCCACATGTGCATGTTTATCTCAAAAGGTTGTTCTTAACAGTTCTTACAAAAGGTATTAAAACGACTTTTCTGCTGTTCAGGATGTGTTTTCTACCCAAACTAAAATCTAGTATAGAAATAGACTGAATTTATCTGCTCAGGGATGGATACAGATACAATTGGATCAGTGCATCTCTAGTTTTCATTACTCATTTCCATTTTCATACATGATAAGCTAGGTGTTTAACAGTGTTTTATAGCAGCACACGCCAGTAAGAGCAAAGAGGAAGCCGATATCTGGGACTATAATGTTGAGCTTTCTCCTACTTTCAGCACTTTTTGATGCTGCAGTGGGGGACCCCTTTATCCACAACTCCAAACCTATTATCTACATAAATACCCATGTAAATACCCTTTGCAATAACCCTGTATAATAATAATCCTGTTCTAAAAAAAGAAAGAAAAAAAGCTGTTGTTTGTATACTGTATATATTCAATGCAACTTCTTCTCTTTTTGACTATTTGAGCTGATTTAACCAATAAATGTCTCCACTGGGAGCTCAATAAAGTCAATCAATCAATAAAAATACAGAGATCTGCCTAAAATCAGCTTTTTTTTTCAAATGAAACAAATAGGTTCTTCACATAGATACAAGTAAAATATAGGATGCAATTTATATTGGGATTTTGGCCGATATCCGAGCATGCCGTATATTTTAAAAACCTATGTAGCCGATAACCGATATCGTATACTGATGTTAAAGCTGGAAAATAAGTAGTTCATTGAAAATAGCGAGCTTTGTTATCCATTTCTGACACTTTGAAAGCTAATATAAGTCAAATATATTTTCATATGCTGATATCAAATTGATTTTTAAAACGCTGTATCGGGATCTATTTTACTTCAAAATCTCGTAAATTTCATCGTTTGTGTTACAAACTCGATAGTTTAAAAATTTGTGAGATTTTGTTAGTAAAATATCGCTACCGCCAATACAATATATCAACATATATAAAAATATATGCAACCTTTCGTGAATTTTCGGGGATTGTAAGTCTATAAAAAGAAAGTTTTTGAGGAAGAAGAAGTAGTAGTATTTATTATTTTTATTTTTTACTCTTTTTTTAACTCAGAAGTTGATCAAATATCAGGTTAAATATCGGGTGGCCAATGTCCGGAGCACATTCAGTTTAAGCCGTCGATACCAATAGGGAGCCGATTATATCGCGGGTGCATCCCTGGTGAAAATATCTTGCAATATTTAAGAAAATTTCAAATATTACCCTCATTTAGACTTCATAAATCACAACATCCTCTCTGTAGATCTGTCTAAAGAGCCAAAACAGTAGAAAGTTTCTTTTTCATATCTTTAATAAACCCTTTAAACTGCTTCTCACCAGTCAGAGTAAAGCTAAATAACTGAGAACTAATTCATTGCTAACACTGGGAACCCTACAAACATTTAATAAGGTAGTTGGGTCTCCTCTTATTCTGGCACAAGAGGGGAAGCGTCCACATCTATGGGACATTTTTCCCTTTCTTTGACAAAATACAATTCTCCTGGTGTTTTAGCCGTTTCCCAGCTCTTCTTCTACAGATATTTAAGGGTTCAGCAGCTGTACTGTAAGGAGAGAATAATGGACTGTGGTCTGCAAAGGTTGATTAGGTGGCAAATAAAGTCCAATCAATGGAAATACCAGGATCTAGAGATAAGAATCAGCCTTGTTGCTCACTGCCCCTGTCAAAGGTTATATTGCTGGAGCTGATAACCTGCTTCATCTGGGCCGTCCGCATAAAATTAACCTGTTTTTTTAAGACAAATGATTGTGTGGATATTCCGGTCCAACCCCCCAGGTTTTCTCCCTACATCAGTGAAAGACTGTAAGCTAATTACACAATGTTTAAGTCCCGACCTTCTTGCAGCAGGCGATGGTAAAAGGCGATGAAAAAGAGCAGAAAAAAGTGTGAACTGATGGAAGAACTGCGATTGAACTGAGGGTGAGAGGGTACATTGCTCAAGATGACCCTGCACATTTAGAGGATGTTTGAGCTCAACCTGCTGCTGTGAAGCAGGATTCTCCTAACGAATCTAAAATAAATATGGATCCAGGCTCCAAAATCAGCACCTTGATATGTGCTTGAGAATGAGCAGTCTTCATTTAAACCCAGGTTTAAAGCCTTGCAGGGCAGCCTAAAGGGCAGATTAGACTTCGGAAACGCACACATCAAATGTCGCTTAGGTCTGGTCGCGAAGCAGTTTTGCTGGTATGCTTCTGCACCGTCGGTCTGGAATTTCTAGGGACGCACAGCAGTTTCCCGCCAAAGCGCAAGGGGGAGCCTATTTGAGAACTCGGGAGAACTTCGGCGGCGCCGTTGGGAGTGTTTATCTTCCAAAACAACAATGGCGCGTCTGCAAGATATCACGGTCACGGAGATGGATCTAGAGTTGCTATTTATCCAAGAGGAACAGGTTCTGTTAATGGAGTTGCCAAAAAGACCAATTAACCTTTCATCATAGTTGTCCATTGTAGTTGTTCCTCGGTTTTTATAAATGGGACCAAATGGAGAAGCCGGAAATGCATGCCAAGAACCAATCACAGCTGCTTTTTCCTTGCGCACTTCCGCTTGACGTCCCGCCGACGCATAGTCAGGATTTTTTTTTTAGGTGTCAATATTCCTCAATACTGGTCGTCCAATGTATTCCAAGTGTCCTGAGTGGGTAGCGTCCAGAATTTACTCGAAACGAAGTCATTTAGAATGTTTTTAGAGCATAAACAGTAGTGTATAGGATTTCCTGAAAGCGCATTCACGAGTCTACGGAAACCGCGGCAGACCAAACCAGATGAAAGTGCGCATTCAGCTCGGCAAAGAACTCATGCTCTTCCTCAACACTGAAGTCCTCAGACATTTTTCTTTCGTTGTTTCTTTCTTTGCACAGGTAAACAGCACATTTCTTCTTCTACGCTTGCATTATTGGCAGAGCAGACGCTAAATGCGCGGAGGAATATTGACACGTTTTTTGTGGACTTTTATGGACCTTTCTGTCTCGGGCGCCATAGACCTCCATTATTTGAATGTCAGCAGACAGCAAGAAGCCTCCCAGATCTCCAGATGCATTTGAGATATCCAAAAAGTACTCCAGAGTGTTGTTCAGCATGGGGGTGAGTAGAAAATGAAGGCTAATCATGTTTTGGGTGTACTATTCCTTTAAAGATTTAACTGAGATAAAGAGATAAGGAAATGATTTGAAGATTTAGTCTTAGTGGGAACAAATGTTTTTGTATTTCTCTAAATTGGGCTGAAAAAAGGAATCAGACTGTCGTTGTTCAGTCTACATCCATAATATCAGCAAAATGTTAAAAAGAATCCTTTCAGTAATAAAGTGTTTGATTTAATGCAAACATGGATGAGGTAAGAAGGCGTGCTCCATTGTCTTTTATGTTTTCTTAATGACTGAATGAAGGAGCGGTTGTTTTCATTGCACACTTCCTGTGCACAGGTTTCACTTTGCTCTCAATGATGTGTAATTGAAGGTTCATGCTATACTGCAGGGGGGTCTGCAACCTGCAGACCTGTAAGTGGCTCTTAGGACCTTAACGGCTCGTAATAATTTTAAGTAGATCTGATGTTTTTAAAAAGTCCTATAGTGTTTTTTGTAATAAGGCTGAGAACTCTATTTTATTTAGACAGTGTAACATTATTTGTTCTATTTAGCTGGATAGAGGGTCACATAAATTCCAAGCTTATTAAAAGGAAAGTAACTCTAAAAACACATTTCTGGTTCTTTTAATGTCCTTCTTATCCATCTTATAAAAAACACTAAAGCTGTTAAGACTGGTATTTGGTTCGTAGTACGTGGCCCAGGTCTTTATATACATTTTTAGCCACTTTAGAGCCGCTGCAGAGGGTCCAAAGAGCCACACATGTGGCTCCTGGAGCCGTAGATTGCAGACCCTTGTCTTAGTGGGTCTGCGTCCGTCGCACGGCTGCAGCGTTCCGCAGAAGCACGGAGGGCAGGGAGCTGTTTTGTCCCGACATGGGGCCGTTCCCTTGGTGAAGGCCTTGGGGATGGTGGTGGCAGGGTAACCTGACCCGCTGTGGAAACAGCTGTAGCCCCACCGAGTGTCAGAGTGGATCAGATGATGGTCCAGTATAGGAATGGGTGTGTGAGCGTGCACGAGTGGATTTCATTGAAATGTATTTTCAGCGCTTCCAGTTGTTTATTTCCATTTTACTTTATTCTGTGTGATTAGCTGACATCACACATTTGAATGTATTTTTTTCAGTCCCTAAAGAAGTGAAAGTAGTTTCAGTGTTAGGTGGAGGTGAAGCTGCAGACTCAGACAGCTGGCTGAAGGTTACCGTGTCTCTGCTCTCTGGGGGGCAGCTGCTCCCTCGCTGCCTCCGCTCCCGTCTATACATAGCCATGAATACAAACTCCTACTGTGTTTTTTCTTCTTTTAATTTAATGCCGCATTAACGCCAGCATGCAGCTCTGCTCGCTCCCATCCAGTTGCCGCCTCTTGCGTGTTTGGCCTCCGCTTCCCGACTCTTTTGTCTCTTTCTAATTCAAGCAACCCGTTGATCTTAAAGATGGCTGTGCAGCCTGGAGCCGGTCGGCCGAGGACTTGTGTAACTCCTCCACGAGTAACCGACTCAGTAACTCAGTCGTCATCTGTTGCATTAGTTAGAGACAGGTTGATGGACGACTGCTGCTTCTGTTTTTATTTATTTTTTCTTTCCCATCATTCTTGGCAGCTTTAGAGAGCGAGATGTTTGAACACTTGTCTGGTCTTTATTTGGAAGCAGAAACCCACGGTCATTTGAGCCGGCTAAGCTCTACATATTTCCGATGCCCGGTGTCATATGCACATAGTTATCTTATCTCTGGTTAAGACTTAGATTTCAGTGTCTATTTTGTTTTTTTTGTTGTTTTTACATCTAAATTTAGACCTGCAGCATTTGGCTTCAGGTCAAAGGTTTTATCAATGAGAGACAGTGAAAGTAGATCACAGGTCAACAGTTCATGTCTAACATTAGTCTCTGGATGATACGCAGACATGTCCAGTTTCATACCTGGTTTGCGAGGCGATAGTTGCTTGAAGTTAAGGGTTAAAGAAACATAATGAGCTTGACATGCTTTGATGGGAATAACAAAAGCAGTAGGCTGTGAGTGAATACCAGAGAATGTAGATCAGTGAGTTTTCCAAAAGGCTGCCTGTGATTTTTAAATCCTGCCTGTTCCACAATAGAAACATACGCGGAAGGATTAGGGCCAATGAAAAAAAAAAGGTTAACTGAGTTTTTACATTTTTTCAGTTTAGTATGGGGAAAAAAGTCAGAATTCTGACTTTAATCTCTGAATTCTGACTTTCATCTCAGAGATCTGGCTTTAATCTCAGAGATCTGACTTTAACTTTTCCAGAATTCTGGCTTTAATCTCGGTCTGACTTTTAATCTCAGAGATGCAACTTGGATCCAAATTTGGGGCAAAAAGTATGAAATTAGGACTTTAATCTCAGAATTCTGATGACTTCTTAATTCTGACTTTTTTCTCAGAATTCTGACTTTTTTTTCTCCAGAGAAGAACAGTTGATCAGAATTCTGAGGTTTGTCTCAGCACATATCTGACTTTAATCTAATTTTGGATCTTAATGTAGATGGGCACCATTAAGGAAAGATCCTGAGACCACTCAGCTTCATTGACAAACATGTGAGTTGTTTGATTTGGCCAGTGACACATTGTGTAAAATGAAGGAATTAGACGACTTTTTACGTGCCCAAACAGAACATGAAGCGTAATATTTTCCAGAAGGTTTGTCGTAAGGAGACGTAAATAAATGTTAGCGTCCACACGAATGCATGAAAGATGCAAAATGTATGCCTGGCCTGTAATTGGCGGCTGTGGTGCCAAAGCAAGCCTGAAGCGAAACAGAGCGAGGAAATGTTGGAGCATCGCACTAATAGTTATACATATGTGCCCTCTTGAGATCCATTTTAAGTGGTTCAGTCAAATTCAGGTGCTGAACATGTCGTAGTGATTCGATATTGCTCTGTTCTTCCTGGAGATGTTCAGAGAAGATTCTGTTGGGAAGCCCGACAGTCAGGGCAACCATGTATGAACAACCATTCAGCAAGACAGATGCGGCAGCCATTGTTGTTGTGATGATACTGTGGCATGCGTGTTTAGAAAGCGGCCTTTATGGCGCGTAATGCGTGTAAGAAAAAATGCGGTTAGAGCTTAAAAGAAGAAGAACGGCGTTTCAAAAATCTTCCCACTCTGAAGGCCTGGTTTAAAAAGATTGTTTACAGACCCCGGCGCCGGCTTCATATGGATGAGGCTGGTTTGGTGAGAAAAAAAGATAACGTTTAGGCCGGGGTTTGACCGTGTGGGCCGGGGCCTTAGGCAACTTTTAGATGCCCAAAGGGTTCCCTCATTAATGGGAGAGCAGAAGGTCATTAAAAACAATAGAGCTGATCTCTAAGAAAGACATGGATATGGCAGGTGCTAACATCTTTGTTAGCTGTCAGAATTTTGAGAAAAAACAGAATTCGGAGATTAAGTCAAAATTCTGAATGATTAAAGTCAGAGATTCTGAGCGAAAAAAAGTCAGAATTCTGAGATAAAAGTCAGAATTCTGAGATTAAAGTCAGGTAAATTTTGATACTGAGATTAAGGTCAGAAATTCTGAGGATTAAAGAATCAGAAATTCTGAGATTAAAGAAAAAGTCAGAATTCTTGAGATTAAAAGTCAGAATTCTGGCATTTGTTAAATGAAATGCTGAGGGAAGAAAAATCAGAAGATTCTGAGATTAAAGTCAGAATTCTGAGATTAAAGTCAGCAAAATTCTATGGAAAAAAAAAAAAGTCAAATTCTGACTATACTCCTGCTGAAATAAAAATTTAAAAAATCTGTTGACTTTTTTTTTTTTTTCCACTGGCCTTCAATCCTCTTCCGTAGAAGTTCAGAAGTTGAAGCTCAAACAGTGATAAAATCGGGGCAACTTTAAGCTCCAATTTATCTAAAAGCAGCAGCCGATTTTTCCATATTTTGTGTTAATTTGCATTTCTTACCTCCTAAATCTCATACTTCCTGCTGACATGTCACTTCTTGTGTTGTTTTCCCGACTGCTTTAATAACTTATTATTTTTATTGTTGTTTTCTGACTCACTGGCTGATCAGGTGTTGTAGTTTCTTCCTAAGAAACCAGTGCAACAGCCTGATGATTTCATAAGCCTCGAATCAGCTGCCAAAAGCGTGATAAAATCAGTTAACAGAATAAACAGAGGTGGCACTTCCTCTTGAAGAGCTCACACACTTTTTATGTGTGAATCTGAGATGATTCATTTCATCCTTTTTGATTTTCTTTTTTTTTAAATGCTGTTTCATGTGTTTGGAAAAAAAAAAGGTAGCAGAAAACCTGTCAATTTTCAATCATCCAGTGCAACATGCAGCGGCGAATGACATGCAGGCTGCACGAAGCCGCTACAGAGGCAGCTGTCTTTTGTTTGCTCTCAGATCTAAACTCCCAGATTCTGAAAACCTCTCTCTGCCATCTGGCCTTTATTGCTGTGGATGTTGCCCGGTGTGTTATTCCTGTTTTTAACAGCCATAAAGGGGTCGTTCGGCGCTCTCTCTGATGCTAATGTTCAGCTTAAAAACGACCCCAGTCAAAGCTCGGATCAGATGAGTCTGATTGTCTTATAATGAGCCAGACTGCTTGCAGTAATAACACAATTGAACCTCAAATGAGCTGCATTTACACCTTTTAAATGTGCACACACACTGCTTGTTATTGTAAGGATAAAAGCAAACAAAAGATATGAGGTAAATTATTAAATTTGCATTTAACAACTAATCTCCCACATTAGATGATGCTGGCTATTTTCCCCCATTCACAAAACACTGTCACTTGGAGTCCATAATCTGTTGAATTTTCCTTAATTTAATAGCTTATTATGTTCTAATAATCCTTCTTTTTGGAAGGGGGGTTGTTTTCCCTACTTCTCAAGAAGTAGTTCATTGTTTTGCTTTGAGCTCTCAAAAGAATATTAATAGATTAAGGTGTCGGGCATTCTTATGACGAATCACGTCCAGTAATTCGCTGACAAAGTCAGGTTACACAACTGAGCATATTTTGAGACCAGTTTGATGAAGCTTTTAATGAAGCCAAATCATCAGTGATCCTTTTTCATTACATTAAATGTTTTAAAAAGTTTCTGGCTGAACTTAAAAATCTATTGCCTATTGGTCGACTATCTACACCCCCGGGAAGCTTTAATTCTGCAGTTTGGACATCCATTTTTTTTTTATAATTATGGTGCAATTTTTGCAGAACTGACCTATATGATCCATAAATGAAAAATAAGCCAAACATAAGGAGCTTTCTTTAGACATATCAACCGCTTTGTTGCTTTTAGTTTCATCCTTTAAGCTGTACTCACGTACATAATGCGCAGTTATTGAAAGGCGCCTCTATATGTGGCATGGCTAGCTTTTAGTTTAGAAGACCGCTACTCTAGCTACTAATTCAGGACCACCTCATTACATCACCTTAACAACGGGATAGTTTCCTCCATTTACAATAATGCTCAAGAAAAACTACTCAAGAATGCACCACGCATATTCGATTTGATTCATTTGTTCTTTTTTTTTTACACCTTACAGGCTAGAAAATGTTTCAAATTTGAAGGGAGGCCGGCTTTATTTGTTTTATGACCGAAATCAGGAAAAGCGACTCATGAAGTTTTGAATCCAGCTAGAGCGAGTCCTGCGAGAACGCTGGGACCCTTTTTCCAACTGGATGTCCGGCTCTTTTTGGCCCTCATGTCCCTCCGTGCGTCAGACTAAACTCACCACTTCCTGCGCCGCCTGCGTGCATCTAGACCCCAATTAGCCAGCACGAACCAGCTTCAATGTGAGCATAATTTAAAATGTCTGTGTCAAGCTTCACTGCAACACACTGCTGTAAGGGGTATAACCAGAAAGCGAGGTGGGAGACGCAAAACAGGTTTAAGCGCCACACCCATAGGCGGGAGAATTACGTAGGGAGCAAATGGATAAAAATGGGCCGGAGGGAAAAAAAACATGGGTCGATTCTCTTTTGGACGTGTCGATGCATCGGATCGTCGGCTGTTGGATCGATCGCCGATACAAAGCGATAATGGTACACCCCCAGCTCACAGTAAAAGAGAGACTTTGCTCTCTGCTGCAGCTCTCATGTCTTTCTGTGATGTCAGCAGTTACAAAGAGCTGTCAAATTCAGCGGAAGCTGAACTCAATACAGTTTTTACTATTTAAATCAATGCACTAACTTAGCAAAGCTGGCTAATGACTTTTTCATAGGCTCTGTCTGTACATAAGTCACTGCAGGTGCACTGATATATGCTGTGGGGAAAGCTTTCAACAATTTATCAGAACTAAGAGAAAATAAGCTAATGTTAGCCTAGCTCTTTCGCTACATGTGGCAAGTGGCAAGATGTGTTTATTGAAGACTGTGGGCTGTTCTTCAGGAACTCTGTACTTTCCTCATAAAACTAAACAGTATAGGCTATTATACTTCCAAGTGACAGGGGTTCACAATACACCCATATGTAATCTGAAGTGGCGCTATATAAATAAACTGAATTGAATTCTCCCTTTTAAACAGGAAGAAACTTCCAGCGGGACAAGGCTCGGCACAAGTCTTCCGCAGATGTTTAATGAGAGAGAACTTCATATAGGAAGGGAGCACATAAGCACAAAGCCAAAATTTCTATGTTTGAAAAGGTAACGGTAATTTAGCTCTATCGATTGATATGTCTAGGAAGGAAACGGTTAAGTGGAGGAGCTCTGAGCCACCCCTCTGCCAAGGGGATGAAAGAGAGCACTTAGTTAGTCCCTGTCAAAGCCGAGCCCATAGCTATGTCTAGGAGAGAGGCAGGACTAAACAATAAAAAAATACAGGCTCAAACTTTATCATCTGTAACTGAGGATGTTGACGGTAGTAGCCCACCCGATATTTCTCCCCAGGATGCAGTCACAGCCAAACAGGAACAGACCCGATGAAGCCAATACAGCAGGACAAAAGAGAGGGCATCAAGTTGGGGGTTAAACTAACAGATACTCGCAGAATGGGAGAATAGAGATAGAATGAGGAAAAGGGGTCCCCTGTGTCCTCCAGCAGTCTACGCCTATAGCAGCATAACAATAAAGACATAGCTCAGGATAAACCCCAGCCACTCTGGCCTTAACAGTAGACCGGGTGTTCTGCCTCACTGATTAAAACTGGCAGTTGGTTCCATTGGAGAGGAGCCTGATATCAACATGATTATTAGGTAGCATGAGCAATCAAAGGTGTATCAGCTTGGATAAATGCCATGTGGCTCCATGCTTCTACCTGTTAATTAGTTGTTCTGTGGAAAAAAATCAAAGATATGTGGAAAATAGTGTTACTCATCATAATTTCTGGGAACATAAGGAGCATGATTTTTTTTCTTTTTCTTAACGGATTCCTTTCTTCTGCTAACTGGAGCTCAGATTGGAGTTTTTTTTAGGTTTATCTCCAGATTACTGTATTTAGTATTGTTTTGTGTTTCTCTGAAAAAAGGTCTTCAGAAATTGACAATTCCAGTAAAATCCTCTTCCAAAGTTTAGGACAGTGTTTTTTTTTAACAGCTTAACCCAAACTAAGTTACACAGCTAAAAAACACACATTTTAAAACATTTCTTTAGCAAACTTTAATGTTGCAAAGCGTAATTATTTTCCCTTTTCTGTAAAAGTGCCATACCTAATAATTTCCATAACAAGTGTAAAGTCACGTTATTGAGACAAACACAATGAAGTTAAATCTCTCAGTAGCCCCTCAGTATCTGGAGTGTAAAGGACAATTTATGCTTCTGATGCATAGCCTCTGCAACCTTCAAATCTGTCTCCGTGCGCACCTAGAAAAAATCCTGAATACGCAGTTACGTGTTGCAAACCTGCGCAGACCTCAAGCGGAAATGCACAGACAAAAAGCAGCTGTGATTAGTCCTTGGTATGCCTTTCCAGCTGTCTGTATGGTCGTCCTTCTCGATTTGTTGCCGGGGGCGCCATTTTTAAAAACCGAGGAACAACTAGGACGAAAGGTTAATTGGTCTTTTTGCCAACAGAAACAGAACCTGACCGTGATATCTTGCAGACGTGTCATTGTTGTTTTGGAAGATAAACACTCCCGCCGGCACCGCCGAAGTTCTCGCGAGTTCTCGAATAGGTTCCCCCTTGCGCTTTGGAGGTAAACTGCTGTGCGTCCCTAGAAATTCCAGAACGACGTTGCAGAAACATACCAGACCAGACCCAAGCGCCATTTGATGTGTGCGGTTGCAGAAGTCTAATCTGCCTTTAAGCCTACAGTGAACCCAAAGTACTGGGACATTAGTGATGTGAACAACACAGCGACTTTCAGCACCACTGTCCCTTTTTTACATGCAGCTGCTTTAAGTCTGCATCGGGCCAATCCAGATCTGTGGTCTGTGTCCTCCCCCGTTTTCTTCTCTTCTTTTTCCCACCATCAGCTGTCGACCTGCCAGCCAAGCCCCTGTCGAACCCTTTGAACACAGGAGACACGTGTGACTAGTGTGATAGAGCTGTGAGTGGGAAAATATGTCAATGAGAGCTGAAAAGAGTGAAGATAAGGAACAAATGACACATTATTGGTGCAGCGAGTGACGAGTGCGTGCTCGTTTGTTCAGCACCATGCAGCGCTCCTCTTCACGTCTACGAAGGAGCCCACTTTTTTTTTTCTCTTTTACTCTGCACAGTGCAGCCTTTATGTAAGACCCCCACACTGGACCCGGCGCTCTCTGTCATGTCCTCATTGTCTCGGTCAGGTTGGAGAAAAGGCTGCATTTAGAAACCCGAGGCTGAGCTCACCCATGAATCATGCCAGCTGTCATACTCGCTCCCCCGTTTCATTTTGACAGCGAGCGCAGCGGACGTGGGTGTATTCGGGGGCTCCCGTCGTCCACAGAGGCAATGACGTTAGGGGTTTTGCCGAGCCCTGCAGGGGTCATCGTCACATTGAGGGTGGGGCGGGGGGGCTGCGATCTTCCTGGTCTTGTTTGATTTACTGCCCAGACTGGGACCCGAAAAATACCAGCATCGAGCGTGGCTCGATCTGCTGATGAAGGAGTCGGAAAATCTGCACGCATAGAGTCTCCTGCAGTGCTTTACTCACGGCCGGAAATACCTGATGGTTGCGTGGCAAAGCTGGACAAAAATCGTGAGTCATTAATAGCAGTTTTGTTATCCATTTCTGACACTGAAAAATAACTATACTCAAATATATAATTTGTAATAATACATCACATCAATATAAAAGGACAAACCCAGCCTCAAAGGATTCTGAAACAACCTGCCTGTGTGAGTCTTGCTTTTCAACCCTAACTGTACTATAAATGATGGATTTGTCTTGATTTATTCATTTTTTTCCCCTAATGATTGTAACATTTGTCATTCAGGGGAAATAAAAGTTAGTTAAGATTGTTATACTAAATAATGACTGAATGGGGATAAAGGTAAGAAAAAACACCCAAAGTTGGATTTTCTTTGCTTTTTGCAGCTTTGTTTGTTCATTTACAAAGAGGGTCCCGGCCAAAAGACATATTTATATGGGGATACGGCGTAGCAGAATGATCTGAAAATAAGTTATGTTCCTCAGATTAGTGTAATTAGGCTTAATTTGAATTTGAACAAGATGATCTGACAATGAAATAAGTATTTTGGCCCTTAAAATATGGTAGGAAAATTGGATAAAATATGCTAAAATATGATAGGATTTT
>JAGKQL010000068.1:4692247-4754861 GCA_018398635.1 Cyprinodon brontotheroides | reverse complement strand
AATCAACAATTATTGAAGATTTCCAGAGGACTTCACCATTGAAATTCACCAGAGCTATAGTGAGGCTGACAATGCCCACGCAGCATGGCAGCTGGATGCTTGAAAAAGAGTTATTCCACCTTTCTGGATTCCTGATCCTCCACGGACGGGTTGGTCGTTGGATCGGCCAACTTGAAGAGGGAGGATTTGCCATCGAACTCTGGCCAGAGAAAACCCGAGTAATATGTAGCCAACATTTGGAAGAAGAATGTTTTCAAGATGACTTGGATAATAAGCGCGCGTTGTGACAAACACCAGATACAGCACTGGGACTTGATCAACAGCCGATACCGCACCGCGACGTCACTAACCAGTAGGTGGCAGTAGTGTTCTTTGCGACAAACATGGATGCCTCCAGTAAAGCATTCAAATGCAAATTACTCTTAATTAAAAACACTGATCATTTATTGAACAGGATGGAATAATTTCATATTTAAGTTTGAATTCTGAATATGAGCGGACTGTTCCTTTAAAAACATTTTCACATAAATTCTACACGTTTTATCAAATGATGTTAGATTTTCCAATTATGTCTGGTTATTTATTCATCTGTTTTGATTCTGAGGTCCTTGTGTAGATATTTTTTTTTACCTACAGGTGAAGTCGGTTAACAAAAACTGATCCAAAGTAACATTTAATGGAGTAAATCTGCTGATGTAGGTAAATGCATCAGAAATTTCCATCTGTGCTTTTCGTGTTGCATTTGTCATCCAGGATTTTGAAGCGCTCACCCCTAACCTCTTGGCCCGGACTATTGAGACGGTGGAAGGAGGAGGAATCGTGGTGATTCTCCTCAGGACCATGAACTCTCTGAAGCAGCTCTACACAATGACCATGGTAGGCCTGGAGCTGATCTTACTGCCGCATCAGTTCCCCAGTTCAGATGAGCATAGCTTCCTTTTTCCCTGCAGGATGTTCACTCCCGATACAGGACTGAGGCTCATCAGGATGTAGTCGGCAGGTTCAACGAGAGGTCAGTGCTGCTCCGTCTTTTTTATTAAAACATTTTCAATTACTGGAACAAAAATATGACTTATTCTCGTTGTGTTTTTAAGATTCATCCTGTCCCTTTCATCTTGCAAAAACTGCGTGGTCATCGATGACCAGCTCAACATCCTGCCCATTTCCAGCCACATGGCGAACATCAAGCCCGTTCCTCCAAAGACTCAGGTACTCCTGCTGTGGGAAATCCACGTCGGTTTGGCTGTTAAACACAATGAAACTGTTTGGGAACAAGTTCAACAAACCTGAACTGATTTTTTTTAAGCTAAAACATCAAATATAGAGATCTATTTAGAATCAGAATCTAGTTTATTACCAAGTAGGTTTGCACTTCACAGGAATTTGAGTTGGTGTTGAAAATTAGATATATATACAGAATCTATAGCTATATACAATATAAAACATACTAAATATGTGTGTGTATTATTAGGGATGGAGCGGTTTATGAAAACCATCGAACGGTTGAGTTCCGACTGTCTCTCCTGACCCGTTGGCGTGTGTTGCGTTAGGTTCATCGCGCTTCTTGCCTTTTCTCATAAGCGGCGTTTACACTCAGAGCGAAGGTGGCGGTACTGCGACCAAAGCCAACCACCAGTAGTAAACAAGAAGAAGAAGAAGCGGAAGCAAAGCAGGGTAGTAGCAGAAAAAATCAGTTGTTGTGGAGAATTGTGTGGGTATGGCGAGTGGGAAAAGAACAGGAGTTGGAAGACTGCGCGCCAGCAGCGCACATAGGTCTGCTGTATGGGAGCGCTTTGCATTTAGAGTGACCTACTCAGATGACGGCGGAAAGAATGCTGTGGATAAAAGTGCAACAGTGTGCAAGCATTGTGTAGCACATTTTGTTTATGTTAACAGCAACATGACTACAGCCTCCACTGTGGCTCCGTCACGCTCCGCTCTGAGTTCCTTGGAGATGCGTAGAGAGCATGATGATCGCCAGATGATTCAATTCAAAGCAGCAAAACATGCGAGGAAATGATCCAGGGTTTTCGCGCGAAAAATACTTACAATTCATTATTTTTTTATTTTTTATTTTTTATTAATTTCATTAAAAAAAATTCATTCATTTTTATTAATTTTTTTATTTTTAGGTGTAACAATCAACATATACCGAACTGAAAACCGTGACAACGAAACCGAACCGTGGATTTTGCGAACCGTTCCACCCCTAGTGTGTATGTATATATATTAATCCTATGGTGAACATATGTTAAAAGCCTTAAAATAAATACATTTTTTTATTGCAGTCCTATAATCTCACATTAAAAAGTGTCTCTTCCTGCAGTTTTAGTTCAGGTCAGATGTCAAGTTAGCGCTCTGAAGGCTCTGCTGTCTTTCTGTTGCATCCGTCAGTATAATCGTTTTGGATGAAATCAAAACTTGCATAACTTTTTTTCTTTTATTGTTGATCTCTTTGTTACTTTTTCCTAATGAACTAAAACTCCACAGAAAAACCAAAAGTTAGAAAAAAGTTGAGTCTACTCTACATCTGAAAGTTTTCCTTGAGAGTCTGAAACGGTTAGACGTTAACGGGTCACCATCTTCTCTTCAGGAGGACGGTTTATCTCCCAGAGAGCAGGAGCTGAAGGACATTAAGGAGTCTCTGCAAGACACCCAGCCTGTCGGCGTGTTGGTGGATTGCTGCAGGACCATGGATCAGGTCAGCTGCTCCGCTCAATGTTCTCACACCCAGTAAAATGAATAAAAATCAGTGTTCATTGGCTATTACTACACCCTGGGAAGGAAACCAAGCAAAGGAGAAACATCCTTGGGGTTAGGAAGCTAATGGAATGTCTAAAATATTTACTGATCATTTAGTGGTTTACTCTGAGTTGTTTGGTTCTAGGTTTGATAATGTGATATATTCTTTGAAATTTGGTCAGCTGACTCTTAGAATAGCTAAATGAGTTCCCTACCAATAGATCTATAGCAACCCCTGGTAAAAATGCCTGAGTCAGCGGCCTCAGAGGATGTTCATTCAGCTGTTAATTCTGTAGAAAACAAACGGATCACAGACATGAAACAAAACTGAAGTCATTTCAAATGGCAACGGTCTAGCTTAAAGAAAACATTTTTGTCTGTAAAATATGAGCAAGTGTAAATGGAACCAAAATTGTCTCCATCCAAGAGTTTTCTCCATGGCTAAAACCAGGGAACATACATGAGGCTCAGTGGATTTATGCAAGAAGTCATTCAAGCTCAGAACGATGGGAATTAAGGCAGTGGAGTCGCATTACGCAAGCACCAAACACAAAGCGGCCAAAATGGAGTTACCGAGAAACAGCCCGTATTTCTCAGTTTAGTTCCACCCTTGTCTCTGCAACGCCTCCACTTATCACCAAATCAAACAGACTAAGAAAACCATACAAAGAAAAAAAAATAGCTGCTAAAAAGACTTAGCACTGGTTATGTTGGGGCTTTAAAACTGATTTGTTTTGTTCCCCTGCTAAAACAAAGTTTGTGAATTCAGTTAAATAATTGTTCAAATATATCTGTCATTTGTGTGTTTTAGCTTTCTTCCTGTATGGGAAGCTTTTCAACATTTGAAACATTAGTGCAGTGGTTTATGTTAAAATAAACCTTTGGGTTAAGTTGTTGCAAGCAGGTTTTTCTTTGTGTTTCTTGTGAATTGGTCTTAAATTTTTATTTCAAGTGGCATTAAAAGTCTTAAAAAGTCTTGAATTTAACTTGCCTTATGCTGTAGGAACCCTGTTCTATCTCTGCTTCTGTCTCGTTGAACCCCAGTGGGCCTCAGCAGATGGCAGCTCACCTGAAAGTCTGTGGTTCTGCTGGGGTTTTCTTCCTGTTCAAGGGGTTTTTTTCCTCTCCACTATTAAGCTTTAACAAAGCATGCTTAGTGTGAGGGATTGCTGAAGAGTCAATGAGTCGATGCAATCAGCTGGTTTTCCCAGATAGAAAACTTTGAATCGAATCTGACTGGATGATCTGGTGAACTGGAAAGTGACCTGAGATGACATGATGTGAATTTGTGCTATAGAAATAAACTGAATTTAATTTTTGCCAGGGGTTGTGGAAAGAGTCCCTTTGCAGATGCGTGGCGTAATCGGATTTAAGAAGATCTAAATTCCCTAATGGGTCAGGGTGCACATGCTGAGTGATTAGAAATACTTAAACCTTATATTTCTGTGACTCTTGAAGGCGAAGGCTGTGCTGAAGTTTATTGAAGCCGTTTCAGAGAAGACCCTGAGGAGCACCGTTGCTCTCACCGCCGCCCGAGGGCGAGGGAAATCTGCTGCGATGGGCCTGGCTGTTGCAGGCGCTGTGGCTTTCGGGTACAGATGAAATTATTAACAGATACACATTTAATTGGCTGTATTATCTCTGATGCATGCTTTGCTTTTTTAAATCCAGCTACTCCAACATCTTTGTAACGTCCCCGAGCCCCGACAACCTCCACACCATGTTCGAGTTCATCTTTAAAGGCTTTGATGCTCTGCAGTATCAGGTAGTTTCCACCTGCATCTTCCTCCCCTATATGGTAATAAATCCCCAAATGTTGCAGAGAAGATATAAAACCTCGGTTTTAAATTTGCAGGAACATCTTGACTATGAGATCATTCAGTCTCTAAATCCTGAATTCAACAAGGCAGTAGTGCGAGTGAACATCTTCAAAGAGCATCGGCAGACGATTCAGGTAACTTAAACCCAGTGTCCTCGTCTTAATTAGACGTTGTTACGACGGAGGGCTGAAATACATCTTCCTGCATTTGTCCCATCAGTACATCCATCCTGGGGATGCAGTGAAACTGGGCCAGGCGGAGCTGCTGGTCATCGACGAGGCTGCAGCCATTCCTCTTCCTCTTGTTAAGAACCTTCTGGGACCTTACCTGGTGTTCATGGCCTCCACCATCAACGGGTCCGTAAGAACATCGTTTATCTCTAACTGCTGCTGAAGCTCAAAAACCCAGAGAATATATGAGAGAATTTAGTCTTTTGATTTCCATTACAAACTGGGAGAAACTTCCTGAAGATTTTTTCTGACGAGCCAACGCCAGGTCTGCACAGCTGCGTAGTTTAGGCCTAAAGACGCTGTTTTTAAAGCCTCTGTCACACCTTCACCATTTAGACAAGCGCATGTCTGACATACGAAAAGTCTGACAAAAACGCTGCCATATGATGGATAAGTTATGGGTACGTTTAGTATAAGTTATGAGCTCGCTGTAGTACGGTGAAACACTATGGCACATGTCAATCTATGGCAGGTATGTCGAGAAATTTGGAGCATTTTGAGCGTATGCCATACATGTGGCACAAGTTACTGGTCAGTTATCTGATCCTTTACATTCGTTAAGTGTGTAAGTCATGCCAGATTATCCAAAACCTCTGAGTAACTTGTGCATAACTTCTGCGTACCTGAACAACTTATCTGACGCGTAAAGGCTGTTTTTTTGCTCAGAAACAGACAGTGCCGCAGACAGGAGGCCTCTGATTGTTCAAATCTACATCCGCTCTACATGATGCGTATTTCCTGTTTAGTACCTTACTGGTTTGTTTGGTTTGTATGACCGCCATTGTGGAAAATAACTTGTTAAAATTGATCTTAGATCCCCGCTCTTTTTTTGCCCTCATGTCCCTCCATTGTCGCACAAACTTGCCTCCACTTCCTCACCGCCTCGGCCGTATCTAGACCCACAGCTAGTTCCTGATTGGCCCTCTTGTAGCGGCGTAGAATAGCATAGCTCAGACCAAGCTTCAATATTGCGACACACTGCTGCAGGATGATAACCAGCCCTTTACAGGCAGGCGCTGAACGTGTTTCTAACTTCCAGCTACTGTATAATGGCGTATTGGCAGCGTTTTGGTATAAAGGGGGTTCACAGGAGGAAACTGTCAGTTCTCCTCCTCCAGACTTCATCCCCATCATAGGGTGAGCCAGAAGGTGAGGGTGATGGATCCTCCCTACGTTCACGCCCACCACCAACAAACTTCCTAGCAGACATGAGGATGAATCTGCAGCCACAAAAAACCTTCTTAGTTTCTTTTTTCGGTTAAAAGGAAATACCGTATTTTCACAACTAAAAGGCGCATATAAATGTCTTTTTTTTTTTCCTCAAAATGTGCGGCGCGTCCTATGCGTGTTGTTACTCGCGGATCTTGTTGAGACCACCGTGAGAGCGTTAAAGGGGAAGTGTGGGCATGGATTGTGTATAAAAGAACAGGTATGTGCTTTATGCAGAACTCATCTCCTCATTGAGGAGATGATGAAAGAGTGGCTGAGGGAGGTGAATGTAAGGAGACCGGGTGGTTTTCCACTCATCACCATCGCTGTTAATCTGTGACTCCATGGTGCCCATCTCACAGCTGATGTGAAAAACATGGTGAAACAAATGAACGCTGCTGCTGTTGCCATTCAACCGCTTCGACATCGGTGTGAACCGGACACAGCAGGTGCAGCAGAAGCAGCGAGAGGTTTACATGCAAAGTCAATGGTTGACGCGGCGGTATAGGCGCCGCATAGCAGGCCTTCAGCAGCGTCGGGAAGCGTTTAAGCATCTGGCCCAGCGCCGCCAACGCCGCTGCTGCTGCTCGAGATGGAAAAATTGAAGTTTTGCTGCTGGACTGCAAATATAGCTGCAAGGCAGAGAAAGGATAGTGAAGCTCCACCCAACGCCGCCAGACAAACTTTTGCACCCGCGCTGCGCACCAGAGCAGCAAAAGCTGCTTCAGCAGCGCAAGATCAGAACTAACTGGTACAATCTAAACTGCAGACACCAGGATAATAAAAGCGAACATATTCTGCTGGCAGATTTCTGCATTTTAAGTTAATTTATGCGTCAAACTTTCAGAGGAGTGATCACCGCGCTCTGTATCATCAGTGATGTGTCTCTCACGACCAGCTCCCAGGTTTGATTAATAAATACATGAATAAAGCACAATCATACTCAGTTTTGTTCCCGCTCTATTTTTAAATACGCAGTAGAGGTAGTAGTCCAGTGCGCCTTATGTGTGTGTTAAATACAGAAATGGGACACATAACTGAGACTGCACTGCTTTTAGTGCGATTAAGCCTTATGATGCGTGTAATACCGTAGGTCAAAACCGTGATTAAAGACATCTTTATATACAGACCAGGCGTCTCAGGGAGCGGCTTTGTAATGCCATGAAATTATGTTTGTGCATAATTTTATTGGAATTACGAAGGCTGTCATAAGTCCATAAGTTCTGGACTCATTACACATACTCTATGCATACACCCAAAAGTGATAAAATGCATAGAAAGTTCAGCGTATGCCAGCGTTTTAGAAGATTCTGGGACGCCAGGCATGCGCTGGATAAATTGGCGAGGTGGGACAGGTCCCTAAAATGTTGACGTACGGATGGACGGCACTGAGTTGGTCCATTTTCTGTTTGCCTCTGCAGGTATGAAGGCACCGGACGCTCTCTTTCTCTAAAGCTGATCCAGCAGCTGAGGCAGCAGAGTGCAGAGAGTCAGCAGAACCTGTCAGCAGAGAACCGGAGCACCAACACAGCAAGACTGGCAGCAGGTTCCTCATTTTTAGCCCCGCCCCCTCCACAGCAGAATGAATATCTCTCTTTGATCTAACCAGCTCCTGTTGTCACGTCTCTGTGCTCAGCTCGCACTCTGCATGAGGTTTCTCTCCACGAGTCCATTCGTTACGCCCCTGGTGACCCGGTGGAGAGGTGGTTAAATGAACTCCTCTGTCTCGATTGTCTCAACATTCCCAGACTCATTTCTGGCTGCCCGCTGCCACAGGCCTGTGAACTGTATCCTTTATTTTTTCTTTTAAGTGTTTTGCTAAATAGTTCAATTCATAAAATGTCTTTTACATCAATCCTGAAAAATATAATCTTGTATATTCACTTAGAAATGTTTTAAAAATGTCATGTGTTCTAAATTGTATGCTTTAAAGCAATTTAAGAATGTCTACCGCCTCAGAAAGAGCCATTTAAAATTCTGACATGATTAAAAGCAGAACTCACAATAATCTTAATGGGGATTCTGGTCAAATATGTTAAAATATGAGTTTGATACGAAAGTTAAAAAATCCAACTACTTTAGCAACAATGATTTATTTAAAAAAATACTACAAAGAATCAATAGTTCATTCAATAGTAATTCGGTATAAACATCAATAAACAAAAATCCTTAGACTCAACACTGCAAAAAATGGAAATCTAAGTAAGTCATAATTTTCTTAAAATAACTGCGTTTTTTTCTCAAATTGAGGATGGAAGTGAGACACTTTGCCAATGGAACAAGGCAATTTACATTTAAAATAAGAAAAAACTATTGCATTGTCTTATTTCAAGTTCATATTTTCTAATTATCTTATTTTAAGACTAAAAGACACTAATTTCATTGGCAAATCATCTTATTTACCTTCTCAAATTAAGGGTAAATACACTTAATTTAAACATTTTTTTTACTTATTTCTAGATCGTTTTTGCAGTGAAAACTCCGTTTATATCAGCAAACAGCCCCAAAAAAAACCCTAATAACTAAAAGTCCAAAATTGCCCTTTTTTTTAAAATTATTTTTTTATAATAATTCCCACAAAGGAGTTCCATATCCTCCGAACTCAAAACAAAGTCCTGGAAGTGTTTAAGTCCAAAGTCTCATTCCAAAATTAAAAACAAAACAAACGTCAAACCCCCAAAAACAAGATGAGATTTAAAAAATGGTACCACGAAAATTCCCCATAAAGAGAAAAAAAGTCCAGATCTCACCGGTAGCGTCTTTCTTTCCCCTTGGCGACGTCTTCTTGCACCGGGTGGCGTCCTCTGGGTGCAAACTCCGATCAGGTTTTTAAATGCCCGTTCTGCGGTGCTGGCATGAACTTTAATTGCTGTTTTATCCTCTTTTATTTTTTAAAAGTTTTTAACATTCAACCAAAACAAAATCTGCTGTACAGATCCTACAGTGTCTGCCTCTCCTGTCCAGCCGCGCGCCGACGCAAACGCCCCTTTTTATTTACTAATTTTCTCCACACCAAAAAAACAAAACAGCATTTTCATACCCAAAATCAGTTTTAAGCAGCAGAGATTCAAAATAATAGTAAGAATGAAAGAACGACTGTTCTACCAAACAGTTTATCATCTGAACACTTTAATGTACTTATTCAGGAAAAGAAAACAACATAATGGTTATGCAACATGATGTCTTTCCTTCATTGTAGAGGAATAAAAGTCGTGCATAATGCTGCTGCACTCATGCTATGTTCACACCGGATGTAGCAAGAGCAGCAAAAATTGCGTCTGCTGCTTCATTTTTGCTGCTTGTACCAGTTAGTTCTGATGCGGCGGCTGAAGCAGCTTTGCTGCTCTGTGGCTGCAGTGAAAAAGTGTGTGTCTGACGCCTTGGCTACGGTAGCTTCACTATCCTTTCTCTCTGCCTTTGCAGCTATATTTTGCTGTGATCAGTGGGAATAAAGTAGTTTTAATATGTTTTAAAGTGAGAAAATCCACCTGAAAACTTAATCAGTGCAGTCAGTTCATCCAGATTACCATCCTGCCTTCCAATATTATTTCTGTCGGAGCAGCTCAGACCCCCACATACCCACCAGCGGAGCACTGTCCTAGGAATCCCATTCAAAAGCAGCCTCTGGCCGGGTCGCCTCCTCATCGGTTCACCACGGCAGCTGGTAGGTGTTTTCATCTAAATAATCCAAACTGCAGGCAGCAGGATAATAAAAGCTGCAACATATTCTGCCGGCAGATTTCTGCATTTTAAGTTAATTTATGCGTTACTGTTTAAGAGGAGTGATCAAAGCGCTCTGTATCATCAGCAATGTGTCTGTCTCACGGCCAGCTCCCAGATCAGCTCCTCTGATTGGTTGATGCGGCGCGTCGAGCAGCAAAAGTAAAATTTTTCCATCTCGAGCAGCAGCGCCGCTTTGCGGTGCGTCAGATGCATAACGGCCGACGCTACTGCTTCAGCTGCTCAGACGCCGCTAAGCCTGCGCTCAACACGCCAGCTGCAGAACCTTTTGCTGCGCTTTGACGCCCTGGCCAACCATTGACTTTGCATGTAAACTTTTCGCTGCTTCTGCTGCATCCGGTGTGAACGCAGCATCAGACCGGATAGCGTTTTTTGCATCAAAGTGTCTGGTTTACAGACACTTAGTCTATGACGGCGGCGTCACGAGGTCCAGTGGCGCTTGTGGTGCATCGAAGCATTCTGGCGTTGGAAGCGTCCAATCGTTCGGCACTGAAGTTCAGTAAATTGAACTTCCCCGGAGCGTCAACCAATCAGAAAAGCTGATCCAGGAGTTTTTTCGGGGGAAAGAAACTACCTGCAAGCTGCCATCAGTTCTGCAGACATTCTGCATATGAAAAAATAAAATACTTTTCAAAGGAGTTAAACTCCAAAGGCAATAGTTTTATATCCAAGTACTATGCAGTTCTTATAGTATATATATATATATATATATATATATATATATATATATATATATATATATATATATATATATATATATATATATATATATATATATATATATATAATTTTTATATATTTTATTTTGGGACAATATCGTCTGATAAACAGTACATTTATATACATGTTTAAGTCAGAATGTTTTGACATTTAAATATGATTTCCTTCGACTTTAAAGGTTTTTCTGTGACATGACATCACTAGAGGAACTCTTTCTAACGCGTATAAACATCTTTATGAGGAGCTGGTTCTCCATTTTTCTCCTCAAAGCTTCCATCCTACATGTTTTAGATGCGTCTGCTCTAATATTGCTGATCTAAATAGCTGTACTACCCGCCTGGCGTCCTGTCAAGTCTTAAAGGAACCTTTTATTCAGCTGTTCATTGAAGTCCTGTTACAGCAGTGGTTCCCAAAGTGTGGGCGCCCTAGAGGCGCAATGCCATTGCAGGGGAAGCTGGGGAAGCTGTATGGATGAATGAAGAAAAAAAAAAAAAAAGAAAAAAAACAGCGCTTGCTTGAGCATAATGGACAGTTGTGACACTGCAACCCAGATTTGAGAAGATTCTACAGCAAAAAGCAGGCTCACTACAGCCACTGTGAAAAGATGAGAGGATTAAAGTACAAAGAAAAACTCTCCAGGGAGCTGTTCAATGTTTTCACTCCATTTTGCACAGAGGCTGTTTTCTTAATGTATAGATTATAGCAAAGTTAAATATTGTTACAAATAAAAAAAAGAAATATAGTTTAAAATAACACAGACAACAAAAAATCCTCTTCTAATCTACAGTATAGAACTATGAAAAAATAGTTACACAAAAGTGTTCCACTGTAAAGATGGTGTAGTTGGTTTTGTTGCAACCTGAAGTGTGAAATAAACTTCAGTGGAGTTTGAAAACAAAATATATGTGCATAGGTTTATTATATATCTGGTTGAGCGATGTGTGTGCCCAGTTTCTTCTTTTTGGGGTCCAGGGTGGGGGTGGGGGGTTGATGGGGTGGGGGGGGGCGAATGGGTGGAAATTTTATTGTAATCCAAAGGGGGGCCCAGAAGAAAATCTTTGGGAACCACTGGGTTACAGGGAGACGTTTAAAACCAGGACTGTTGCTTCTCTGATGGATTAAACTAAACATCCCCCTTAAAATGATTAATATCATGAATTTAACCTGTAGGTAAGATGATCCCGTCTCCACTAGATGTTACATGTTTTTCCTTAACTCACACTGTCCAGATATTATGTAAACAGGGACACACTGTTCTGCTATCACAAGGCATCTGAGGCCTTCCTACAGAGGCTGATGGCTCTCTATGTGGCGTCCCACTACAAGGTGATGCTTCCTTTCTGCAGCCAATCATCTCTCCTCATACTGGTCTCCTCTTTGCTGACCTGCTGGGTTTTTTTCCTTGCTGCTCCAGAATTCGCCTAACGACCTGCAGCTGCTGTCGGACGCTCCGGCCCATCACCTCTTCTGCCTCCTGCCGCCTGTTCCTCCCACACAGAACTCTCTACCTGAAGTCCTCGCTGTGGTGCAGGTATTATGTGGCGCAGAACGCTGCCTACTGCAGGTCTGCTCAGGAAAAAAATAAAAGTGTTTAGACTGTTTTTTTTTTTTTGTCTCTTTGAGGTTTGTCTTGAGGGAGAAATTTCCAGGCAGTCGATCCTCAACAGTCTGTCTAGAGGGAAGAAGGCGTCTGGAGACCTTATTCCCTGGACTGTATCGGAGCAGGTACCCAGAGAGCCACAAGCAAACTGTCCACGGTTCTATAATCAACTGACGACTTCTTTCCTCCCAACAGTTCCAAGACCCAGACTTTGGCAGCCTGTCGGGGGGCCGAGTGGTTCGCATTGCTGTCAATCCAGACTACCAAGGGGTAAAAATCCTCCTCTGAGTGTTTGCTTATATGTTATGATCAGGTGGTGGAGCTACTTTAAGAGAATAGTACACCCAAAACATGATTAGCCTTCATTTTCTACTCACCCCCCATGCTGAACAACAACACTCTGGAGTACTTTTTTGATATCTCAAATGCATCTGGAGATCTGGGAGGCTTCTTGCTGTCTGCTGACATTCAAATAATAGAGGTCTATGGCCGAGGCAGAAAGGTCCATAAAGTCCACAAAAAGCGTGTCATACGTTCATTCACTGCTCGTCCAATGTATTCCAAGTTATTACTGAGGTGGGTAGCGTCCAGAATTTACTCGAAGCGAAGTCATTTAGAATGTTTTTAGAGCATAAACAGTAGTGTATAGGGATTTCCTGAAAGCGGCGTTCTACGAGTCCTACGGAAACAGCGGCAGACCAAACCAGATGAAAGTCGCATTCAGCTCGGCTAAGAACTCATGCTCTTCCTCAACACTGAAGTCCTCAGACATTTTTTCTTTGGTTGTTTCTTTCTTTGCACAGGTAAACAGCACATTTCTTCTTCTGCACAGCTTGCATTATTGGCAGAGCAGGCGCTGAATGCGCGCACTCATCGAGGTTTGGTCTGCGGCGGTTTCGCGTGTAGACTTCGTGACGGTGCTTTCAGGAAATCATATACACTACTGTTTATGCTCTAAAAGCATTCTAAATGACTTTGTTTTAGGAGTAAATTCTGGGCGCTACCAACTCAGGACACTTAACTCGGAATACATTTGGACGAGCAGTATGGGAGGAATATTTGACACGGCTTTTGTGGACTTTTATGGACCTTCTTTTACTGAAGCCCTTTTTCTGTCTGTTCCTTCCTGCTTTCTATCCTCCCATCATTCCTTCCTTTATTCCTTCTTTCCATCTTTTTATCTTTCCTTGTTTTAAATTCTTACCTTTTGGTTACCATTCTTCATATTATGTGCAAACATATCAGGAATTATACCAAGATTGTAAAATAATATGTAAACATTTTGCATTTAAGCTAAAAAGAACATTTTTTCTGTCACTAAGTTATACCCAGAACTCCTCAAGTGGGGAAATTTGAGTTTCACCTGGTTTAATATTCGTTAAAAAAAAAAATCAAGTAATTAATCAATTTACAAAATAATTGTTAGTTGCAACGAAGTTTATTCTTTTTGTGTGTGTTTACAGCTGTATTTCCAACACATCTGTTAGATTCTATTTACAACAGAAACGCTAACCTCTGCTGCTGCTAAAATGGAAAAACATTTTAGATCTAATGATGTCTGGAACTCTTAATTATTCAGATTTTGATCTATAGAATTTAGCCAAGATTTAAATGTGCTTTTAGTTTTGCATGTTTTAAATTGACATCTTAATAATATAAAAGCTGATATTAGCTGGTTAGTTGTTTATATGTTTAGCTTAATAATTCTGGATTAGAAACTTATTCGGATGGAAGGTGATCCTTTAGTTTCAGCAGCATGAGGGTCTTTGTTTTTTGAGACGAAATATTTCCAAATGGATTTTTTAGGATTTGATTTTTTTTGAAAAAGCTCCTTTTAAGCCAGCTGACCAGCAGTGTGTGATGTAAGGAGCACTCATTTCTAAGGACATTAGATCATAATTGCATCCAATATCTCAGAGCTTGTCTGTCTGCCTGGCTGTGTGTTTTTACTGGACGGGGAACAGTTGCCTTTTGTATCTATGCTGCTTTTTCTATGTCTGCTTCACAATCTCCTTGAACCCCAGTGAATCCTCTCAGCAGATGGCGCTCACACTGAGCCTGGTTCTGCTGGAGGCTTCAGCTTCCTGTTCAAAGGGAGTTTTTCCTCTCCACTGTCGCTACAAGCATGCTTAGTGTGAGGGATTGCTGAAGAGTCAATGAGTCGATGCAATCAGTTGGTTTTCCTTAGATAGAAAACTTTTAATCAATTTGTATGATTTGGTTGAAATGCAAAGTGCCTTGAGATGACGTGTGTTGTAAATTGGCGCTTTATAAACAAACTGAATTGAACTGAATTAGAAGTAGAAAAAAAATCACCTGATTTAAGTGGACCTCCCTGGTTCAACAGATGGGTTACGGCTCCAGAGCTCTGCAGCAGCTGCAGATGTACTACGAAGGCAAGTTTCCCACCATGGATGAGAGCGTGCAGCCGGCCAACACCCAGATCACCTCTGTCAGCAGCGAGGTAAGAGGAAGCGGCTCCGCCGTCTATCAGAAGGTTTCCTCCTGATCCGATTCAAGGTGCATGTCTGTCGGCTTCCAGGCGGTCAGTCTGCTGGAGGAGGTGGTGACTCCTCGGAAAGAGCTTCCTCCTCTGCTGCTGAAGCTCAGTGAGAGAAGAGCCGAGAGGCTGGACTATCTGGGAGTTTCCTACGGACTCACAGCTCAACTGCTCAAGTGAGTTCAATATAAGAAGATGGGAAACAGTGCTGAAATAATTAGGTGGGTTTTGTGTGTTTGACCTGTTTGGTGTCTTACAGGTTCTGGAAGAAAGCAGGTTACACTCCGGTCTACCTAAGACAAACACCTGTAGGTGCTGGTATTGGACCCGTTTTATTTTTGGGTGTTTAACTCCTAATTCATGACGTATTTTCTTGCGCTCAGAACGAGCTGACGGGGGAGCACTCCTGCGTGATGCTGAAGGAGCTGAGCACGGAGGAGGCTTCAGAGCAGAGCCTGTGGCTGGCTGCTTTCTGGAAAGGTGAAATTTACTCTGCCACCTGAACAGCTCTCGCCATCATCCCTCTGCGCTCCATCTGAGGATTTTTCTCTCAGATTTCCGCAGGCGCTTCCTGTCGCTGCTCTCCTACCAGTTCAGCAGCTTTCATCCCAGCCTGGCGCTCAACATTCTGCAGAATAAGAAGTTAAAGGAGGAGGCAAAACGTAAGATGTTTCATCTTTAGTTTCTGCAGCGAATCGCTTCGGCCGATCTGACTTTCTTCTGATCTCCAAACAGCTCTGAGCAGCTCCGAGCTGGCGGCACACTTCACCCCGTATGACCTGAAACGGCTGGAGCTGTATTCCAGGAGCATGGTGGACTACCACCTCATCATGGACCTGATCCCGACCGTCGCTCGCGTCTACTTCCTCAAGCAGCTGGGCGACGTCTCCCTCTCAGCAGCACAGTGTGTAGGTTCTTACATAGCATCCCTCTTCCCCGCTTTTCTTTTATTGTAACTGGATGCTGATTGGCTGACGGGTCCTGTCCAGGCGCTGCTGCTGGGAATCGGACTGCAGCACAAATCTGTGGAGCAGCTAGAGAAAGAAATCGAGCTGCCGAGCTCTCAGCTCATGGGTCTCTTCAACCGTCTCATCCGTAAATTTGTGCAAGTGAGTTTCTCCTGATTTTTGTGGGAAAAAACGTCCATCAGAATCGTCCTGTTGGATAAAAACATATATTGTATCATCAGAAATTGTATATACATTTTTTTTAGAAGTGATGCTTTCCCATTTTCCATATGTAGAGATTCTGCTTGGGGAACATCTCAGAGTTCATAAAGGAAATAAATAGGGATGCAGGATATTGGGATTTTGGCTCTATATGTCATATATGCCGATATTTTAAAAACTCATGTAGCCCGATAACCGATATCGATCAATACCGATGCTTAAAGCTGGATAAAAATAAGTAGTCACAGTGAAAATAGCAGGTTTGTTATCCATTTCTGACACTTTTGAAAAATAATATACTCAAATATATTTTCATATGCTGATATCAATAGATTTTAAAAACGCTGTATCGATCTATTTTACTTTCAAAATCTCGTGAAATTTCATCGCTCTGTTACAAACTCGTGATATTTTGCAAATTCTGTGAGATTTTGTTAGTAAAATAGATCTATCATACGCTGCCTCAATATATCAACATCTAAAAATATGGCAAAATTTGGTGAATTTTCGGGATTTCAGAGTAGCATAACGATGACATATATAGCAATATTTCATTAGTAAAAGAGATTGATATGGTGTTTTTAAAATGGCAATATATCAGCATATGGAAGATATTGGGATATTTTAATGGATCAATATTTTTCCCTCGTCTTTAGAAGTTTTAAGTCTGTAAAAAGAAGTTTTTGAGGAAGAAGAAGAAGTAGTATTTATTTATTTTTTTAGACTTTAGAAACTCAGAAGCTGATCAAATATCGGTTAAATATCGGTGGGTGGCCGATGTCCGATATTCAGTTTTAAGGCGATGAGGGGCGATTCCCGATATGCGTGCATCCCTAGAAATAATCCATTCATGATGTTTTCAATTTTATGTACCAAAAAGAGAAGACATTTTGCAGCAGATAATATGAATGAATTCCAATCTACTAATAGATGGACAGCCTTTTTGTTTTGGAAAAGCATGTTCAAAAGAGGATTTATCTTTGTTATTAACATTATTAATTAGAACGGTAAAATTAAGGAGTATAAGGAATTTAGAATTATATACGGTGATGCTTGTTTAAACTTTTCTTTTAACCAACTAAATGGAGTAATGGAGAAAAAAAATGAACAATGGAACTACTAAACTAAATGTTTGTAAACCTCCAATAAGAAACTAATTGGCAAAAGCGAATTAAAATAAATAGAAAAATATAAAGATTTTATTTAATAAAAAAAATCACTGATGGTTGCCCCATATGGAACACGTATGGAAAATGGGAGGATTACTTTGACTGTCGTGGGATAAAATATTTAAATTAATTTATAAAACTAAATCGTTATTTTTAAATTAAAATCATCTACAATTTCTTACCCACTAGGAAAATGTTAAAGCTTTGAATTATGACAGAATCAGATTATTGTCGTTTCTGTTGTCAGGACTCTGAGTCTTCATTTTATTTTTGATTTTTTGTCATATTTTGTCTCTATTTTGGGTGGAAGTTGAAAAAAAGTGTTTAGGTTTAGGGTTTTGCTTTCTTAGAGAGTTTATAAACAGTCAAGATGTAGATTAAGGGTTCCTGCAGGTCCTTAAAAAGTCTTAAGGCATTGAATTTTTTCAAAAATAAAAATACCATAAATCAGTCTTTAAAGTAGGTCTTAATTTTTAAAACATCATAAATATTAGGATTATTTTTATTATGATTTATTTTTGTAATCTTAATAAAACATTAAAATTGACCTTTTTTTTTTTTTTTATTTAAAAAATAACAGCGCTTCGCCATTATTGGTTCGTCGATGGCTAGGGAACCAATAAAGAAGTTGATGGCGGCACTGGACATTTGGGGAGATAACTCCATTAACTTTTGTCTGGAAAATATGAGCAAGTGTAAATGTAACCAAAAATTTCTCTCCAGCCAAGAGTTTTCTCCATGGCTAAAACCAGGGGAACATACATGAGGCTCAGTGGATTTAGTGCAGAAGTCATTCAAGCTCAGAACGATGGGAATTAAGGCAGTGGAGTCGCACATGCGAAGGGCAAACACAAAGCGTCAAAATGGGAGTTACAGAGAAACAGCCGGTATTTCTCAGTTTAGTTCCACCCTTGTCTCTGCGCCTCCACTTATCACCAAATCAAACATACTAAGAAAACCATACAAAAAGAAAAATAGCTGCTAAAAGACTTAGCACTGGTTATGTTGGGGCTTTTAAAACTGATTGGTTTTGTTCCCTCGGCTAAAACAAAGTTTGTGAATTCAGTTAAATAATTGTTCAAATATATCTGTCATTTGTTGTTGTTTTTTAGCTTTTCTTCCTGTATGGGAAGCTTTTCAACATATGAAACATTAGTGCATGTGGTTTGTATGTTAAATAAACCTTTGGGTTAAGTTGCCGCTCTAAGCAGGTTTTTCTTGTGTTTTTGTGAATTAAATTTTTTTTATTTCAAGTGGCATTAAAAAGTCTTAAAAAGTCTTGAATTTAACTTGCATTATGCTGTAGGAACCCTGTAGTTAATTTAATAATTGTTCTTGGTAAAAGGTTTATCTTTAAAGCCAAAAGTAGATTTTAACTTGGTATTAAATTCTTAAAAAACGTTTATTCAGCATTATTTAACTTTACAAAGTTATATGGTTTAAACTGATGGGAAGTTCTCAAATGTTTATTCTGAAAATGTAATTTGTGGACGAATGAATAAGTGTGAGGGGAGGGAGGCTTTTGGGTTGGTAGATTATCTCTGTAAATGTGTCCTGTGTTGTTATTTAAGTTGATTTAATAAAAAATAAATAAAAACGTCCATCTCAACGCTCTGACTCTGCTGTAGGTTTTCACCAACATCCAGGAAAAGGCCATCGAAGCTGAGATGGTTTCTACTAAAGACGTCAGCATGGAGCCGACCGCCAGGAGCCTCAGTGAAGATCTGGTATGTGAACTCGATGATGCGCCTCTCAGCTGATGTTTTCAACATTTCTGAAGATCCGTTTTTCTTTTGAATAATTTTCAGAACTTCCACATTTTTTATTCACATAAACCACATTTTAATCTGATGCATGGGAACATGTGTGTCCAGCAAAGATGACGCAACTTGGTCTGATTTATCTAATGGAAGTCACACCAAAGATCTCAGTTAAAGTTAACACAGGAAAAAAAAAGTGGCACCAACAAGGTGATTCCCAAAGAGCTGCTGGATTAGATCAGAGGTCCGGGCCCAACCTGATTTAAAGGCACACTATGCAACATTTTTCAGTTAATGTGTGTCCATAACGTTTTGGACGATTAAATGAGTCATTTCAGGTCGAACAAAAGGTTTTCAGGCACGCCCTGTGGTGGTCTGTAAGGGGAAATACGTGCTTACGAGTGCAGGAGCCCTGCGACCCAGCACCCACAATCTCAGAAGTCTGGGTGCATCGTGAGTGGGATGCTTGCTTCTACGGCGAGAACTGCTACTGCCCCCGAGTGGTGGCATGCTTTCGTTACTGAAGCCGGTGGCGATATTTGAGTAGTTAGCATGCATGGAACCAGCGAGAACATGAAAAGCCCATGTCGGAGCAGTTTTCAGCGAAAAAGTGGAACACAAAATAGTCATTTACCGCCTGGTAGACATGGTGATTAGTTGGTTGCGTTACGCCTGTCTGCTAAGCTCAAAACAACCGCCTGGCTTGACGGAGAAACCAGGAGGCAGCTGAGCATATTTACGACAGTGCACTTTTACTTTAAGCCCTCTGGAGCCTCGCTGGAAAATCAACACCGGTTGCATAGTATACCTTTAAGACATTTAAAAATCACTGCATGTTGTCTGACGACTATCTAAACGTCACTTGCGCCTCTTCTCCCGGTATCACGGTAAAGCCCTGGGGAAGCGTCCGACTCCAGAAATACCGCGTGATCCAAATGAGCCAATGAGCTGTCAGGTCTGGGTTGCTGCTGCTGCTACTTTTAGACACAGCAGGCAAACCTGTGGCAAGCCGGGCGATGGGAAAGGAGAAGACGACGACATCAGCGCGGTTTCAACCCCGTGCAGAGTACTTCTCTGTCGTGTTAATCAATGAGAACTGTTCCACATCCACCGCTACTCCTCCGCACATCACCGTCCGCGTACGTCTTCTCCATCCGTCACCATCAATATATGGAGCTGAGCTCTTTTTGCTCTGGCAAGGTCAAGATCCACAATCGTATCAAACGGGAAAGAGAAAAGCGAGAAGATCCTGTTTTTCTCAAATTAAAATACAGTAACGACAGATCAGTAACTACAAATCAGAGCATAATTTCTATATATTCCCCAAAACTATGACAGTTTAATGAAATTATTAGATGTAAGCTATTGGTACTTCAACAGACCAGGAAGCAGATTTCTCATCTTGATGGAAATATTTATTTTATACCAAGAGGTTTAAATGTTTCATCAAATGCAGTCCTTCCAAGAACGCGTCTCAAAACTTCAAATCAAACTTCTTATCAAAGGCGGGATGGATGAAGAGATGCTGAGTTTGGAAGTAGAGAACAAACATTGTTTACCAGGCAAGCTAAAAAGCGCTATTGTACCTGTGTTTCTGTATCATTTTTAGGGGTGTAAATCACATCCATCATGGCGATTCGATTCAGTATCGATTTCCTGACCCGAACGATTCGATTATTTTGATACTCAAGAATACACCACGATACGATTCGATTAATCGGTTAATTTTTTTTTTTTTACACCTTACAGGCTAGACAAAGTTTCAAGTTTGAAATAAATCAATGAAAGCTGTAATATCGTTATGCATTTTTTTTTTAGAAGCAACAGCAAATAACAGAAGTAGAAAAGTTGCATCAAAAATACTGCAGAAAATCAGTGCAATGAGTGCAATGCAATACCTCGAGCTCCAGATGTCCCGCCCCCTCCACAGACGCTCCGCTGCTCCTCTCCCAGATTGTAGCTGACCGCAGAGACAGGGAGGCCGGCAGTTTGTTTTATGACCGTAATTACGGAAACAACAATTCGTGAAGTTTGACCCGCTAGAAGAAGCGCGAGGCGCCAGAACGCTGGCAGCCTTTTTTTCCACCTGGATCTCCGTAATTTTGGCCCTCATGTCCCTCCGTCGTCGGACTAAACTCGCCTCTCATCGCCGCCTCCGGCCGTATCTAGACCCACAGTGTGTAGCTCAGACCACGCTTTAATACTGAGCATAATTTAAAAATGTCTGCATCAAGCTTCACTGCAACACACTGCTGTAAGAGTATAACCAGGAAGCGCGAGGTAGGAGGGCAAAATAGGTTTAGCGCCACCGCAGCACGGGAGGGGAGAATTACGCCCGGAGCAAATGGATAAAAATAGACCGGAGAAAAAAAACATGAATCTTGCGGGCGTGTCGCATGCATCGGATCGTCCGGCTGTTGGATCGATGAATCGATACTAGGGCTGCAACAACGAATCGATAAAAATCGACTTTTAAAAGCGCTGGCAGCGAATTTCATCATCGATTAGTTGTGTCGCTGACATTATTAGAGGCATCCGCCGCGGCCGTCATCACTGCCTCTTGACTGAAAGAGGGAAGAAAAAAAAATATGGCAGAGCGAAGCCAGCTTCGCGAGGTGCAGTGTTACCAACTCAGCGACTTTTCAGAACCCCTCCAGCGACTATTTTTCAAAACAGCGACTAGCGACAAATCTGGCTTACTTTTGCGGTGTCACTGGCGGCTTTTGGAGACTCTTACGTGAAAGCATGTATCGTTCCTACTCTGCCACTACTGCGGGGCCTCCCCCAACCCCGTTCTCCGCGCAGGAGTCCCTCTCAGCGGCAGTCAGACACTCAGCGCTCAGACTGTGAAATGAAGCGCTGCGCATGCACCGGGATTGACGCGCCAAATTGATCACAATAATTAAAATAGCCTGCGCTTTTGTAAAGCGAAAAAAGTGATAACATGCAACTTTTTCAAAAGAAATTAACATGGCACAGAACCACCATGTTTGTTTGGTTTTAAAGTGGAAACGTAACGATTAGTTTTCTCAGGTAGCTCATCTGATGCTTTCCTTACGTGTTAGTAGGTTACAGACAGTGATAAGGTTGGCTACTTATTTTACTTTTAATTTCATTTGAATTAGCTTAAAAGCAGCGTTTATATTTACTTTATAAATAAATTAACTTGCAAATTATGAGGGGGCAAGGCTTTTTAAAGTTTAAATCTTCTGGCAAAGATAAAGTAAAAAGAAGATCCTGCAATTTATGGAAGTAAAGCAGAATAAAATCCAGCAAGATCAGTAATATGTCAATTAATTATCTGCCACATTCCCATGTAAATATCTGTCTTTGGAGGATGTGTTTTTTAGCACCCCTAGTTCTCTCATTTTTATTCAAATACAATTTATAATTTGAATCACAGGGCTATTTTTTATCTCTATGGTTCAGTATTTTTTTCTCAAGTAGCAACTTTAACTGCTATACTTTCCTGTCTTAAAAGGCATGAACTCTTCTAGTCTAAAAACCTCATTAGTTGAAATGGGGGGGCCTATTGTTTGAACCCCTTAGGGGCTTTTTAAAAACAAAACTGTCTTTTTTGTGCTTTATGAAACAAAGTAGCCTATATTTTTGTGGATGTACAGCTACATTTCTCATGTAAGTTTTTGTAGTTTTAACACAAAACATTTATTTTTCATATTGCACCAGTACAGTTAATGAGCAACCTGTACTTGTGTGATTGTTTGTTCTGAAAAAAATGCTTTATTTTGGAATAAAGAGGTTAATATAAAAATATTTTTGTCGATTCATGGTAATAGAAGAAATAATCGTCCGATGTAAATCGATTTTTAAAATAATGGTAGGTTGCAGCCCTAATCGATACAAAACGATATTATTTACACCCCTAATCATTTTATTCGTGATAATGACCTCGTGGCCTATTTCCGGGTGCCATTCCAACTTAGTCCCGCTTCTGGCCAACGCTTGAGGTCGGAAGTTCGGCCTGGTACGCCCATACAGTAGCGCCGAAAAGGCAAAGCGCTAATAATATCTGGCGGCCAATCAAATTGTCAGGGCGCTTATAATGATGATGGATAGATGATCAACAGTAACGTATCAACCACGCCACCAAAGCGCATCGGGTGACAACAACAATGGCTGCCGCTGGAGAGTTGAGGTGAGTAGATTCTGCTATTAGGTCTGTTCAACGATATCGACAGCAAATTAATTTTAAAAAGAGGAACAGAGAAACGCTGACCAAGGCTCATCTTCTTATTCTAGGCGTGAAACTGCACGCTTTGATTTTGTTGACAACAACTATGCGGCGCTTAACATACGTCACACACTCGCTGCTCTTGTATTGGTTGTAGGTCTATCCAATTGGAGTGCAGAGGCATTTTTCCTGGTTCGACAAAAAAGCTAGAAAGTGCTATTGTACCTGAGTTTCTGTTTCATTTTATTCGCATAAGCACTCAAAAATCACCTACATTCACAATCACTCAAGAAAACAACCCAAAACTGCTGTCGGCGCCATTTTTGTTGTTTTGTACACATTCTCGCGTGATTTGAAAAATGCGCAGATGATTTTTGAGTCCGGGAATTGGTGCGAATCAGACATTATTTTTTTTCGACTTGGGGCTAAAAAACAACATTGCAAAAAAATGTAAGTACAGTAACACACCCACCACCCATTTCACCCTCCACCCACTTAGCATCAGAGATCCTCTTTGCCCACCACCCATCCTCATCCATTCACTAAACATCCAAAAAACATTTAAAAAACAAACATGTTTCATTGATATATATATATAAAAATGCACTATATTTATCAAACTTTATACTGGGCAAGTAAAAATTGTTTCTGGGGAAATAAAATGTGAAAATCCTTAACGTCAACCCCTGTTTATATAAACCAATTTTCCATGATCCTAGTTATCGCTCTTACAAAAATCCACAACAAAAAGCAAATATTTGGGCAGAAGCTGCACATATGCTGGATGCTGATTTTTTTAATATATTAAATTAAGCGTTCATTTCTGCATGTTTTGCTCCTATGAATTTAATAATAATAATAATATAGCGCATGCTCTCCTCGAGCTCCGAGGAAGTCTGAGCGGAGCAAGAAAGGAGGAACAGCGAGGCTGAAGACTTTTCACATGTGGTCTAAAACGGAGCGGAAGATGTGGAATTTCAGGGTTAACCTTTAAAGGATAGCTTTGACATAAATGCCTTTAAAACTATTTAAAGTTTTTGAAATGCTTTGGGCCTCTTCTTCCAGCTGTATCGCTTAGTTTGTGTCTGAATTTGATTCGTAGACCGAAGCTGCCAAAGAGTTTGAGGAGCGACGCAAAAAGGATCTGGAGAAAGTGAAAGAAATGCACCTGGAAGAGTGAGTCTGACTCGAACTCGAACCGTCCAAATTTACCCGCTAGAATTTAAGCGCCTGAATCAGCAATGGCTTCCATTGTTTTCAGGTACAAGATCCGTGGAGACGACGAGGAGTGGGACCAGGTACTGAAGAAGGCGGGAAGCACGGCTGTCGTCAGCATCAAAAGGTGCAGCATCACCCCATAAACAGGACATGACGGGTATGCTTGCTGTGGAAACTTGGCGGTTATAGTGTTTCTTTATCCAACAGTGACAAGAAGAGGAAATGGGAAGGAGGAAACGCCGTAACGAGTAATGGGGAGGAGAAGCCGAAGAAGGAAATGAAACATGGAAAGTTCAAGAAACACAAGAACAAACCTGGAAAATTTGGAAAGAAGGCTTGATGGATGCAGACGGACGGACGGACGTGTAGAAATGTTTGTCTGATGATAAAAATTCACTTTTATTTTTCTCCTCAGTGCTGAAATAATCTGTACGACGTTGTAAATCAGCCAAAAAAAATGACACATCTGCTCAATGTATTAAACATCTTTTATATTTAACCGTTTTATTTCTGGACTTTATTAAAAGAAAAAAAAAAAACAGATCTATAATATATTTTCCTTAGACTCTGGTAACTTCAGCAGACCGGGTCGTATTTCAGTCCACTTCTGTTTGAGCTGCTGCTTCACATCTTCTCCTGCAAAGATGCAATCTACAGCTCGCTCCGAGAGCGTCCACACGGCGCCGCGACTCAGGCCGAAGGTGGACGCAGCCAGCTGGTATTCCTGAGACAACTCCGTACAAAATACGCCCTTATCGTCCGTCTGTAACAGAGGAAAAAGAGAAACTTCACAGCTTTAAAGGGATTATTTATAATTTAAATGATCTGCTGGATCCCTTAAATCCAGCAATTCAGTAAGTCTTAAAGAATAGTACACCCAAAACATGATTGGCCTTCATTTTCTACTCACCCCCATGCTGAACAACACTCTGGAGTACTTTTTTGATATCTCAAATGCATCTGGAGATCTGGAGGCTTCTTGCTGTCTGCTGACATTCAAAATAATGGAGGTCTATGGCTCTCGAGGCAGAAAGGTCCATAAAAAGTCCACAAAAAACGTGTCAATATTCATCCATACTGCTCGTCCAATGTAATCCAAGTGTGTCCTGAGTGGGTAGCATCCATGGGGAATTTACCTCGAAACTAAGTCATTTAGAATGTTTTTAGAGCATAAACAGGTAGTGTATAGGATTTCCTTAAAAGCGCGTTCACAGCCTCTCACGGTAACCACGCAGACCAAACCAGATGAAACGAGTCGCATTCAGCTCGGCAAAGAACTCATGCTCTTCCCTCAACACTGAAGTCCTCAGACATTTTTCTTTTACGTTGTTTCTTTCTTTGCAACAGGTAAACAGCACATTTCTTCTTCTTCTACGCTTGCATTATTGGCAGAGCAGACGCTGAATGCGCGACTTTCATCTGGTTTGGTCTGCAGCGGTTCAACGTGGCGCCGCTGAACGCTTTCAGGGAAATCCTATACACTACCGTTTATGCTCTAAAAACATTCTAAATGACTTCGCTTCGAGAATTATGGACGCCACCCACTCAGACACACCTTGGAATACATTGGACGAGCAGTATGGAGGAATATTGACACGCTTTTTGTGGACTTTATGGACCTTTCTGCCTCGGTCGCATGGACCTCCATTGTTTGAATGTCAGCAGACAGCAAGAAGCCTCCCAGATCTCCAGATGCATTTGAGATATCAAAAAAGTACTCCAGAGTGTTGTTCAGCATGGGGGTGAGTAGAAAATGAAGGCTAATCATGTATTGGGTGTACTATTCCTTAAATTAAACCCATTTATAAGGGCAATGTTTTTAAAATTGTCTTCTCACTCGGAAGGATTAATGGGAGCTAAACTACATAGAAGTTCAGATTTTAGTCGATTAGAGCAGCTGTGGTGAAACAGAGTCCCATCTTAAACGCAGACATGTTTACGACATGGAATCCAATCTTTAACCCTTTAAAGCCCGATCCAAGAATAAAACAAAACAGAAAAATTACTTTTTTTGGTTTCAAGTCCCTATTTGGCCTTTTAACAAAATATGTAAAAAGAAAAAACAGAAATACATATTTTGATATTAATAATTTTATTACTATGCGATAAGTCTTCATTAGTTTTTGTGTAGTCTTCTACAGGCTGTTATCAGGTATATCTGATTGTGGGGGTGTGCAAAATAATCGTCATGATGATGCAAAAAGGTGTCAGACGCAAAACATTTCAGAAACCGTATGTATCAAATATGATATGATACATTTGGCATTATAGGGTTAACTCTGTAAGGTGGATCTAATCATGAGTCTTAGAAATGTTGTTCTGGGGATCTTCAGGTAAACATGCCCAGAACAACGATAAGATGTGTCTCCTCTAAATCTTGCAACCAGACGAGACAAAACCTTCTTGGGCCATATTTCTTTATTATTTTATTGCTGTAATAACTTCCGAGTATAAAACAATGGTAGACCGCTGCTAATCCAAGGATTCTTTCTATTGAATCATTTAGTTTTTCTTTTAAATTGTGTTATTTTCCTCCATGACAACATGAACTGCATCGAGGCAATGACGGACATTAATTGTGATTGGCTTCTATCAAAGATTATTACACTATCTTTTAAAAATGAGCATATAAACCTGTTTTAACCTCTCAACGGGCCACACTGAGAACGCCTAAAAACGTATCCGAGTTGGATCAGACGATCTTGAGCCTTTTGGAGTAAAATCTTAACCTGACTCCGCCAGATGGATTTGCTCCCACATATCCATCTGGAAAACCTTCCGTTGAAGTAATTTTGGGAAGGGGCTTAAAATACTGGAAGGGGCTGATTGGCCTATGTTGGTGATAAGCGGGCCAAATAAACCACCAGAATCAACGAAGCATATCACGCATCTAACAGAGCTTAATGGCATCTAAGATCAAACTCTTGCCTAAAACTGAATGAGAAGAAGAGCAAAAACATCTTTTCCTCTGAGAAAAGCCTCCCAGAGCAGTGTTTTGCTCTTCTTTCCAGTTACTAAATACTCTGTAATTCCCCATAAAACTTGCTCGATATCCACGCACGCTACAGCTAGTTTCATCGGCTGAAGCCGCCATGTTCTTTACTCCGACTGAACTGTGGCGCTTCGTTGCGTCACACCTCAACCCGCCTCAAAGCCAACGCTGATTGGGCGCTTCGTTTGGTGAACGGCTCCAAATTTTCTTTAACGAGGAGAGTCTCCAGACTGATCTGGCGAAAGTGAAATTTGGAGAAAGCTCGCTGTAGATCAGGATGGTCTCAATGAGGCTAGTAAAATCGGGTTACTTTGAGAAAATATTGCAGTAAATTTAAAATCAATTTTATTTGTTCTAGGAGAATAAACTATCTAAATCCATAGTGGCATCATCTGGGAGTCAGAAGATGGCACTATTTGCTAGGTGACCATCATTGGATAATATTGACAGAAAAAAAAAATTTTACCTGAAAGAAATTGATAAAATTAGGTGTTCAGGAAAATAAAAACTGTTTAACCAGGTGCACTAAAGAACTGCAATAACCTGCAATCAGAAAATATGAGGCTCTGATGACTGAAGGCCTGCATCTGCATCGCCAGCAGAAAAAAAGAGCAGTCTGGTAAGAGGTTAAAACTAGAGATGCACGATATAATCGGCCCTCTATCGGTATCGGCCTTAAAACTGAATATCGTCGGACATTACGGCCACCCCACCGATATTTAACCCGATATTTGATCAGCTTCACGAGTTTCTAAAGTCTAAAAAAAAAAAAAAAATACTACTTCTTCCTCAAAAACTTCTTTTTTACAGACTTAAAAACTACAAAGACAAGGGAAAAAATATTGATCCATTAAAATATCCCAATATCTTGCATATGCTGATATATTGCCATTTAAAAACACCATATCAATCTCTTTTTACTAATGAAATATTGCTATATGTCATCATTATACTACGAAAAATCCTAAAATTCATCAAATTTTGCCATATTTTTATATGTTAGTATATTGAATGCGTTATCGACCTATTTTACTAAACAAAATCTCACAAAAAATTTGCAAAAATATCGCGAGAGTTTGTTACAGAGCGATGAAATTTCACGCGAGATTTTGAAAGTAAAATAGATCGATGCAGCGTTTTTAAAAATCTTTTTGATATCAGCATATGAAAATATATTTGAGTATATTATTTTTTCAAAGTGTCAGAAATGGATAACAAAACTGCTATTTTCAATGACTACTTATTTTTGTCCAGCTTAACATCGGTATCGACATCGGTTATCGGCTACATGAGTTTTAAAATATCGGATATCGGCCAAAAATCCCACATATCGTGCATCCCTAGTTGAAACTTTCAAACACAAAGGAATTAGTAGATATAAAGAATACATTTTTATTCACCAAGGTCAACCAAGAGTAAAAGATTAGTAATATATACTGAAATTAAATAGTTTAACTGGATTTAGATCCACCTGAGGTAAAACTTACACAAACGGCACAGGGATGTCCCAGCTGGTACCAGTATTTGAAGTGGTGTTGGGAGTAACTGGACACGGTTTGTCCTTTCACGTTTGATGTCAAGCAAATCTCTACAAGCAAAGAAGGAAATCGGATTAATGAGCCGAAAGCTGCTCTCTGTACTCTGGATCTTGGTGAAGGTTTACCCAGAGGGATGTTACGATCCACCACTCGGTCCACCAGCGACTGAGAACCGCCCATTTCAGGATGCAGGAATGTTCCGTGACCGATCCGGTCGGGGGGAAGATTCAGCAGCAACTCGGATTCTTCCCGCTGGGAGGGAACCTGCAACCAGATTTATTGCAATAACCGGAGCGTTTCACATCGAGTTTAAATAAAGCTAAATCTAAGGAGAAGACCTACTTCAGACATGTGCAGAGACAACTTCAGTCCAGAGTTTCTGGCTTTTTCCAAAGCTGGAAGAAGATCCCTGCCTCGGCCCACCTTTGAATGAAAGATGTAATAGAAATCCTTTAAAATCCGTCATAATCCTCTACCTTAAGATTACATTGCTGTTAATAAATATTAACCTGGGATAATCTTCAATGCGTTTTTCAACACTGATGTTAAATATGAATAACTTCATTACCAAATACAGTAAATATTAAAACTGTAATGCAGTGGTGCTTAAGTCCAGTCTTTGAGAGCTACAGTCCTGCTCAGCATTATTGGCGCCCCTTCATCTTAGGCATAGCTGAGTGAACTTCACTCATCAGAAATAAATGGAAATGTTCAAAAGTTATATCAGCAAGATCTTTCAATTTAAGGTCCAAAATAATTTAAGAAAGACCATTACCATTTCAACACAAATATTTTAATTCCAAAAGACAAAACAGAAAACCAGCATGTGCACCAATATTGACACCCCTCCCTAATATTTGGTTGGCAGCAATGACAGCCTCCAAACGTTTCTTATATTCATCTATAAGCTTCTTGCACTTCTCAGGTGGCATTTTCTCCCGCTCTTCTTTTGCAATCTGTTTGAGCTCTTGAACATTTGCAGGGTTCCTTTCTCCAATTACAGATTACAGCTCTACCCAAAGATTTTCAATTGGATTGAGATCAGGACTCTACGGATCCCCTAAAGGGACATGGAGGGAAAAAATAAACTTTGCGAGATCCCCCAATAGTTTTGCAAGATCTCGCAAAAGCATTGGGGATCTCGCAAAAGTATTTTGCGGGATCTCGGCAGTATTTTGGCGGGATCACGTAAAGAGTTTGCGAGATCTCAAGTAGGCCAACTTTTATGCGGATCCCGCAATACTTTTTAGGGATCCCAAATGATGCCGTATTGCGATTCGCATCAGCATTTTTTTGCAAGATCTCCAAAAAATAAACTGTTGCGAGATCTAGCAATACTTTTGCAGGATCTCGCAATACTTTTGCGAGATCCTGAATACTTTTGAGGGATCTCGCAATACTTTTGGCGAGATCCTGAATACTTACGCAATACTTTTGCAGGATCTCGCAAAAGGATTGCAAGATCCTGCAAAAGTATTGCGGGATCTCGCAAAAGTATTCAGGATCTCGCAATCTTGCGAGATCTTGCAAAAAAAAACTTTTACGGGATCTCGCAAAAGTTCTTTTTTTCCCTCCTCCATGTTCCTTTAGGGGCTCCATTGGACTCATTGCTGGCCATTTTAAAAAAGCCAATGTTTTCCCTTTCATCCACGCGTGCGTGGTTTTGGAGCTGTGCTTTGGGTCATTATCTTGCTGGAAGACCCAGGATCTTTGCCTCAAACCAAGCTTTCTTACACTCCGCAAGACATTTCGCTCTAGAATTTCTTCATAATGTTCTGGTTTCATGATGCCTGTGATACGGTCAAGGCCTCCAGTACCAGAGCATTATGCATCCTCCACCATGCTTGATTGTTGGTATGGTGTTCTTTTCTTTAAAGGCTTCATTGCGCCGTCTGTAAACATACCGTTGGTGTGAATTACCAAAAAGCTCCACTTTTGTTTCATCTGTCCATAAAATGTTGTCCCAGAAGGCTTGAGGTTTGTCCAAGTTCTCTTTTGCAAAATGGGTTATTGTATTGTATTTTATTATATTTTATCATAATATTTAAAAAAATTTAGAACTATAAATTTACAGTCATATGTTTATATTACTGTTTTTATATTTATTTATTTTTGTACTATTTTTCAAGCCTGCACTTTTAAAAAGATGAAATTGTCCAGAGAGCTGTTCCAAACGAAATTTATTTGTCTAAGTCTAATAAAGGCAGCGCTATAGGTAACCTCACCATAAGAACGAGCCAAAGGCAGCCCTCTGCAGTATGGAAGCAAATCGTTGCCATATTTAAAATGAAAAAGCGTTTTCAGAAATGCTTTTTCATTTTAAGAATGTTGCTGCATTGTTTGACTCATTAATTAAATTAGTAATCAATAATCCTATTTGCTTTTGCATTTTCTTCTTCAACACTGCTCATCCTTTTAATTAAAATGTAAAAGAAAAAGACATTTGAGATTTATTTTTCAAAATGTACCCCAGCAAATACATACCAAAATTCAATTTGAAATGTAAAATTTGAAAATAAAAAAGCATTTCTGGAAATGCTTTATCATTTTAAATATGATAACGATTGCCTCAGTAAAACTGTTATGTTATGCATTGTGATGGAACGGTTTGTACTGAAAATTAAATCTCTATTGGAAATTAAACTGTAGTTGACAATTACTAGTTGATTTTTTTTTTTTCTTGTGGGTGAGACTCACTCAGAAACAGTCGGCCGATTGTAAAGTTAAGAGGACTGATTTTAACGTTTTAGTTTTATTGTGCTGTTATTGTTCTGTCACAAGTACAGAGCAATGAAATGAACTGTCTGCATTTAACCCATTAACTTTGGGGATGCAGTGGGCCGCCATTTTGCAGCATCCAGAGCAGGGTGGGGTTAAGTGTGTTGCTCACACTGCTAAAAATAGAAATCTCAATAAGTTTTTTTTTTCTTAAAATAAGTGCGTTTTTCCTTGATTTGAGGAGGTAAGTAAGACACTTTGCCAATGGAACAAGACAATTTCCTTTTAAAATAAGAAAAAACAATTTTATCTTCTTATTTCAAGTAAATATTATCTAACTATCTTATTTTAAGAGTAAAAATACTCCATTGGCAAATCATCTTATTTACCTGCTCAAATTAAGGCTAAATATACTTAATTTAAGCCATTTTTTTTTACTTATTTCTGGATTGTTTTTGCAGTGAAGGGACACCAGAGTGGAAGTCTGTGGGAGTGGGGCTCGAAATCAAGCTCAACCTCTAGTCCGCCACTCCCCAAAGCAGGACCCACACTGGCAGATTATTCCTCTCAGCTGGGATACGAACACAGACTTCCTGTTTGCAGGACGGGTGACTTACCTATCAGGTAGCCAGGCGCTGATTTAGTGCATTTCTGAAACTTTTGTGTTTTGAGCATCAAAGGCTTACTGATGCTTAAAGGGAGCATGGTTCTGATAGATGATGGTCATAATGTTATGTCTGATCATTTTGAACCGTAATTCTGCTAAAAACGCTGAAAGGGGACAAAAACAAATCCCAAAAAACTTTTTTCCAGCCTGTGACTCCAAAATGAGAGCATTATGATTATAACTGGATTAGCAAAACTGGAGGCTGTTATTTCGGAACCTTTTTTCAAAATCCAACCTAATGTGCTTTAAAAAGCTAAACCTATTTTAGCCAAAAGGGCGGATTTAAATTTAAATTGATCCAAAACAACTTAAAAATGTTTTCGCTGAAATGGAAATTTCCCTAAAAGTTTCCCTAACCGTCGGATCTCCGCTGAGGTCGATTCCCACCACCAAGCCTCCAGACGACAGCATGAACTCCTCGGCCAGCTTCACCGTCTCCATGGCGACTTCAGTCCCATTTCTCCGGTCGATGGCCACCAAAAACCTTTCAGTTAAACTTATTTTTATTATCAAAGCACAGCTGGTGGTAAACTTAGAATAAAAGCCATGATCATTAACCTGACGTCTATGTCCACTCCCTCGTCTTTACACTGCTGAATGGCCTTAATGACGGCTTCCACGTAATTCTTTTTCGTTAATCCTAGGATTAAAAAAAAAACCCAACTGTTAACAGAAGTTGGATCCAAGACAACGAAGCATCGAGTCAAACCCTCTGGATCCATTTTTAAATCCGTACCTGTGTCCTTCTCTGCCCTCGGAGTGCTTCTGAGCTCAAGATATTTGACATTATCAGCTGCAAACTCTTTGATAACATCTGTCGCCACCTTGATTAGAAATAAAAATCTGTGAGTTGAAATCCAGAGAATGTCATAAAGTAGAAGGTAAATTCTCACCATCAAGATGTCCTCCTGTGAGTCCACCAGTTTGTGGATTACTTTAAAGACCTCAAAACATCTGCAGACATGCAAGTAAAAGGGGCTGATTGTTTATCTGTTACTTTGTTCTTTATTCACAGCACCAGTTAAAGACAGAGATAAAATATATATACAATGTTTTAATGATCGCAGACGGCATCTTCCACATTCAGTATATGCAGCAAAGCATTAAAATAAATAGGGCTGCAACTAATGATTATTTTGCTAATTGATTAATCTGTAGATTATTTTTTGATTAATTGATTGATAACTGTATGTAAAAAGGTAACAGGGGCTGCTCAGTGGAACAGTGGGTAGCACTGCTACCTTGCAGCAAGAAGGTTCTGGGTTTGATTCCTGGGATCCTTTCTGCATGTTCTCCCTGAGCATGTGTGGGCCCTTCTCTCCTGGTACTCCAGCTTCCTCCCACAGTCCAAAACATGACTGTTAGGTTAATTGGCCTCTCTAGATTCCTCTGACGGTGAATGGTTTGTTTGTCTCTGTGTTGCCCCTGCGCATGGACTGGCTTACGTCCAGGGTGGTGTACCCCGCCTCTTGCCTCCATTGACAGCTGGAGATAGCCACCAGCATCCCTTGCGACCCCACCGCAGGACAAAGCGCATCAGATAATGGATGCATTGGTGAGCCGTCTGCCTCCCTTCATGATGCCAGCGTCGACAGATCCACATCTGGGCCTGCAGCTGTTCATAAATCACTCTCAGAAAGGTGTGCTCTCTCCCATATGTCAGCACAGGGAATCCCTTTCTTACAGTCAATGAGTATTCAACCTTTGACCAAGATGGTATATTTATGCATAAACTAATCGTCTGGGTTTCGGCTTTGTTTATTATGCTGGATCAAAGAAGGCAGCTTTCTCTAACATGCTGAGAGTCTAGGCTTCCCAACGTTACTTTATTGTGAGACAGCATGACTAAATAGTTGAGGTGGGATATGATATATGCTCTAAGCACAGGCTGACATAACCACCAGGATTTTTATGTTTTTCATTAATAATAATAATTGAACTTTATTGATCTCACATTGGAGAAATTTACCTCTGCTTTGCCACTCTTTGCAGCCTCTTTTTTTCACGTTTCAAATGAACACACTTTCTTTAAATCCTTTACGGTAGTAAAATGGAAGGAATGGAAGAATGTGGAGCAGGTTTCTTCCCCACAAGACTTTAGTTAAAACATAAAGTTTAAGAAATTCTAAGTTTCCCTAAATATCTTTCTTGAATTTACTAAACAACATTCTGCCCCAAACACAAAGTGATTACAGCATAATTTACATGCAAGAAAATCTAAGTTAAGACAGAAGAAAGGAAGGAGCAGGTTAGACTAATAAAGAACATTAGCAAACAAGCAAAAATAAAAAATGAAAGAAGCAAAAAAAGAAAGATGGGGCGTAGGTAACAGGATGGAACGACACAGACAAAAAGAACACAATCATAGACAATGCAAAGATGATATATTTTTCATAGTGAAATCAGCTTTTCTATGTTTTTTCAATGGGGGAATTAAATCCCATAATTCAACAGAGAACACAGGAACTCTGCTTAGTGAATCATTTAATTTTTCTTCCCAATTTGAAAACAGAAAATTCTAATAAATGAGGAATATTTTGGCTTCATGATGTGTAAAATCTATGGCAACCAGAGGTGTCAAGTAACAAGGTAGAAATACTTTCTTACCTTACTTAAGTAGAAATGTTGGCTATCTATACTTTCCTGGAGTCATTTTTCATTTAAGCTCATTTTTATTATAGCCTGTTGATATATATATAAACGATCATAATAATTAGTTTCAGACAATTAATTTCTTGGTGGTTGGACTCGGTGCTGCCCCAACTTGTTGCTCACCGCATACGAAAATAAATAGTTTTTTAAATGAAGCACCCTTGCCAGTGCGTGTTTCCATCTGTTGTAATATGAATTAATATTAAAATGTGAATGTGTGCTGCTGATTGAGCCGTTTGTGGGGAAGCCTTACTCATCCAGTGTCCTCCGCTGACCTTTGCCGATGGCCGTCATGCTCTGCTGAATGTTGAGCTCTGGTTTCCTCTGGATCAGCTTCTCTATGGTCTGGACGCTCACGGATCCGTTCAGGTGAGCATGGAGCTCCTGTTCACGCATAAAAACGCAAACTACTGAAGCTGCTCCTATAAACACATTTCCTGCTTTTTGTAAAAGACTAGAAGGTTATTGTTGACTCACCACCTTCGGTAACTCCTTATAAAACACATCATCTTCCATCTTATAGTAAAAAACAGTCCGCGATTCTCAGAGAACCAGAACGAGACGTAAAACGTTTTTTTTTTCCCCAAGTCGATATTTTCAGTGCATCTTTCACCGATGCACTCAGTGCAACAGGAAAAACAGTCCCCGGATTAGGTAGAAGAGTTCCTAGTTCCTCCTCAGCTTTTCTCGTTTCCAGCGTGTAATTTTTTTGTTTGTTTGTTTTTTTGTTTGTTTGATTGTATTTTTGTTTCCCCTTTGCTAGTTTTAAGAGAAATTAAATAACATGCAAAAAACTTTTAACAACATGCTCCTTATCAAATAAATAAGAAGCAAGTTGTACGGTGGCCTCCTACAGTAAAGGTGTGTGTGTGGGGTTGATGTTGGAAATCAGCCTGTTTTTCAGTGTAGTCCTGTTTCTCTGACTGTGACTAACTGGATGCAACTCTCTCTTCATCCTCTGACATGGGAGCTGGCTGGGAAGCTTTCGTCTGCCTGGCTGTGTGTTTCCTGGGGCGGGGGGCCGCCTGTAGGAGCTGGTTGACAGGTGCCTTTTGTATCTATGCTTCTTTTCTATGTCTGCTTCTGTCTCCTTGAACCCCAGTGAATGTCTCAGCAGATGGCCGCCACACTGAGCCTGGTTCTGCTGGAGGTTTCTTCCTGTGAAAAGGAGTTTTCCTCTCCACTGTCGCTACAAGCACACTGTGAGGGATTGCTGAAGAGTCAATGAGTGATGCAATCAGCTGGTTTTCCTTAGATAGAAAAACTTTGAATCAATCTGTCTGGATGATCTGGTTGAACTGGAAAGTGTCTTGAGATGAAGTGTTGTGAATTGGCGCTATAGAAATAAACTGAATTAAATTGAATTGGTTGAATGTTTATGTGTTGCCCAGCAATAGACTGGAGACCTGTCCAGAATGCACCCCACCTTTCACCCTTAGATAGCTTGAGTTGAACACCAGCCACCCTGTGGCCCTAAATGATGGCCAGCAGAGGATGGATGCTGGACGGGACAAAATTTCATCATATATAATCGGATTCAATTTAAATAATATATAACAAATCTTCGGGTGAGGAGCTCAGTTACCCAGGAGGAGCTCGGATTAGAGTCGTTGCTCCTCCAAGTCAAAAGGAGCCAAATGAGGAGGCTCGGGCATCTGTTCCAGATGCCTCCTGGTTGTCTCCCTCAGGAGGTGTTCCTGATGTGTCCCATTGGGAGGAGGCCTGGTGGAAGGCCCAGGACAGGCTGGAGGGACTATGTCTCTGAGCAGCTGGAGGAGGTGTGCGTGGATTGGGTATATAGTCTGGGTATATTTGCTTAGACTGCTGCCTCCGTGACCTGGCCCCCAATAAGCGGAAGAAAATGTTTGAAAAAATGGACGAATATTACAAATCTGACTTTTTATAGTAGGATTTAAATAGAAAACAAAGCAATCTGCAATCAAGACTAAATTGTGGTGACAAATCTTTACAGTAACATGATCTGTATAACGCCATCTGTTGTTCACAAACCCTGCCAGCTCACCTCCTTTGAATTTTTCAGTCTCTTCTGTCTCCTGAAGCCACGTTTCACTAAAACACATAATGCTGCATTACTTGTTACCAAAAGATCCCTCATTGATCGTGATGATTGATGGAAGAGATGGCTTAAATTTCTTCTTCCTCTCTCCTCGCCTACGTTTTAACTCAGCTGGTACTTGTGAAAGTAGTGCTTGCATTATTTCAGCTTTAGAGATGTTAATTAGCTGCTCCCAGGTGTAAAAAAAATCAACTTACTATGGATGCTGTGGTTAAGCATCATAACAAGACGTCCAAAAATATCTGTAAAATTCCCTCCAGTTTCACAGCAATCAAGATCAGAGATGAAACTGATCCACCAACGGAGAAGACAAATTACTCACTTCAGAGTCAAGCTAGCAGAGCTCCTCCATCGTTCAGCCACCTTAAGCAATGCAACCCTATAATTTAAGCATTTATTTTGACCTTTCTCCTTCTCTGCTGACCTTCTCAAAGGGATACTTCTTCTTTCTTATTTTTTAGCCTTTTAATTTATGTTTTTAGTCCTTTTGGGACACTTTTTACAAACCCTCTATTTATAGGAGGAGTTTGCCAAAACAGAAGAAATAAGCCAAAGGCTTTTAAATGTTTTAATCAGTGAAGCAAAGATGGCGGTTTACCTGCCCTGCAGAGACAGAGCTCACCTTGATGCAGTGGCTCTGTGGAAGTGCAACGTTAAAGGCAGAATAAGGCTGGAGTTTCACTTCCAGAGCCACACAGAACATGGAGGATTTTATTCAGCTGTGGGGTTTTAACAACATTTTATGTTCTGTGTCAGATGAAGGACAACTACAACTGAACAAACTCCTCATTTAATGATTTTTAGCGGACACTTGTTTTATGTTAATTGTTTATATGTTTTGAATTGTGTAAATAAAGTGTTGTTAAAAGCAAAAAAAAGTTTTTGTTAGTGCAAGGTTCTCTACTACTTTCCAGAAATCCAACAATTTCTTGCATTTTCTGAAAATCTGTGCTACTTCATCAGAATATAATACAGTATTGTGTTTAGCTTCGCTTATCGAAATGAAACTTTAACTGGGTAGTTTTGAAAGACAGGATCAACATCACCAGCTGTTTCCTCATAGAATTCTGGTTGGTGTGAGATAACTACACTCACCGGCCACTTTATTAGGTACCTCATGCTAGTAACGGGTTGGACCCCCTTTTGCCTTCAGAACTGCCTCCAATTCTTCGTGGCATAGATTCAAGAAGGTGCTGGAAGCATTCCTCAGGAGTTTGGTCCATATTGACATGATGGCATCACACAGTTGCCGCAGATTTGTCGGCTGCACATCCATGATGCGAATCTCCCGTTCCACCACATCCCAAAGATGCTCTATTGGATTGAGATCTGGTGACTGTGGAGGCCATTTGAGTACAGTGAACTCATTGTCATGTTCAAGAAACCAGTCTGAGATGATTCCAGCTTTATGACATGGCGCATTATCCTGCTGAAAGTAGCCATCAGAAGTTGGGTACATTAAAGGGTTGTCAAAAGTATCGATGCTCAAAAAAGAGTATCGATACTGAAATGCTGTATCGGATACAATACTTGTTTTTAAAAGTATCGATAGCAGTGCTACTCACCAGTGGCACCTAAGCAATCATTCATCTAAAGTGCAGAAAAGAGGACAATGCACTTTCAGAACACTGTGTGATTGAATAATTCTACAGCACTTTTCAGTTTCATACTGTTTTTGGGTAAGAGGTGCCATTGTTATGTAGCCTGGTGCCATTCGAACTTAGTCCCGCCCACAAAGTTTGAGGTGGGAAGTTCGGTCTGGCTCTCTGCTCCATAGTAGCGCAAATGAGTTTTTATCGCCACTGTCAGGCCATCCAATCAAATTGTCAGGGCGGGCTTTATAATATGATGGACAGATGATCAACAGTAACGTAATCAAACAGCGTGACCAAAGCGGCGCTTGGGTGACAACAATAATGGCTGCGCTGGAGAGTTGAGGTGAGTAGATTCTGCTATTAGGTCTGTTCTAGAAGATATCAACAACAAATTAATTTTAAAAAAGAGGAACAGAGAAAGCGATCAAGTCTCATCTTCTTATTCACAGATTGCTAGCAACTGCACGCTTTGATTTTGTTGACAACAACTATCATTAAACTAACATCATACGTCACGCCCTCCGTTGCTCTTGACCGGTTGTAGGTCTATCCAATTGGTGCAGAGGCATTTTTTCCTGGTTAGTTGAAACCACGCCCCATAATCACAGCTCTATGGAGCAGCATCAGACTCATTCTGACTAGGATTGAGTAGGACTACGTCAGGCTAATTGTTATGTGTGCAAAGCGCAGCCAAAGGAAGGAAACACTTAATTTTAGTTTTGTAAGTTTTAACAAGCTTGCTTAATATTGTGCACAGCATACAACCTCAAAAATATTGTTCTTATTGTTTATTGTATTTATTTATTGTATTTTATTTATTAATGAAAATATTTCTGTTAAAATTTGGAGTCTTTGTTTTTATTCTTGTGGTATCGAAAGGGGTATCGAGTATTGAATATTTTTCCTTGAGTATCTAGGTATCGAGTTGAAAGAAGTTTAGTATCGTGACAACCCTAGTACATCGTGGTCATAAAGGGATGGACATGGTCAGCAACAATACTCAAGGTAGGCTGTGGTGTTTAACGATGCTCGGAAGGTGGTATCAAGGGGCCCAAAGAGTGCCAGAAAATATTCCCCACACCATGACACACCACCACCACCAGCCTGAACCGTTGATACAAGGCAGGATGGATCCATGCTTTCATGTTGTAGTACGCTAAATTCTGACTTTTTTTCGGACCATTCTCTGTAAACCCTAGGAAATGGTTGTGTGTGAAAATCCCAGTAGATCAGCAGTTTCTGAAATACTCAGACCAGCCCTTCTGGCACCAACAATCATGCCACGTTCAAAGTCACTCAAATCACCTTTCTTCCCCATACTGATGCTCTGTTTGAACTGCAGGAGATTGTCTTGACCATGTCTACATGCCTAAATGCACTGAGTTGCCGCCATGTGATTGGCTGCTTAGAAATTAAGTGTTAACGAGCAGTTGGACAGGTGTACCTAATAAAATGGCCGGTGAGTGTATGTACCTTAATAAAAAACAGTTGTAAATCATGTTTTTTACAGTTGATGCAATTGAAGAAAAATATAGAACCTACTTCCTTTAAAAAAAAACAAACAAAAACCTTGAGACCATAATTGATGCCTTAATGATTTTTTTTCTTGGATTTAGTTGATCTTCTATTTCTGTCTAATAACAGGTACAGCATCCTTTAAAGCAACTTTTAACATAGAAACAAAGGGAAAAAAAGGTCCTGTTGTTTTCTGCACTGGAAAAATAATCTAGAAATAAGTAAAAAATGTCTTAAATTAAGTGTATTTACCCTTAATTTGAGTTGGTATTGGTTGAGTATTTTTACTCTTAAAATAAGGTATTTAGATAAAATGCACTTTAAATAAGACAATACAATTGTGTTTTCTTATTTTAAATGCAAATTGTCTTTTTCCATTTCTTTGCCTCCTTAATCCAAGAACAAATGCACTAATTTAGAGAAAAAAATGACTTATCTAGATTTGTATTTTTTCCAGTGTGATTACATTTGATTAGTTTAAAAGTGTTTCTTGCATCTGTTTAACTTGCTGCACTCATACATGCAATCTCACGCCTCACTTTAACTTTAAATCTTTCTTAAAAACGTCTGTTTGTTCACCTTTTACTCTCTCCTGATCTCTTATTTGGGTTTAATTTAAAGTATTTTATTAAACCGTCATGACTTTAAAGCCCTTTATCAGTAAAGTCACATTGTACATCGTTTAAATCAGGAAAAAAAAAATACATTCAAAGTTGTTTATTGAATACAATCCCAAAGTCCACGTTTTAAAACTATATTTTTAATCTTGAAAATGGCGGCATATTACATTTATTACCAATGTTATTCCAAGGAGTCTGAATCCCTAAAAGATGAATGGAATAATTTTCTTATTTCTGTCAGATTTAACATTCTGAGCTGAAGTCTTCACCTTGGCACAGAAACGTCTTTAAGAGCTTCTAATTTTCACGGAAAGATGAACTAATAGGTTTTATGTGTTCAACATTATGAGATAATGACAAATAAAGCTGCTTATAACTCCCATTTTAGTTTGGCTCCTTTAACAAAACAATTCAACACAGAAAAAATGGCATGTACCTGGAGACTTAGAAAATAATAATATCAATTATAATACATCCAGTAACGATAAACAAAATCCTACTAAGAGTGCATTTCCTCTTTGTCTCTGTTGACAAGTTGAAACACTTAAAGGATGGCACCAATATGATGAGGGATATAAAATGTTACTGCACTTTGGTCCCGTTCTAAGAAAGGACTTGATGTTATTAAAATGAATTATTGACTCCAGAGGAAGTTTGGAAAGACGACAGAAACCGTTCAGCCTTTGAAAGCTGGAGAAAGTCAAAAAATCTGATATGAAGCACGGCGATCAGAAGCAAATGTTTGGAAAAAAACAAAACAAAAAAAAAAAAGCTTTGACGATGAGCAAAATTGGCAGTCCTTGCTCTGAAGAGACGAAACGGAACGCAGATGATCATTTTTTGTGGCTAATATGTTGTAGCCACTCCCTCAGCATCTGAAAGCTTGGTCGCGCTGCAGGATCCAGGTTCCAGCACTGTTTCATGATGTTATAAACCACTTCAGGACAGCCGTCCGGACAGTCCATTTTGTAGCCCTTCTCCACGCGAGGCACAACATCTTTTAACGGCTGGAGAAAAAAAAAAACAAGGTTAAAAGCAGAGAGAATAAATAAGAACAAATTTTTCCTGCGGTTATTATAATACTTACAATTCTTGGATAGGGGACTCGGCCAAAGGAGTAAATCTCCCATAGTAAAATACCGTAGCTCCAAACGTCCGATTTGGTGGAAAATTTCTGTTGATAACATAAAAAAAAAATTAAACATGGGCTGATTTTTTTTTTTTTTAACTCACTCACATAATAAAGGATTTGCTTCCTTACTTTAATATGTTATTTATAATGTTGCACTGTAATGTTTTAGATTATAAGACAAATGATAATTGAAAAAGATGACAAAATTAACACAAAATTTTAACTAATAAGTATTTTTTTATTTCTTATCGGAAAAAAAAGGAAATAAAAGCAACCTTCAATCTGTTTGAAAACATAATTTTTCCTCAATGATTTAGATAGCTTATTCTCCCATAACAAATTATATAATTTTTACATTTACTCTTACTAAATTAAAAATACATTGAAAAACTAAAACAGGAGAAGTTTGATAAAAAGAAACATAACTTAGCCCTTTAAAGCCCGATCCAGAATAAAAAACAAAGAAACTGAAAATTACTTTTTTGGTTTGAATTCCTTATTTGCCCTTTTAACGAAATATGTAAAAGAAAAAACAGAAATAAATTTACGATATTAATAATTTATTACTATCTCGCGATAAGTCAAGATTATTTTGTTAAAACTTCTTAAGAAAACATTATCCAGGTATATCTGATTGTGTACAATACGATTTTAGCAAAAGTTTTACCATTAAATTATGCAAAAAGGTGTCAGGCGCCAAAACATTTCAGAAACCGTATGTATCAAATATGACCACATTTGGCATTATAGGGTTAGGTAAAACAGACACTGGTACTTGAGTAGGGTGAGTAGTGTTGCCAAATTCCTGAAAAATTAGAGGCATTACAGGCTAACAAAAGAAGCCAAACGACCTCCATTCCAAAGGGGTGGACCCGTTCGTCTGTTTAATTAGCATGTTTTCTAAACAAAAACAAGGCTTTGTTGGGCTACTGTATAAATCCTGGAACTCAATGCTATTTCTGACAATTTGAATTGAACGTCTTCAAACTTTTTCCAAAAAGGTAGAAAAACAATCCACTGGACTTTGTTTCCAAGTCTTTTTTTCTTTAAACTTGGAAACAAAATCCATTAGTTTGTTTTTAACCTTTTTGGAAGTTTATAATGTGTTTACACACTGGAAAAACTATCTAGAAAAGTAAAATTTCTTAAATTAAGCGTGTTACCCTTGATTTGAGTAGGTAAATGAAGAGATAGTTTGCCAATGGAATCCCAGCTATTTTACTCTTAAAATAAGATAATTAGATAGCATTCACTTTAAATAAGAGAATGCATTTTGTGTTTCTTATTTTAAATCTAGAGGCTGTCTTTCCATTGGCAAGATGTCTCTTATCTCCTCAATTCAATAACAAATACACTTATTTCAAAAAGAAAAATGACTTATCAGATTTAGTTTTTGCAGTGCACATCTTTTACATTTCTATTTTCCATTTCTATATATCTGTATTCAAAAAGTCTTCACTAAGAGCAAAGTGAAACCAAAATTAAATTCCTTGTTTTTTCTAACAAACTGGGAAAATAAAGCCGATTCTCAGAAGGGGAGAAATGCTTCTGCACGCTACTGTGATCTGATTTATACGGCCAGAGTGATCATCCATCAGATTACCTTTTCTCTGAGGGCTTCTGGCGCCGTCCATTTAACAGGAAGCTTAGCAGTATCTTGAGTAGAGGAAGCCTCTTTGGTCAAACCAAAGTCACTGACTTTGGCGATGTTGTCGTCCGACACAAGTACGTTTCTCGCTGCTAGATCTCGATGAACAAAGTTGTTGGCCTCCAGATAAGCCATGGCTTCACAGACGTCTCTGCAAAAGTAAAGCTCAGTTGATACACAGTAACTGATAACCCAGTTCTTAACATGATGATTTATAGTTTTATTAATATCCAAAAGCTAATTTTTGGTATCAAGGTATCCGCTGGTTTCATTTCCCTTCATGGTTTAGATTCATTGATCTACTAACTTATCCAAGGGTTTCTTTAAAATCAATCTACACATAGATTATGTTACCTTGTGCATGTTGTCATACTGCTAATCAGTTTTAGAAGCAAATCAACCAGAGAATATTGCATTATAAAAAATGATGTTAATCTAAACGAAGGAACAAACAGCAGCTTAATGCATTGGAAGGTTAGGACTGAATAAAAGTTGTGAAATTGCAGAACGTGAGACTATTCCTGTTACTTTAATAAAGAAATGTCCATACATTCCTTTCATATTTAACTGTAAGTCTTGGGTCAGATGTTGTAGACGTCCTTCCTTCAGCTTCTCATAATAATTTTCTGTCATTTTGTCGGGTTTGTAGAATGCATTGCTAACATAAGCTCAGAAACAGTGACGTTTTTGCCATTAGGCCCCATTACTCTAAGGGTCAGTGATTTATTTTTCTGATGTAATTATAAGTTCAAAGAAGTCAAAAGAAGATGAGATTGCTAAATTATTTCCAAATAATTGCATCAACCTTCTGCAACCAAACAGCCTTAAAGGAAATTAGTACAATCATCGAAAACATGATTAGCCTTCATTTTCTACTCAAATTCCATGCTGAACAACACTTGGAGTACTCTTTTGATATCTCAAAATGCATCTGGAGATCTGGGAGAGCTCTTGTTGATAACTGCTGACACATTCAAATAATGGAAGGTCTATGGCATTGCCCGAGGCAGAAAGGTCCATGCTAAAAGTCCACAAAAAACGTGTCAATATTCCTCCATACTTTAAAAGCCCAATGTATTCCATGTGTCTGAGTGGGTAGCATCCAAATTTACTCCAAAACCTAAGTCATTTAGAATGTTTTTGTAGCATAAACAGTAGTGTATAGGGATTTCCTGAAAGCGCTGCTCACGTACGCTCTCTGGGCTTGAGCAGACCTCAAACCAGATGAAAGTATGCGATTCAGTCGACAAAGAATCCCATATGCTCTTCTCCTCAACACTGAAGTCCTCGTGACATTTTGTCTTTCGTTGTTTCTTTCTTTTGCACAGGTGAACAGCACATTTCTTCTTCTACGCTTTTGCATTATTGGAAGAGCAGACGCTGAATGCGCACTTTCATCTGGTTTGGTCTGCTCGGCTCGTGTAGCGTCAACAGAAACGCGCGCTTTCAGGAAATCCTATACGCTACTGTTTATGCTCTAAAACATTCTAAATGACTTTGTTTCGAAAATTCTGGACGCTACCCACTCAGGACACTTGGAATACATTGGACGAAAGCAGTATGGAGGAAATATTGACACGCTTTTTGTGGACTTTTATGGACCTTTCTGCCTCGGGCGCCATAGACCTCCATTATTTGAATGTCAGCAGACAGCAAGAAGCCTCCCAGATCTCCAGATGCATTTGAGATATCAAAAAAGTACTCCAGAGTGTTGTTCAGCATGGGGGTGAGTAGAAAAAATGAAGGCTAATCATGTTTTTGGGTGTACTATTCCTTTAAGAAAAGGTGAGAAATCAGCCCAGAACTACATGGGACGAGCTGGTCAATGATCAGCAAAGAGCTGGGACCACCGTTTCCACGGTTACTGTTGGTAATACACTAAGACATCATGGTTTGAAATCATGCACGGAAGGTTCCCCTGCTTAAACCAGCACATGTCGGCGCCCGTTGGATGACCATCTGGATGATCCAGAGGAGTCATGGGTGAAAGTCTTGTGGTCAGATGAGACCAAAATACAACTTTTTAGTCATAATTCCACTAACTGTGTGTGAAGAAAGAAGAATGATGAGTACAATCCTGACATGGGGGTGGTAGCATCATGCTTTGGGGGTGTTTTTTTTTCTGCACATGGGACAAGGCGACTGCACTGTATTAAGGAGAGGATGACCCGGGCATGTATTGCCAGATTTTAGGGAACAACCTCCTTCCTTCAGTTAGAGCATTGAAGATGGGTGGAGGCTGGGTCTTCTAACAGGCCAATGACCTGAAGCACACAGCTAGGATAATCAAGGAGGGACTCTGGAAGAAGCATATCAAGGTTCTGGTGTGGACTAGCCAGTCTCCAGACTTAAACCCGATAGAGAATCTTTGGAGGGAGCTCAAACTCTGTGTTTCTCAGCGACAGCCCAGAAACCTGACTGGAAGATCTGTGTGGAGGAATGGGCCAAAATCCCTCCTGTAGGTGTGCACACCTGGTGAAAAACTATAGGAAACGTTTGACCTCTGCATTTGCAAACAAAGGCTACTGTACCAAATATTAACACTGATTTTCTCAGGTGTTCAAATACTTATTATCTTACAAATAAGTAGTTAAAATATCATATATTGTGATTTCTGGATTTTGTTTTTTAGATTATGTCTAATCGGACATGCACCTACGATGTCAATTTCAGAGCTCTCCGTGATTTCTAGGTGCAGAAGCTGAAAAATAGCAGAATACTTCTGCTATAATACTTATTTTCCTCACTGTACCTTAATCAGTTAGGTCTGATTTAACCCCCTATAATGCCAAATGTATCGTATTTGATACATACGGTTTCTGAAATGTTTTTGCATAATTTGCGAATGGTAAAAATCCTATTGTACACAATCAGATATATACCTGATAACAGAGGGCAGAAGACTACACAAAAAATAATCTTGACTTATCGCATAGTAATAAATTATTAATATCAAAAATGTATTTCTGTTTTTTTAGTTTTACATATTTTGTTAAAAGGCCAATAAGGACTTCAAACCAAAAAAGTAATTTTCTGTTTTGTTTTATTCTTGATCGGGCTTTAAAGGGTTAAAGTTCAGTCTAACTGAACATCAGACAATGGAAAATGCAGCATATCTTTAGTCAGCACATTTAAATATTTCACTCCACTGTATCATAATTACACATATAAAGGAATACTCACAAAGAAAAGTTAACGAGTGCCTCTCCACCAAGTACCGTACGCCCTCTGGACCGTAGGTAGTCAACTAAACAGCCCTGCAAAAGGTTCAAACATAAACGTAAGCCCCCCCCCATGAGGATATATTTAATCCTATATGTTAAAAATGATTCCAGTTAGAGACAAAAATCCAATATGGAGCCCCCTACCTTTGCCATATACTCCGTAACTATAAAAAGACTTCCATTCTCCTCTACGATCACACCAAGCAGCTGGACCAGATTATTGTGCCGTAGTTGCCTGGTAAAAAAAAAAAAACCAGGAGCAATGGGCAATGTCACATTTGGTTTTTGTGTTTTGGTTATAAAGTATTTCTATATTTTCAAGCCTTACGTCATAACAGAGGCTTCTGCAATAAAGGCCTGAGCTGTAGCATCGTTTTTTATGCACTTCACAGCTACTTTCGTCCCTCGGTAGTCTCCCACCATGACATCTGGAGTAATCATCACACAGTTAACATTTAGGAAGCAGTTCATTAGCAGCAATATTCTTCACATTTCAAGCAGATTTATATGATGAAACATGGTTGAAATGCTGCAGTGCCTAAAATTTATCTAACTTAAAAAAATGTTTCTCTTTGGAATTTATGTAAAAGTGGAAGTAAAATGTTCATAAAGTCTGTGTATTATTGGCCATTTGCTGAGATATCCCTGAATGAAGTGTACCAATTAAATTAAAAGAAAATACTCTACATAGGTGCTATTTAATCTCAATATAAATACAGGTTTTTATGTGAAAACTCATTGGAACTTTGATCTTCTTGTGGTACGGAGCAGCCCATGGCTGCAGAAATCAATGAAAAGTTCAAATTAAAGTCACTAAGGAGACAGTTAATTTGTGTGAATAAGGCGCTCTGGTCCAATGTACGGTGGCTGAGAAGTGCAAAACACATTTACAATTCAAAAACACATTAACATATAAAAAACAAAATAACATTTGAAGAAACAAAATTATATTTTATGAAACAAATGTATTTTTTGAAAAAGTTAAAATTTTAAAAACAAATTTACATTTTAGCAAACAAATTTACATTTTAGGAAACAAATTCACATTTTAAATAAATAAAGGAGAAAGTTTTATTTTAGAGAAAAAAAAAAAAACATTATAGGGAAACAAATTTACATCTAAAAAAAAATTGACTGTTCGGAAACACTTGTACAAGTGCAAAGACAAAACTGCAAGTGGCAAAACACAGTTAAGCATAGCCAAAAACAAATGAACAAAAGACGGCTACACGGAAAGGGAATGTCCCAGTGGTCGGATGTGACGCCACCATTACCCTTGACTTGTAGTACAAACAACAGCTCAATCTGTGAATTTGATTCCTAAAATGTAAATTTGTTTTTAAAAATTGTAACTTTTTTTCAAAAAATACATTTGTTTCATAAAATATAATTTTGTTTCTTTTAAATGTTATTTTGTTTTTTATTTGTTACGTTGTTTTTGAATTGTAAATGTGTTTTGCACTTCTCAAAGCCACCGCACCGAAAGATGAGACCAATATTAGACTTTTAGCCAACATCTAAAACATTCATTAAGATACTAAAGAATAATATAGATAAAAGTATTTATACAAAATGACAATAAAAAGTCTTTAAAGAATATCCCTGTTGATCCAGTCAGTTCAAACCAAAATTTAAAGGAGACATTGTGGTAAGAATTGAAAACATGTTTATATCTCAATTGTTTCTGAATGGAATTTCATGATGAACTCGGAGAAATAATTATTTCTATAGACCTAAAACTTTAAACTAATCCATCATTTTCCATCCACTTTACGATTATCCAGTGCTTTGTTTTTTGTTCTGTTTTTTATTTCACATGAAATCTTAATAAATTATATAGAAAAGTGTAGTTATCTCAGTCATCCAGGTTATAGTTACTCCAAAAAAGTAAAAAAAAAAAAAAAAACATCCACTGGACTTTGTTTCCAAGTTTGAAGACGTTTCTCTTCCTATCCAGGAAAATTTTCCAATTCATAATGTCAGAAATAGAGTTGAGTTCAAGGCTTTATCTAGCAGCCCAACAAAGCCTTTTTTGTGCTTAGAAAACATGCAAATAGAAATGGACAAATGGGTCCTCTCCTTTGGAATGGGGGTCGTTTTGTTAACCTGCAATGCCCCATACCTTTCTATGGCTACGTTTCACACTGCAGTCCTTGATGCTCAATTACGATTTTTTTGCGAAATCTGATTTTTTTGCATTGCCGTTCATATTTCCAAATATATGCGACTAGTATGTGATCTCCTGTGTGAACTGCAGTCATACAACGCAAGTGTCCCGCATGCGCAGTAGAGGACGCAATGACGTCACAAGCCAGCATGCTCTGTTTTTAACAGAAGTAAACATGAATGTTAGTGCCGGGGCGCAGCAAGGCGATCTTTTCCAACCATAAAAATACAATCTTTTCAATATGGTTAAAACATAAATACTTGTTAGGTTTATTCGATGATGATTATAAAATTAATGTGTGCTTATGAAACATTTGTGCGAGGGGATGCTCCACTCCTGTGTCATGATCTCAGTCAGGAGACAAAACTGCCTTGTCATTCTGATGGAGCATCTCTGTCTTCATGAACGGATCGATCAATTGTTCTGTCAGAACAATACTCTGTTTGTAACCATGTGTCATGTTCTGTTAATAAAAGGCTCTGCGCGGAGGGAGGTCCAGGGGAGACAGCGCGGTTTGGAGTCTGGGGTTCAACTGTCTCTCCTTCTGCAGAAATTGTATCCATTACATGTGCATTTCATATACTCGATCGTAGTCCTGTACTCAATTCTAGTGAGAATATGAGTCTGATGTTGCCCATAGAGCTGTGATTATGGGGCGGTTTTCGAAACGAATCAGGAAAAAAATGCCTCTGCACTCCACTGGATGGAGACCTACAAACCAATAAGAGCAACGGAGTAGGTGACGTATGTTAAGCAAAGCGCATAGTTGTTGTCAACAAAAATCAAAGCGTGCAGTTGCAATGCCTAGAATAAGAAGATGGTGCCTGATCGCTGCCGTTCCTCTTTAAAAATTAATTTGCTGGCCCATATCTTCTAGAACAGACCTAATAGCAGAATCTACCACCCTCAACTCTCCAGCGGCAGCTATTGTTGTTGGGTCACCAAGCCGCTTTGGGTCACGTGGTTGACAAGTACTGTTGATCATCTGTCCTCATCGTATAAAGCCCGCCTCTGACAATTTGATTGATCGCCCACTGTCAGGCTTATCATACTCAGCTTACTATGGAGCAGAGCCAGACCGAACTTCCCAAACTCCCTCAAACCTTGTGGGCAGGACTAAGTTCAGACTGGCACCCAGGCTGTGTATTTCAGTTCTTCTTTTGCAAAACCTACATTTATGAACCCTAATAATACTGCTCTCTGCATCATCGCCTGTCATGGTTGTTTTTCTCGCCGCCTCTTCATAGCTAGACGCATATCAGTGACCTTTGTTGGGTATTAATGGCGTTCAGGTCGGATGAATGCGGCCTGGCCGTTCAGACACAGGTCGCATTTGAAAACATCAGATTCGTATTGGATTCAGGACCACAGAGCCAAGCGGCCTTAGTCGCAGTGGAAAAAATTGGATCTGTGTTATTCAGACAGCCATGAAAAGATCAGAACCATGTCACAAAAGGGCAAAAAAATCGGATTTGGGTCACTTCAGGCTGCAGTATAAACGTAGCCTAAGTCTCTGAAACAGGGGTCGTTAAAGGGAATTGTTGGCCTGGCTGAAGAGGTGAGGTCTTCTGTTCCCCTGTACAGGGGTTGCAATGATAGCGGGAAGGAATCAACTCAATTGCTGCATTGTAGGTTTTTGAAAGCAGAAATCTGAATACACCAAGCTTAAACAGAGGGGGTGGACTCAAATTTCAGCTTTCAAAAAAAAGCCAGGCCAACAATTCCCTTTAACAACCCCCCTTTTCAGAGACATAGAATGGTATGGGGCATTGCAGGCTAACATCTATCCATCCATCCATCTTCCCTGCTTATCCGGGGTCGTCGGGTCGCGGGGGCAGCAAGCTTAAAAAAGGGAGGCCCCCAGACTTCCCTCTCCCCAGCCACTTCTTCTAGCCCCCCTCAGGAGGAATCCCAAGGCATGTTCCTGCAGGCCAGCCGAGAAACAATAGTCTCTCCAGCGTGTCCTGGGTCTTCTCCGGGCCTCGTGGGACGCGCGCTCAGAACACCCTCACCAGGGAGGGCGCCCAGGAGGCATCCTAACTTCAGATGCCGCAGAGCCACCTCAACTGGCTCCTCCCCGACGTGGGAGGAGCAGCGGCTCTACTCCGAGTCCCTATCTCTCAAGGGAGAGCCCAGCCACCCTACACGGAGGAAACCCATTTTCGCCGTCATATCCGCGATCTCGTTTTTTCCGAGTCATGACCCAGAGTTCATGACCATAGATGAGGGTAGGAACTACAGGCTAACAAAAAAAGCCAACTTACCCCCATTCCAAAGGTGGACTGGACTCGGCCTCGCTTTACAATTTGCATGTTTTCTAAACAAAAACAAGCCTTTGTTTGGTTGCTGGATAAAACCTGGAATTTCAACGCTATTTCTGCTTGATATTTTGAATTGAAAAAGCTTCCTGGATGGAAGAGAAATGTCTTCAAACTTGGAAATAAAGTCTCAGTGGATGTTATTTTTAAAGCTACAGTGTGTATCTTAGCTTGGTAATATCTAGCGGTCAGACTGCAGACCGCAGCAAATATGAACATCTTCCCCACCGCTTTCGCCCCCAACAGTACGGGCGTGAGCCGCCATGGACACAAAATGTCTTCCACTCCACGTCCCTCAAGATCACCCAAGTACCTTCTCAAGTGGATGAGGTTTGTTTACATAGATAATTTTAATACTGCCATCTATTGTTCAGTACCGCCTCAGTTAATCTCTCTCTCAACTTGCCGCGTGAAGTTACTCGAATGCAGAATGGGCGATCTCAATCGCTTAGTTTGTTGGTTCCCTGGCGCTGCGCCGTAGAGCTAAAGATGTTCGTGCCTCCCATGGCTGCGGTAGACCCGCCCTATGTAATTATAAATAACTTAATTCTAAGGCAACGCAAATATTACAAGGTTAAGAGGCTGAGTCCTCGTAGATGATGATAAATAACATAGTTATGTAAAGTAATATATTACATTTCTAATTCTGTATATCCCTGTAATTATTACACACTGTATTGCTTTAAAACATTTTTGAAATGTAGTTGTGACTAAAAAATAATCTAATCTTCTTTCTTAACCCCTAGAACCCTACGGACCCACCAAGGGTCCAGCTGCTAATGCGGACCTCGTGAATTTCTACCTCCAAACCCCCAGTATTGATGTAAAAACATATTTGGTACAAAAGTTTGGTGACATTTATGGATAAATGAGCTCAAAATGGCCTCTCCGCCTAATAAGAAATTTCTACTAATACCATTCTAAAATAAATATGATTCATCTGATTGAGTCCAGATTTGTATATTTTTTCTTTTCATGTAAACATTTAGATTTAAAAGTCTGTACTACTTTTTGTGCTATAAATAATATTTTGGTAGTGTTTTTGCAATGTTTATTTCAAAGCAAAAGAAAATTTTGGCGAGGTTCAAAAATGCAAAATATTTCCTTTTGTATTTTGTCCCTAATATTTCAGGCAGGATCAAAGCTACAATGGTGCTGGACACCAGAAAACCATTCTATGACATCTTACCTTTACAGCAGACGCATCCAAAAAGTTTCTTCTTAAATCTAATAGCTTTGAGGCTATAAGTTATTTACTTTTTGTATGTTTTTGTCAGGCAGAAATTTATTTATACCCCCTTAGGGTGTAAGAGGTTAAAGAAATGTACACTTTTATACTCTTTTTTCCAACACCATCTTATTATTATTAATTAAAAATAACAAATCAAAGAATAAATAAAAAAATACTTTTTCTTTAGTAAGTGGAGTGAATCTACTTGCCTCCAAATTCTCCTTTACCAATAACCTGATGAAGCTTCAAGTCTTTTCTGCTCATAGACCATCCACCTGTTAGTCAGTTAAAAAGGAAAAGACATATTAGTGAAAACATTCACTAATGGTGAACACGGTTTAGCGCATCGTTGCATCATTAAAACACAGACAAACTGAGTCTTACTCCTGGAGAACTCGTCCTGAGCAGCAACAGTTCCCTCCTCTAGCTTTGGCTTAATCAGCTTGGTGCACAGGCCGTCTGCATCTTTGGTGTAGTGCTGGAGAAGGTCAGATGTAGACAGTTTAAAGTAACAGGCAGACGCTTAAAAGAAAGAAAAATTCAGTCATGTCAAAAAGTTAAAACGAAACTGATTAATTGCCCAGCTCTGCTCTGTGGACGGTTTTGGTTGTGACTGTGGGTTATCCTCTTAATTTGATGAATAAAAATAAATGTTTGCGTTTTCTGCTCTAGAGAAGAAGCTGAACTTTCAAAGGCCGTCTGCTTCATTCATGTTTGATAAACTATGATCGACAGACTGATTATTATCTAGAAGGAAAGAGAGACGGTGAAAGGATGTGATGAACAAGAAATTCTTCTGACAGAAGAAAAAAAAGCATCAGATACAGTCACCTTTATGTCTGCAACATACAGCAGCCATTTCATGATTAACGTTTTGACATTTAGGAGGAAAAAAGGTCCAACCGTTTGATGTGCCTATTATATATCTAAAAAGTAATAACTAGAGGTTTACCCCGGTCTAAATCAGCTGTTTAATCCATAGAGTTTAATTGTTTACCTGCAGCAAAAAAGATTTTTATTAAATAAAACGATTTGTTTTGTGTTGAAATGAAATAATTACTATTCTTGGTGTTTTAGACTGCTGTTCCTACCGTTTAAGGATTAGGGCCATTCTAACAAAGTGAAATGTGTGATGCTGCCAGCAGCTTGTTTCACTATCTGCAGGGTGTGTTCACAATCATGTCCTGGTTTGTTCCTTCGTCTTCATGAGTCTGTTTGTTCACTAATGTTCTCTAACAAACCTCAGAGTGTTACAGATGTGTTACTGAATTACACACAGATTGGATCCGATTTACCGAATAAGTTACGTCTACAGTCGGTTATTTGAATCAGAAATCATTGAAGGGTATCAGAGTGCTGGACTAAATTAGAAATGCAATCCAAATTTTCCTTTTTTTTATTATTCAAATATTGCACTTCGCAGTTATCTAACACATGATGTGGATCTGTAAGAGAAAATCCAAATAACAACCTGAAAACTGAAGGCTTAACATGTGTGAAAAAGTTCAAGGTGTAAAAGAAGTCTGCAAGGCTAAAGACATATTTGAGAACATAGCATTTTACTGGCATTTCAACTGCCTCACTATATGGCATTGAGGTTTAATTTTTTTTTTATTCTTTGAATTATTTAGTAAATCATCTCCTGTCTTTTTTTTTTTTTTCCAGGATTTTACTGCAAACTTTGGGTTTTTAATGATTTTTTAGTTTGATTTGAGTAGGGTGTAATACCGCTTTTGACCATTTAGTTGTTTTGGGGGGCGCTGTTTCTCCCTTCTTTCGTATATATACATATTTAGATAATAACTTGGGGAAAAAATGAAATTTCAGTGCAATTTCAAAAGTTTATAATTACATTTCTTGTAAAACAAGATAATTTAAAGCCTATTTATTTATTTATTTATTTATTTATTTATTTATTTATTAATAAAGTAACACTTCTTATAAATCCTTTACACATAGAATGGTGTTTACTTACTAAAGCCATGAATTTTGGATACAGCGCAAAGGTACTGGATATCTGGATTTAATGTGGTTTCTCCTCTATATTAAGCATAGCAAAAACGTTTTAATAAAACATACTGTTGATGATAACTTAAATTTTTAGCACAACTCAGTGCAAAGACAATTAGGGGAGTACTTTGTGTCAGATAATGTCTTTTAACAGTAGTTTAAACCTTCTTGACCTAAGATTTGGGTGTCCATTGTTCATCTAGTGGTGAAGTTTGGAACTTGTCGGCTTGCAGGGAAGAAGCAAGGAGGCGGCGGTGCAGTTCAAAATGTTTTACATTAATTAAACAATAAAATAAGAGTGACTAGTATTAGAATATAAGCTGTTAGAGATAAAAACAATATTAAATCAGGCAGTAAAGCAAATAGAACTGTTGGACCACAAACTTTTACCTTAAGGTTTAACTTTGGTATGACTTTGCAGAAACAAGATTAAAACGAAAAGTTTCCCCACATTATCTCACGTAATGTCTCCTTCTACAAGACTATAAGCATATTTGCTGTAAGCATATTTGCTCAGAATGTTGAGTATTTAATTGAAGCATGTTTTTATTCCTTTTGGCTTTATCTGTCTGGGCTTAAATAATTTATCTATGACATAATAGTAAGATTTTAAGATTGCATTGTCATCAACATCCTTGTTGTTACTTATGTAGTTTGGTTTTGCAAAACATTGAAGACAAATATATGAAAAGAGGACATTAAATTAAAACAAACCTGCTGCAAATAGAAACCTGAGGCTCTAGAGCTCAAAAATCAGTTTTGTTAGAACCAGAGCTTTTTACAGTGGTGGCCAATAGAGGGCTCTCTTATTAAATACTACAGTTACACATCCATCAACTGTGAACAAAAGTTTTTGTTCCAGAAAACGAACAAGCTGCAGTTCAGAATACGTCCTTCACACAGGAAAAGCACCCAGTTTGACAGCAATGAGCCTTTTTGAGGTTGAACCTCAGCATAATGTTCACTTCCTCTTTAACTCTTCCTGTTCAACATATGTTCCAGGAACTGAATGTTGTGAAGTTGTACAGCTATGTCGGCTTCCTAAACCCCGCCCACCTTAGACTAATGCTTCAGTGCTAGACCATATGTATAAACAATGAGCATTTATTTTTATAGGTTACCTCTAATCTTGCAGTCTCACCTCAACCAGCTGCATGAGGTTCTCAAAATAGGCCTCTTCATCAATAGTGAGCTTGCCGTTTTTGTAGATAATGCGGTAGTGCTCCACCTTCCCGTCACAGCTCACACACAGCGTGTAGTCACCAGGGAAGTTGGTGCTCTCTCTCACCAAGAACAGGCCTGTCTCAGGAGGGTGAAGCAGCCGCTCGGCCTGGTCTCGTGTTATCTTCCCATGAAACCACCTGGAAGAGTAAGAAAAGAGTTAGGACACTAAAATGAGCTGAAGAAAGCGCTTCACAGTGCAATATAAAAACAAAAAGAGCATAAAATTCATAAATCAGTTCATGAAAAACACACAGAGGCAATAGAAGCTAAAAATAAAACCATGTCTTCAATTTTGCTCTGTGAACCAAAATGAGGGATAATTTAGGAAGTTATGGGAGAAGATAAGAAGAAATATTAAATGGGGCATTTATGTACAAACATTGATGGATACACTTACAATAAAATCTTAAAATCAGTTCTTAATAGATAAGCAGTGCAGAGATGCTTTAAATAGTTCTAGTGAGGCCTCCAGCTGCACTGTTAGGTACAGGTTAAAGATGTCTGACTGCTCTTCAATGCAGAACAGCAATTTAAAGCTGTCATCACCCGGAAATCAGACTTTATTTTACATAAATGTGTGTTTTGCTGATGCCGAGTCATTTTCCCATGCATAACCTTGCAAGAAAAAAAAAGCTCTATGTGATTTTTTTTCTCCTAAAAATGATTAAAAACAATTTTAACGACAGTTTTAGAAGGAGTTTAAATGTTAACGACTAGGTTATTACTAACTTGATCTTCCAGATGGATTTGCTCCAGCATATCCATCTGGAAAACCTTCCGCTGAAGTAATTTTGGGAAGGGGCTTAAAATATTGGTTAGCTGATTGGCCTATGTTGGTGATAGACGGGCCAAATAAACCAATCAGATCAACGGAAGCATATGACGTATTTAACAGAGCCGTACGACGAAAAACACAACCACAAGCCAGGCTACTCTTGCCGAAACCAGTCGGGAGAAGAGCAAAACATCTTTCCTCTGAGAAAGCCTCCAGAGCAGTGTTTTGCTCTTCTTCAGTGAAGAAATACTGTAATTCCGATAAAACTTGCTTCATCGGAGATAGCCACGCTTAACGCTTAGTTTCATCGGCTGAAGCCGCCATGTTCTTAGACTGAACTGTCGCGCTTCTCAAGCAAGGCCACACCTCAACCCGCTTCAAAGCCAACGCTGATTGGACGCTCATGTTTGGTGAACGGCCCAAATTTTCTTTTTAACGGAGAGTCTCCAGACTGATCTGGGCGCAGTGAAACCTTTGAAAGCTCGTGAGATCAGGATGGTCTCAAGAGGCTAGGTTTTTACTCCTTTAGGTAATCAATCAGGGGAGTGTTGGCCTAGAGGTTAGTGCAGTGCTCTTGTGCTCTGAGAAGGTTGCAAGCACCCGGTTAGATCCCCACAGCCTCCACTCTGGGTCCTTGAGAAAGACCCTCAGCGCCGCACAATGGCAAAGCCCACTGCTTCCTGCAGGAGGCATTTCTCAAATGTGAGATCAATAAAGTTAAATTATTAATTAAGAATATTAATTCTTCCAAATTGCATTGTTTGGATACTCTCCCTCCCTTAGAAACTGCAGCATTTCTATACAAACGACTGTGGTTTATGGAATAGTAATAGCTAAGAAAGTAATATTAAGGTTGTGGAAAACTGAAAAGGTTCCTTGGTTTAAAATGTGGATAAGCGATTTTACTGATATTCTTTATTTGAAAAAACAATGCGGTATGATATTTCAATCACTCCTCTAATAAGTATCTGGACCATATTTCTCAGTCTAAGACTGACCCCAAAAAGTCGCTCAGTTTCTTAGTATGCAGCCCGTGCCTTCATGGATATGTAGTACTATTCTAAAGTGTAAATGGTAATCGTTATTTAGATAATTTGTCTGGCTTGTTTCCATTTTTTATGTTTTTTTTTTCTTCCTCTCTCTCCTCCTGTCTTTCTCTCCTCTCTTTCCCTCTGTAATTGAAGGGTTTTTTCTGTCTTTTTTTTTTGCATACTACTATTGTTGTATTGGTAAGAGTATATTTTTTCTTGAAACCTAATTTTTTTATATATATGTATGCTTTGTACTCGGGTGTTATGATTTTTGTATGTTTCACTTTGAAAACTTAATAAACATATATATATAAAAAAAAAAGAATATTAATTCATCATAATAATTCAATTATATAGACAATGATGGTTTTCGCTTCAAAGGAAGGATAATTGATCTTATTTTTGGAATATTTCTCATCCGATTTAGAGCAGTTTTAGTAATCTTAGTAAATTGTTTTGAGAAGCACATACGAGTCTAAGTCTAAAACCAATAAAGGATCCTTTCCTCTCTTTTGCAGCCTGAAGAACCTGATTAATGGGAACTCTATGCCTTGGGACCAAACTCTAGCGCCTCTGTTTAATAAATGTTTAACAGCAGAAAATATAATCAGAGCTTTGTGCCAGAGAGATGATAAAAAAGATTAGTTTACTCAAAAAAGATTAGACAGGTTCATGGATAAATAGATTAGAGGTTCAACTGCATGGAAATTAAAATAGTGTACATGTGAATAACTTGAGCAAGAGGTAAAATGTATATAAAAGATAACAGTGGGACAAGAATAAGTCTTGAGGGACATCACAGATGAGCTTTACAAAATTAGACTAATCGTTGCCAAAAGTAACTGAAAACATTGTTTAACTTTAATAATTCAAACCTTCTGAGTCACTTCAGTGGACCATTGCAGACAATCAATCAAAGGTCCAACTACATGCATAACTGAAAAGCAGCATCTGACTTCATGCTTATGCTGTTCACAACCCTTAGAGAAGTTTCAGAACTGCAGTGCCTACTGAGATCAGACTGAAACTTTCCCAAAAATTACATTTTCATTTAAAATTGATAAACTTCAGGGAACACACAAATTTATAAAAAAAAAAATGGCAATAAAAGTTCATTTGGAATAAGATCTATATTTGCTTACATACATCCTTTCTGCTCTAGGTATCCCTTATAGATTATAGACGAATAAACCAGTTACTTAAATTAATTTTTCTTTTATAATTTTAATTTGTAGTTTATTTCACTGCCAACACAAAACATAATGGAGAAAACACACTAGAGTCGTCTTCCTCCTGTATTCCATTCTCGATCTCTATAGAGATAAGTTTAGTTATCAGGCTCGTCTCCTGTGGAACCAGCTACCAGTTTTAGTCCATATCTGCATCTCTATAGTTCTGCTGCTATAGGCTTAGACTCCTGGAGGACATAGGGACCCCTTTTTCATCATTCTGCTTCATTCTATCTCTATTCTCCCACTCTGCAGAATCTGTTAGTTCAATCTCTAGTTCTGCTCTCTCTGCTTTTTCTCATAGTAGCTTCATCTGGTCTGTTCCTGTTTGGCTGTGACTCCATCCTGGAGAGAAATATCAGCTGTGCTGCTGCCATCAACACCTTTATTTATAGATGTTGGAGATGCGGCCTGTTTTTCAGTGTAGTCCTGTTTCTCTGACTGTGACTAACTGGATGTGCTCTCTCCATCATCCTCTGACATGGGAGCTGGCTCAGGAGCTCGTCTGCCTGGCTGTGTGTTTCCTGGGCGGGGGCCGCCTGTGGAGCTGGTTGACAGTTGCCTTTTGTATCTATGCTTCTTTTTTCTATGCTGCTTCTGTCTCCTTGAACCCCAGTAGGCCTCAGCAGATGGCCGCTCACACTGAGGAAACCTGGTTCTGCTGGAGGTTTCTTCCTGTTCAAGGGAGTTTTCCTCTCCACTGTAGCTACAAGCATGCTTAATGTGAGGGATTGCTTTTAAGTTTAAAAAGGTCTTAAATACGGCTGATGAGCAGAAGTCAGAACATTGAAAGAAAGGATCCATCTATTATGATTGCTCACCACAGAATCCTGCCCCTGCAATCTTTTTTTTTTTTTTTTAGTTTTTAGGGCACAAGAGGCTCGTTTTATGGACAGTAGGCTGACAGGAACAAGGGTATGAGAGACGGGGAGAGACCACAGGCCTGATTCGAACCTAGGTCTTCCGTATCAAGGGCTAAGGCCTCCATACATGGGTCGTGCACGCTAACCACTCCACCACCTGCAAGCCCCTGCCCCTGCAATCTTGTGGTAATCTGAAAAGGCTTCCTGCTGACTAGGACTTGTTATCTGGGAAAGTCTGCACCCAGGAAATGAAAACTACTGAACTATTTTAATGTTTCATTTAAGTGTTAAACTTTGCTTAGTGCTGCACATCCATGAAGGAACACCTCTGAAACCGCTGCCCCATTTCCAAAATATGTATAATGACTTTTATTGGACTGATTTTGTACACAGTGATGCTTCCACCTACATAGGGCTGCACAGAATCAGGATTACATTAAAAATCGTCATTATTGTTTATAGAAAAATATGGGAAAGGTAGCAAGAGAAAAGGCACCATTTGTTTATCAAAGTTGTGGTACAGGAAGAACTGTATAACAATAAACGTTCTTTAATAACTCTAAAGTAGGGATGAGAATAGAGAATATTTATATAGCGTTTCTGTGAAAAAAAAAAAAATCGAAATTGATTAGCTGGTGCCGTTATGCAGCTCCCTGTGCTAATCATGCTTATTGCTATTACAACATGTGCTAATGATGCAAAATGCTGATTTTATACTCTGTAGGCAGTTTAAAATTAGATTCCTGTTTCTGTTCTGCAGAGCTGTGTAAAACTGGCAACAACATAAATGTATGATTAACAACTTTCAAACCGATGGATGCTACAAAATCATACATTTTTTTCGCTAAATATTAGGTTAAAAAAGCTGTTACTTATACTTCTTAATCTTGTCAAATATTTTAGGACACGGTTCAAATATCCAGGACAGGAGCTGTAATCTGTTTTACAAAGGAAATATGTAAATAGTAAATCTCCATCTACTTTATCTACATACAATGGAAATTATTGATGTTCTTATAAATTAATTAAAAAAACTGATTATGAAAATGTTTTTATTGAGATAAAACCCCAGCAGGTTCAGTAGTACTCTGTTAGAAAGATAAGAGTTTTTTTTGTCAAGTTAATAAACCATGAGGATCTCCTTCATCCCATGCAAAGCCTAACTCCATCTGCCGCAGCGAGAGGAACGGCGGCATCACAGAGGAAAATAACCGTGCACGTATGCATCAGGCTAAAGTAGAGCTGCAAATTAGCCTGATATATTTTTGGGCTGTTGGAGGAAAAGTTGGAGAGCATGCATTCTGCAGGGAGAAATTCACATATACATTTTAAATGGCAGCCTTATTAGCAATGCTAACCACCTTGCAGCATGCATCATTAATGTACGACGGAGTATTAGGGCCACACATGAAGAGAAAAAAAATATTTTTGCCATGACGAGATTAAACTCGACATGTCAATTTTAAACTCAACATTTTGAGAATAAAGCTGAAATGTCATGTTGAGTTTAATCTCGACGTGTCGACTGATCCGATACCAATATTGTTTTGGACTTCCGATCGATACGATACTGGCGATACCGAAAGCCTATCGAGCATGTATTTAAGTTTAAGTTAAAGTATTTAGCCTTAGTTGTAAGACTCATGTTGAAAAGGGTTTTAGTACTCTTGATAACATCTAGCCAGCTAAATTAGGTGAGATTGAATAAAACACAATGCTTGGTAACAACAAACTTTACCTGTTTATTAAGAGATAAACACAAACTGGACAAAATTACGAATGGCAATCTGAAATTGCACAGTGAACAGTAAAACCGTAAACAGTTAGGAGGTGCAAGTATTACTGTAGTTTTTAATAAAATGCAAAACAGGGGAACACTGGTAGCAAAATAGTGGAATGGATCATTTCAATGCGTGAGAAACTGGAAAATACGGACGCGATTTTTTGGCTGGATAAAGGCAGTCTGGATGCGGCATTTTACATGCTTTGCCGATCGCATTTTTACTTGTATCAGTGTCGATCCGATCACGTGGATCGGTCCGGGACAAGCATCTAGTTTAAAGTCGACAGACGCGAGGTTTAAAAGTGCGACGCGTCGAGGATTAAACTCAACATGACATTTCAAGCTTTATTCTCGATAAATGACGACTTTAATGTCGACGTGTGGAAGCTTTAAAGTCGACATGTCGAGAGTTTATCTAGAATCATGGCAAAAATATTTTCTCTTCATGTGTGGCCTAATACTCCGGTCATATAAATGAATGAAATCTTTGCACAATATATATTTTTAGAAAGAAATTGGTATGGAGTAGTCTCAGAGAAATGTTCACCCTCTCTTCCTGCATTACCTGTGGGATCTGTCAATGACCTTAAATGAACCTTTGATGCAAATAGTTAAAATACTGTTTTCAGCCTTGAGATGTATAGATTATAATCATTTGCATAGTCCCTGTGACCAGCTACATTACAGAGGTAGTTTACACTCATTCAAATAACGGCTTTCGCGGAAGGTTTGCAGTAACCACATTTGCATGTGGCTCCATGGAAAATTTAAATATCACACAGAGGAGCTTGTTGGAAAGCTTGGGACAAAAGCTTTTCGTCACAGAAATAGAATCCTCTTCCGCCTCAGTTGTAAAAAAAAAAAAAAACATTGAAACACAAGACAATGAGTAATACAGACTTTTTTTTTCATAAATAGACAAATTAATCAAGCAACACCAAGGAAAGTCTGTTTGAGAGAGTCTGTTCTATAAAAAAGGCGGTAGTAACTTTCATGACTTACTATCAGACCCGTAGCATCAAATTATATATTTATAATCATTGCTATATGCGTGTTGGTGGAAGCATGAAAATGTTCTAGACAATTCTATGATCAGGAGCACTAAAAATAAAGCTATCACTTTATGCAAAGATGCATACACATTGAAACGCATCACGTGGGCGAAGCAGGCTAAGATTTTTGAGATTACTTTGGTTTAAAATAGAAAAGGAGACAACAGGAAACTGTGTCGATTTCATGCAAAGCTGAGGCAGACAACTGCACTGCAATTACAACACAGCCCGACCTAACTGTGGCCTTCTTGCACAATACAGTAGGAATGCCTTTACAAAAAACTCCACTGTTTTCTTCAATAATGAAGTCATCGGAAGAGAGCTATTTTGGCCATTACAGTAAACCAGACTATAAAATGCTGTGGTGGTAAGGGTTGCAAGAACAGATACCTTAACCTGATCCTGTTTGTTGTAACATCTAATGTTTAGATGAGATATTTCTAAAAGTAGAATGGGAGGCAGATCTTTTAGTTATCAGGCTCC
>JAGKQL010000068.1:4677445-4691725 GCA_018398635.1 Cyprinodon brontotheroides | reverse complement strand
CTTCTTTTTCTATGTCTGCTTCTGTCTCCTTGAACCCCAGTGGGCCTCAGCAGATGGCGCTCACACTGAGCCTGGTTCTGCTGGAGGTTTCTTCCTGTTCAAAGGGAGTTTTCATCACACCACTGGCTACAAGCATGCTTAGGCCCGTCCACCTGAAGTCCAAAAGCGAACCTGGCGCTAATATTTTCAGAGCGTTTGTCGTAAAGGCGGAGGCATTAAAATAGAAATAATGATAGATCCACGAATGCATGGCACTGCAAAATGTAATACCAGGCCTGTAAGTGATGGCTGTGGTGCCAAAACAAAAATAAGCGACGGAACTATCATGCATCAGCACTAATGTTTATACAGGGCTTGCCCTGCGGGTCCATTTTTGGTGGTTCAGTCAAATTCGGGTGCTGAACTATATCGTCGATATTGCTCTGTTCTTCCTGGAGATATTCCAGAAAGAACAGAGCAATATGCTGTAAGCCCGACAGCGGGGTGAGTAGCATTAGCAACAACCATTCAACACAGTACGGCGCCATTGTTGCTGTGATACTGTATCGCGCATGCGTGTTTAGAAGCGGCGCTATGGCGCATGCGTGTAAGAAAAAAAATCGCGATTTAAATGGAAGCTGCAACTTGGCGTTTCAAAATCTTCCCCACTCTGAAGGCTTAATAAAATCGTTTACAGACCCCAAACCCCGTATGGATGAGAGGTGGTTTTGGTGAAATTTAATGCGTTTAGGCCAGGGTTTGACTTCCTGTGGACGGGAGCCTTAGTGTGAGGGATTGCTGAAGAGTCAAACAGTCGATGCAATCAGCTGGTTTTTCTTAGACAGAAAACTTTGAACTAATCTGACTGGATGTGAATTGGCGCTATAGAAATAAACTGAATTGAATTAATATCAGAATATCAGAGAGACAACAAAACAAAACTTCTTCAAAACATAAAACAAATCACATTTGTTCTATTATTAAAACCAGCAATTATGTTACTCACTATAAAAAATGTAATATCAGTAAGTCCATTTCCAAACTAAGTGTGTAGAAATATAGAATATATGTAGCAGAATAAAAGAGTTTTCTTTGATTTGAGCAGCTAAGGAGGACAATTTACCAACGGTATAGAGTTAAAATGATCTAGAATTAAACAGTGTCCCTTTGTGTTTTGGAATCTAATAGTAAACCTCTTTGCACAAGCAACTGTAAAGACAAAACCAAAACTTAATGCTACATCAGAGAACCAAAAATATGTTTAATATCATGTCTCTTTTGTTGTAGCTTTCATGTTTTTGGGGAGCTGCCGTAAAGCGCTGCTCTGGGTCACATCACCCATTCATTGATGGATCTGACCCTCTAACGGTATATAGGCAAGTTTGTGGGAAGAGCAGCCAGCAGAGGATTGATACGGGCAAAGTGATGTAATTGGATCTGAAAAATCCTTTCCTATACTGGAAAAATGATCTAGAAATAAGTAGAATTTTCCTTAAATTAAGTTTATTTTACCCTTAATTTGGAGTAAGTAAATGAGGAAGTTTGCCAATGGAATCAGTATTTTTACTCTTAAAATAAAGATATTTAGATAATATTCACTTGAAATAAGATGACAATGCAGTTGTGTGTTCCTATTTTAAGAGTTGTCTTCATTGGAAAAATCTAAATCTAGATACAGTCAATTTTTCTAAAATAAGTGCATTTGTTCTTGGTTTAAGGAGGTAAAAGAGCGGATTTTTGCCAATGGAACAAGACAATTTTACAACTAAAATAAGAAAACACAATTACATTGTCTTATTTTTAAGTGCATATTATCTAATTAACTTCTTATTTTAAGAGTATAAAATACTCAAACTATCTCATTTTACCTACTCAAATTAAGGGGTAAATACACTTAATTTAAGAAATTTTTTGCCTATTTCTGGAATGTTTTTCCAGTGTTGTTCCATTGGCAAAATGTCTCTTTTAACTCCTCAATCCAAGAACAAATGCATTTATTTTTAGAAAAAAATGACTTATCTAGATGTGGATTTTTTTCCAGTGTATACCTCCAAGTGTGGTGAAACCTGGACTGAAAGTTGCTTTCAAGAAAAATGCAACTATATTATCATATTTTAAGTGCAGAAAATTCATCCATTTGGGCGTACAGGTGGGGCAGTGGTTAGTGCTCACGACCCATATACGGAAGCCTTAGTCCTAAATGTGGCCGACCCGGATTCGAATCTGGCCTGTAGTCGTTTGCCGCGTCTCCCTCTCTCTCATACCCATTTCCTGCCAGAAAAACGAGCCACTAGTGCCATAAAAACAAACACGCAACTATCTTATTTTAAGTGCAAAACTACCCATCCCACTCATCTACCTGCTCATATTAAGGGCAGATAGACTAATAATAATAAATTTTACTTCTGCTTTTTTAGTGGTGAAACCATGTTACATAAAAAAAAAACAACCTTTTTAGTCACATCCTCCAAATCTGGATGGTAGAGTAGTGATTGCTAATGCATCCACTAAATGCCCCACCATCTATTGCTGTAACTAAAATAGGTCCTCTTCTAACCGAAAAAAATGAACTTTTTCATAAATGATGCATGTAGTGGTTGTGCGGCTGCCCCCCCACAACCAGGAAGGGATATATTAAGCACTTCTGCTGCAAACTTTATTTTTAATTGGAAATGTGGGCAACCTGAGATTAAACACAAGTAAAGAGAACGCTTCGGCGCTACTTCCTATCCCAGCGGGGAGGCCGGATCTAGGATTTTTCAGAAGAGGTGCGCAGCTATAGGGTATACCTGCTTAGAGCTCAAGGCTGGTTTATGCTCAGAAACCAGATTAGTCTACTGCACCTCCCCATCCCCCTTCCGCAGACACTGCTGGCGGCCATTGTGGAAACTTACGACTTCGTGAAGATGGACCAGCTAGGCGGAGCGAGGCTGTGCAGAGGCAGCTGGGACCCTTTTTTCCACCTGGTGGAATTAATTTACCGGAAGAGGCGAAAATACTGGTTAGCGATTGGCATATATGTTGGTGATAGAGAGCCGAGGGCCAAATAAAACCAATCAGATCAATGAAGCATATGGCGTACTAACAGGCGGCAACCGAAGAAGCCAATTGGATAGATCAAACTCTTTGCTGAAACCAGTCGGGGAGAAAGAGCAAAAACATCTTTTCCTCTGAGAAAAAGCCTCCAGAGCAGTGTTTTGCTCTTCTTTCAGTCAGAAGTAATTCACTGTAATTCGATAAAACTTTGCTTTCGATATAGCCGCATTCGCGCTAGTTTCATCGGCTGATGTTCTTTAGACTGAAACTCGTCGCACTTCTTGTTGCGTCACACCACTCACCCGCCTCAAAGCCAACGCTGATTGGGCGTTCGTTTGGTGAGCGGCTCCGGGTACCTCTTCAATGGAGAGTCTCCAGGCGGATTAGCGAGTGAAATCTTTAAAAGCTTCAGCGAGATCAGGATGGTCTCACGAGGCTATCAAAATTGGGCATAAATCAAAATATCTGCATCATACCTGCGACAACTTCACTGCGTCACACTGCTGCGGGAGGATAACCAGCCCTTCAGAGTTTTTACCAACCGAGGGTACGCGTAACCCTAGTGGTCCGTGAGGGTATTGCAAAGGGAACATAAAAATATTTTCTGACATCTGACATGTCAGAAAATATTTTTATGTCAGATTAAATAATACTACTTCAGTGTTAGTTTCATGGTGTTGCTCTATTGTATGTCTCGTACCATGTCTTTCGGTTGTGCTGTTCTTTTTGCATCTCATTGCAGGTGATGAAGGAGACTGAACATATTTTTTCACTGTCTCTTTTCTATCTCCTCTTTCTTTCATCTTTTCTCTTTTTTTCTTCTTCTGTTTTTCCTCTTCTGTTCTATTTACATTGCAGGGTCCATATAAACTGTAAAACTCCCTGCATAATTATAATAAAGCAATTTATATGCATGAAACAACAAGTGGAGCAATATGGCAATTGCCATACTGCTACACTTGTGTGAAAATAAGCCTCTGTTAGGTTTTTTTTGGCATCAAGACAATTATTCTTATTGTCACATTGCCATACAGGACACTGTTAAAAAAATATATATATATATTATTTTTTTTTTTTTTTTAGGTAGCAAAATAAAATGTTTCAGTAATAGATTTGGTTCCAGAAGTATCTTTTTTTCAAGCAACTAGTTTGACTTTGATAGGAGATATGTCAACTTTGGAGACAATCAGCACATATTTGTATCATCTAGAAATATAATACAACTATATTAAATGAGTAAAATTGCAGATCCACCCAAGAATAAATGACAGGCTCTTTATAAAACTCCAATACAAACCTTTTCTTAACCGGCATTTTGGTAATTTAACTTTAATGTTGGAAGACCTCCTTGCCATCACCCTAATCTTTAGTCCCCTCCATAGAATCGTAATTAGACTGAGGACTGTAATCTACCTGCACCTCTAAAAAATATTAGCATAACTCGCTTTCCAAAGGAACATTAGTAAAATCTTGTTTTCTGAGCCACATTGATTAAGGGTTTTTAATTGTATATCAATATTTTAACTTTCTGTCCATCAACCACATTCATGGTTTTAGCTTAAAATGACAGGGACCAGAAGCAAACTGGGAGAAAACTAACTGCAGATGGTATTAGAGGGTTTGTATGACCGCAGAGATGATCTTCTTTGCAAAACGATTTGATTACATTTCTGTACAGTCTAAATGTCACAAAAGAAAAAAAAAACAAATAAATAAAAAAGAGGCTGGTTATGTGGCTAAAACTGAGGTTTTCACAGCCACTGCTTGCAAAAAACAGGTCATTCTTGTAGTCTGAAGCTGCAGACTTGGTAATCACTAATTTCCTCTTAGAGGCACAGGTGTTATAGAGTGTTATCCAACTCTGGCAGTCCAAAGGTACTAAAAACACACCTTGACAACCTTCACCTGCATTTTGCATTGCATTGACTCCTTTTTTTTTCTCTTACATGATTTTGTGAGACATTGTAATGATATCCAGACACAACAAAAAATTTAAATGTGTAAAAATGATTACATTAAGATGCCCTTTAAAGTCATAGGGAAATCATATTTAAACATGTATATAAATGTAATGTCCCAAAATGTAGAAAATGTGTATTTAAAAAAAAATCCTGTCCTTAAAACCTTTGTTATTTGTTGTTTTTTAGATTTAACTTCTGAGAGGGCCAGTTAGTTCTCGTCAGCCTGAACACCTAAATTGACCAATCATACGTACACTATATTGCCAAAGTATTTGCTCACCTGCCTTGACTCACATATGAGCTTAAGTGACATCCGTTCCTAATCCATAGGGTTCAATATGACGTCGGTCCACCCTTTGCAGCTAGAACAGCTTCAACTCTTCTGGGAAGGCTGTCCACAAGGTTTAGGAGTGTGTTTATGGGAATTTTTGACCATTCTTCCAGAAAGAGCGCATTTGTGAGAGGTCACACTGATGTTGGACGCGAAGGCCTGGCTCTCAGTCTCGCTCTAATTCATCCCAAAAGGTGTTCTAACGGGGTTGAGGTCAGGACTCTGTGCAGGCCAGTCAAGTTCATCCACACAGACTCTGTCATCCATGTCTTTATGGACCTTGCTTTGTGCACTGGTGCACAGTCATGTTGGAAGAGGAAGGGGCCAGCTCAAAACTGTTCCCACAAAGTTGGGAGCATGGAATTGTCCAAAATGTCTTGGTATGCTGAAGCATTCAGAGTTCCTTTCACTGGAACTAAGGGGCCAAGCCCAGCTCTGAAAAACAACCCCACACCATAATCCCCCCTCCACCAAACTTTACACTTGGCACAATGCAGTCAGACAAGTACCGTTCTCCTGGCAACGCCAAACCCAGACCCGTCCATCAGATTGCCAAATGGAGGAAGCGCGATTAGATCACTCCAGAAGCGGCGTCTCCACTGCTCCCTAGAAGTCCAGTGGCGGCGTGCTTTACACCACCCGCATCCGGCGCTTTGCATTGCACTTGGTGATGTATGGCTTGGATGCAGCTGCTGCGACCATGGAAACCCATTCCATGAAGCTCTCCGCGCACTGTTCTTGAGCTAATCTGAAGGCCACGCATGAAGTTTGGAGGTCTGTAGTGAATTGACTCTGCAGAAAGTTGGCGACCTCTTAGCACACTATGCGCGTCAGCATCCGCTGACCCCGGCGCTCCGTCGGATTTCGTGGCCTACCACTTAGTGGCTGAGTTGCTGTAAGTTCCCAAACACTTCCATTTTTCTTATAATACAGCTGACAGTTGACTGTGGAATATTTAGGGCCGAGGAAATTTCCGCGACTGGATTTGTTACACAGGTGGCATCCTATCACAGTTCACGCGCTGGAATTCACTGAGCTCCTGAGGCGACCCATTCTTTCACAAATGTTTGTAAAACAGTCTGCTGCATGCCTAGGTGTAGATTTATACACCTGTATTGCATGAGTGATTGGAACACCTGAATTCAATAATTTGGATGGGTGAGCAAATACTTTTGGCAATATAATTTGACAACGGTCATCTGCCAGATTGTTTCCAGTCATAGCATCTTGATTCATATGTGGCAGCTAATATGCAACGGTTAAAATCAAAATAATTTCCTTTCCCATTGAGTTGCGTCCCAGCTGGTGTTCGCGGGGATGGGCGTCTGTGTCTTGACGAGGCGTAGAGCTAACAGAACGCTGCCAGTTCTGTTAGCGGCAAGGAGCTCAAGCATATGCGGCTGGAAGCCTTCTACACCAAACAACGCTTCTGCCGCCCTGGCGCTCTCCACAACATCTTCATCCCGCTTTCCTCATCTAAATAAAAATGGATGTGAGGAGGAGACTCATCCACGACCTCCGACACTAAACTCTCCTCCCCTCTTGCATGTTTCAGCTGTCCATAGCAAGATAGCGTTCCTTGAAAGCGTCGTTTCTAAGTCACCCAATTTGAGTGCTACTTGGTCCCAATGGAATTTCCGATTGGGACCAAGGTGCTAACAGTTAGCAAAGATGCTTCCGACAAACCGGCCAAAAACCAAACTTGCCTCTTGAACCTTCATACCTAACAATCCAACCTCATGATGTCGACCAATCACACATTCACTTTATTCAGTCATGTAAAACATAAGCCAAATTCACAACACATGTCATCTCAAGGCATACAGTCAACAGATCATCCAGTCCAATTAATACAAAGTTTTCTATCTAAGGAAAACCAGTGCGATTGCATTGACCCATTGACTCAAATACAATCACTTACACTAAGCATGCTTGTGTGAAGACAGTCAGAACTGCAACGGCTGGAAAAGCCGCTTCCCTTCGACTTTAAGATGCTAAATGATGCGTTTACTTACGGCATTAAACTCAGCTTGCCTCCAGATTTCACACCTTCTCTTTTCTGCACATAGTTAGCCGGGATTGTTCCCTCTTGGCCAGCAGCGTTTTTAGCATGGTACCAGTTCGGATCCTGAAAACACAAAACATCAGCATTGAAGAACATCATTCATGCGATGAATGTTTTGCTGTGACAGTTAACCTCCACAGGATCATAGCTTTACTTTTGTGACAATGATGATAGTCAAAACGTCTCCTTTGTTAAAGGGCAGATCCTGCTCCGACGTGCCTTTGAAGTTGTACCTTGCCACACACTCTGTGCCCTGTGGCCACGGACTCTGCAATTAGGGGTGGACAGTCTGTTAGAAATACCAGCTGATTTTTGACAAAGACCAGAGCTTGGTGTCAAGAGGCCGTCCTTACCTGGACCTCTGTCATGGTGAGGCGCTTGGATCCTCTCACAGGTGACGCGTTCTTGCTGCTACCATCAGAGCTGGCAAACACTCACACACATTAAAGTAGCTGCCAAGAAAAACAGAAAAGGGAACAACGCTGGCTCTAATTATTCAATCTACAGACCAAAAGGCAAATTCCAGAAAGATATTAAATTTGTGGCTTTTTTTTTTTTTTTGTCAGTGCAAATGAGTGTGGTAATTCAAAGCCCCCTCAAGTTATCATTTGAATGTGCTGTAAATAGAGGCCAGACAATGGTGATAAAAATAACCCGCTCATATGAAAAGCAGAACTAATAGGCCTTTTTTTCACATCACACTTTCACAACTAGTACCCAAGTTTCCATGACGTAGGACGTGTAAATATAGAGCAGCTTCCATGATCCCAGAGAGACTAGAAACATCCACAATTTGATTCTAATGATTTAAAAAAGGAAGAAAACGTAATTTTTTTTTTCTCAGGAATGTAAACTAATGAGTAGTTGAAACAAGAGTCGATGGACTTGTCTGAAGCAAAGCCTCAATCATAAATGCTAGAGGTGTCATAGCTATGTGGAATACATCCCTCGCCTCACACTGTCTCAGCGCCACACTTCCTCTTTACGTCTTTCAGTTCCCACAAGGAGGCGGAGGAGATCAATAGCTGGAGCAAAGGGAAAATAAAGGCCCTGTTAAACCATCACTTTACATGAGGTCACATCCTCCGGCGTGTCCCTTTCTGTGAGGTCAACTTCCTGCATGATATCCCAGAGTTTAGAATACCCTAATATTGGGGCTGGCTGCTTAGTAACCAGTAAGAAACATCACAAAGTTCCCCTCCTTACCATGCTCTTCCTTCTTATGAAACATAAACCTCCTACTGGGAGAATGCACAGTAATAGCAAAAGCTTTTTTCTTGTAAATGTGTCAATGAAACAACAGCCTTGTGCTCATACAAAAAGTAACCCTCATGAGTCCCAGAGAGGGCCGTCTCTCACCACAGTTTCCTTGTGGTGGATGTTGACCTCTGATGCAAAACTGCAGCTGTCTTTTTGAGGATCTGGATGCATTTCCTGCTGTGTACCCTGCTTATTCTGCCTCTTCTATTAGAAACTCTGTCAACAAGCTGCTTTGAATGCAGAAGCATTCATTTCATCTGCAAATGTTGGATAATGCATTCTGCTTTCCCATGCCAAGGCAAAGCGCAACGGTGTGTCAGTTTAAACACTTTATTTTCTCCCCTTTTTAAACCTCTTTCCTGTTATTGCTCATCTGCCTTGTGTCTTTATGACATATGAGCATAAAGCTTTACTTTCATGAAAACCAATGATAGTTTAGTAGCAGGCTAATCTGTAACATATTTAAAAACCCTAAGGCACTGAAACTTCAAGACCACTTATATACATCATATACATAGACTTCTGTTAAAGCCTATAGACAATTGAGAGAACAGATCTATAACTTGTTGTTTAGTTCAACTGCTTAAGCTCTGTCTGCGTTGATGATTCATTCACCTCAGCATGGCAAAGGCATTAAGTTGCTGACAGTACGATGGAGTATTAGGGCCAGGCTGGAGAATTTCTTTGTTTTCAGTTTCAGAATAAAGTTGTAATATTAGGAGAATAAAGTGATAAAATTACGAGAATAAAGTTGCAATGAGAATAAAGTCTTAAAAGTGAGAGAAAAGGTTGCAACATTACGAAAATAAAGTCGCAACTAGAATAAAGTCATGAAAGTACGTTAAAAAGTCGCAACGGGAACAAAGTCATGAAGTTACAAGAGTAAATCTGCAAAATTAGGAGAATAAAGTCACGAAAGTACGATAAAAAGTCACAACATTAAAAGAATAAAGTCGCAACGAGAACAAAGTCATAAAATTACGAGAGTATATTCATAAAATTAGGAGAATAAAGTCATAAAAGTACAATAAAAAGTCACAACATTACAAGAACAAAGTCGCAACGAGAACAAAGTCATAAAGTTACGAGAGTAAAGTTGCAACATTACAATTGCAATGAGAATAAAGTCATAAAAAGGGGGAGAAAAGGTCGAAACATTACAAAAATAAAGTCGCAACTAGAATAAAGTCATGAAAGTACAATAAAAAGTCGCAACATTAAAAGAATAAATTCGCAACGAGAACAAAGTCATAAAATTACAAGAGTAAATTCGCAAAATTAGGAGAATAAAGTCATAAAAGTACAATAAAAAGTCACAACATTACAAGAATAAAGTCGCAACGAGAACAAAGTCATAAAGTTACGAGAGTAAAGTTGCAACATTACAATTGCAATGAGAATAAAGTCATAAAAAGGGGGAGAAAAGGTCGAAACATTACAAAAATAAAGTCGCAACTAGAATAAAGTCATGAAAGTACAATAAAAAGTCGCAACATTAAAAGAATAAATTCGCAACGAGAACAAAGTCATAAAATTACAAGAGTAAATTCGCAAAATTAGGAGAATAAAGTCATAAAAGTACAATAAAAAGTCACAACATTACAAGAATAAAGTCGCAACGAGAACAAAGTCATAAAGTTACGAGAGTAAAGTTGCAACATTACAATTGCAATGAGAATAAAGTCATAAAAAGGGGGAGAAAAGGTCTTAAACATTACAAAAATAAAGTCGCAACTAGAATAAAGTCATGAAAGTACAATAAAAAGTCGCAACATTAAAAGAATAAATTCGCAACGAGAACAAAGTCATAAAATTACAAGAGTAAATTCGCAAAATTAGGAGAATAAAGTTGCAACATTACAATAGCAATGAGAACAGAGTCATTAAAGTGAGAAAAAAGGTTGCAACATTACGAAAAATAAAGCCGCAACTAGAATAAAGTAATGAAAGTACGATAAAAAGTCGCAACATTAAAAGAATAAAGTCACAACGAGAACAAAGTCATAAAATTACAAGAGTAAATTCGCAAAATTAAGAGAATAAAGTTGCAACATTACAATTGCAATGAGAACAGAGTCCTAAAATTAAGGAGAATAAAGTCAAAACATTATGAGAATAAAGTCCTAAAATTATGAGAATAAAGTCAGAAAGTTATGAGAATAAAGTCCTAAAATTATTATTGCAATGAGAATAAAGTCATAAAATTGACAAGAATAGAGTCGTAATATTAGGAGAATAAAGTCCTAAAATTACTTAGAATAAAGTCCTAAAATTACTTAGAATAAAGTCCCAAAATTACGTAGGAATAAAGTCCTAAAAATTGAGAATAAAGTCCTAAAGTTATGAGAATAAAGTTGCAAAATTATGAGAATAAAGTCCTAAAAATTATGAGAATAAAGTCAGAATTATGAGAATAAAAGTCCTAAACATTATGAGAGAATAAAGTCATAAATTACGAATGGAGTCTGAATACAAGAGAAATAAAGTTCCCAAAATTACGAATAAAAGTCCTAAAATTTCATTTATAGAATAAAAGTCCTAAAAATTACGAGAATAAAGTCCTAAAAATTACTGAGAATAAAGTCAGAATTATGAGAATAAAGTCCTAAAAAGTACAAGAATAGAGTCGCGAATATTATGAGTTATAAAGTCATGAATAATTACAGAGAGCCCTAGAATATTATGAGAATAAATCTTCGTGAATAATTAGGTATGGAATAAAGCTCCTAAAATTTATGAGAAACACCTAAAAATTGAGAATAAAAGTCACATCATTAGAAGTTATAAAGTCGCAATTGAGAACAAAGTCATAAAGTTACGAGAATAAAAGTCACATTACAAGAATAAAGTCCTAATATTATGAGAAACAAGTTGTATTTTTGACAACTCCTACAAGAAGCACTTTCTTCCCTAAAATGAGGAATGTGGAGCATCATGTGAGGTTATATTTCCTGGCATTGTGAGAATGGTCCTAATAGTGCTGGGTAAAAATCCTATTTAATTGAATGATTCCTTTACATTTTGGAAAATGGAAATATCTAAAGGGAATGAAGATCGATTCATTTTATAGTGACGCGTGTGGCGTTCACATCCAAATAAGCAGGAAAGATGCACTCAAGATGACTTCAAGCCAAAAAGCTGCAAATATAGCCAATAGGTTGACTGAAGACATTAACAAATGGGGGCTGACCAGCAAACACCCTGTGGTTGTTACAGAAAACGCTGCAAAATATGGTTTGAACATTGGATGATAACGCAGCTCTGTGCATTGCCTGCTGTGTCACGCCTGCTTGCACGCAGTGAGGCTTCACTTTCACAAAACAAGTTGTGTACAATTTTGAGACAGTTTTGTTCACATCTCGAAAGTTTAAACTGTCTGATTTACAAGTTTGCACTTTTTGTGTTTAATGTGACAGGAAAAAAGAAAATACATGAGTATTTTGAAACACAGTTGAACCACTTTCATTACTGTAAAAACAGATTGGATCTAAATTAATCAATTTAGAACTGTATGAATCAAAAATCGAATCGATTCAGGACTTTGGCGATAATACCCAAACCCTATTTGACAAATACGGAAATCTTTTAGCAGCAGCATCAAACTGGGCAGGATGTCAAAGTGGACTCTGGTTGCTAATTGGTGGAGCTGGTCGGACGTCATCTGCTGGGCGGAGCTCCAAGCTTTCTTTCTGAAACGGGTTGATGTATGATGACTTCATTCTCGTTATTTTGTGAAACTTTATTCTCATACTATTAAGACATTATTCTCATAATGTGGCGACTTTATTATCGTAATATTACTACTTTCTTCTTGCATTTAAAAAAAAACCCCTCTAGCCTGGCCCTAATATTCTGCCAGGCAGGGTCCCACGACCTATTTTTGAATAAATTAGACTAATACTTTTTTTTAACATTTGGAGACAGTTTTATACGATGTATAGAGTAAAATACATGCCTGCTTATTGCATATTTAACACTTCAATTTATTTCGCTCATTTCAGACACAATACAGAACTTTATATTTCACTAAGGTCATCTAATACATCAAATACTAATATTTACTATGAAAAACTAATCTGATTTCTCATGATTGTTATAGATTATGATTACTTAAAAAAGCATATCCATCATTATAATTTGAATTTAATATCCTAGCGAAAGCTTTTTTTTCCAAGCTAAGTTTTCTTTCACTCCTAATCATTTCTATATCCCATAATGACTTAAATCTTAAAAAACGCTTATTTTTTTTAAAACATTTTTGTAGATTTCAACTAAAAATATTCAGTTATGGAATCCCACCATGAAAGGAATAAATCATTAAGGCCTAACCTGCCACGCTGTCTTAGATTTAATCTTTGGGACACTGGATAGATTACGCTAGCAGAAGCTTTTGGCAGCTGGATGAATAGCTCTTCATGGAAGCACACAAGGCGATCATTGTGACTCAGTCAAGTTTCCACAGACAGTGTCTTACTGAGTGTCCATCACCATCAATCTAGTCAACAAGAAGCTTTAAGGACTGGATGAAAATATGAAATGTTCCTCTCAATATAGAGCCCAACTCTGGTGAAAATGCACCCTGTTTAACGCTTTAATTGAATAAAAATGAGCATAAAATACAGTTTGAATCTTAAAAATGAATCCTGCTAATAACCAACTAAGGAACTGAGGACAAACAAACACTACAAACTATAAAGTCTTTATGAAACGGCTGCTATTAACAGCTGGAGTTTAGCTGAAACAAGTCAGAGATCTGATCTGCTTAAATCAAAGGCAGATTGAGAGCACAAAGCAAGACGGGACAGGAATGCAGAACTGTCTTTTCTGGCCTTTTTCTAGAGGGGGGGGGGCCACGCCCTCATATCTACACACAAAATCTGGAATTGAAGAATCAGAATTCTGCTTTGTGCAAAAAGGAATGATAAATTCAAAAATACTGAGCTTTTTATGATAAATAATTATAACAAAGTAACACAAACAAAACTCTAAGGCTATGTTTGAATGTTTAGTGGATGAACAAGTAGTGGACTCAAAATTTCCCACAATGCACCTTGAAAGGAAAAGAAAAGGGGCTGCTCAGTAGGTAGCAAGAAGGTTCTGTGTTTGATTCCCAACCCGCGGTCTTTCTGTATGGAGTTTGCACGTTCTCCCTGAGCATGGGTGGGTTCTCTCCAGGTACTACGGCTTCCTCCCACAGTCCAAAACCATTCCTTTTTGGTTAATTGGCTTCTCTAAATTCACCTTAGGTGTGAGTGTGTGCATGAATGGTTGCTTGTCTCTGTGTTGCCCTGCGATGGAATGGCGACCTGTCCAGGGTGGACCCCGCCTCTCGCCCAGAGACAGCTGGAGCTGGAGATAGGCACCTGCGTCCCTCGCCACTCCGCTTGGGATAAGCGTGACAGAAAATGGATAGATTGATGCACCTTGAAAAGTATTAATTATTGATGGTCACTAGACGAGGAGATATATCCCAGAATGCTTTGTGAGAGCTCTCCCCGCAAAGCATTATGGGAGTTGTTGTCAAAGTGGCCGAAAAATAAAAAAAGATGTGGGGAGCCAGAGTCACGTGACCAACGGGGAGCGAGAAGCAGTGATCATCTGTCCGAACGGTTCACTACAGAGTCCACTATATAGTCCCCGCTCTATAT
>JAGKQL010000068.1:4621981-4644079 GCA_018398635.1 Cyprinodon brontotheroides | reverse complement strand
CTTTATGTAGTTGCGATTTCCTTAATGTAGTTGCGCTTTTGCTTAATGTAGTTGCTTTGCTTTATGTAGTTTTGCGATTTCCTTAATGTAGTTGGGCTTTGCTTTTTGTAGTTGCAACTTTTGCTTTTAGCAGTTTTGTTTTCCTTAATGTAGTTAAGCTTTTTATGTAGTTGCGATTTCCTTAATGTAGTTGGGCTTTTAGATTTGTAGTTGCAGTTTTGCACTTCAGGGCCACCGTACAACTGTAGCTGTACATGCACTAAACACACACAAACGTGCAATTTCCTGTAAATTGCACAGCTGTGGCCTAGTTACTGACAAAATAAAAATGTTAAATATAGATTAAAAAATCCTGCTTTTTTCGGCTTTCAGCTAAGTCTTAACTATTTTAATTTGCCTTAGAGGGTAAAGATTGTTACCATAAGTGAAATACTTCATAGTTTTTCTTTCTACAAGTAATTGCAAACGCTGGAAAGGTCACCTTAGTAACCCATTAACTCTTTTAATAAGCCTAATTAAAATAAAATACCACTCCTACACAGAGTTAGTGAAAGTTAACCCTCTTTCTTCAATCCAGATTAATAATTAGACCTTAAATCTCCCTCAACAAGTCAAGGTCATACATGTGGCCCCTCGCTGCGCTGTAAGCCTGGATGAACTAAGGCCCCCATTTATGCGTGACCTGACCTCACAGTGGTGCTGAACAAAGCCTGCAAAGAGGAATCATAAATGGAGCGGATAAAACAGAAAAGCTGAAGGTGTGTTTGCAGGGAAGACAATCAAGACCAAGCAAACCAATGATTAAACACGGAACCTTCGGGAGCCATTGTTTAACTCGTGAACTCAATATCCGAGGACCTGAAAGGGCGTCCAGTGCAAGTTTCTCAGGAATGATCAGGCATCATCACAACAAAGAATAAAAAACTTCAGATGTACCAATTAGACTCTTCTGTACAGAAGAGGATTAGGGCCACTGGGGAAAAAAAAGTTAACTGATTTTATTTTAGTTTAATATGGGAAAAAGGGTCAAAATTCTGACAGCTAACAAACAGCCGTAGCCTTGTCTGTTTTAGAGACTAGCTCTATTGTTTTAATGATCTTCTGCTCTTCCATTAATGAAATAGCATCAGCAGAGGACCCCTCAGGCATCGTAAAAAGTCGCCTAATTGGGTCATTTTCCACCAATGTCCTGTTCCTCCCGAACAACTCACATCTTTGTCAGTGAAGCTGGAGTGCTCCACATCTCTTCCTTCATGGTGCTTTTTAAAATTAAGATTAGGGATGCAGGATATTGGGATTTTGGCCCATATCCGATATTTTAAAACTCATGTAGCCCGATAACCCGATATCGTGATACTGATGTTAAAACTGGACAAAAAATAAGTAGTCGTTGAAAATAGCAGTTTTGTTTATCCATTTCTGACTGAAATTTTGAAAAATAATATACTCAAATATATTTTCAAGCATATTTTCCATTGAGGAAGCTGGGCCTGGACTAGGGACTCTGGGCTGGGCTCTCCACTCTCTGTGGGCGAGGTCGCCGAGGTGGTTAAAAGCTCCCTCGGTGGCAGGGCCGAGGTGGAATGAGATCCGCCCGAGTTCCCTCAAGGTCCTGGATGTTTGTAGGGTTGTGTTGGCTGACAATTTACTCTTCAACGCTGTATTGACATCGGGGGCAGTCCCCTGATTGGCAGATCAGTGGTGGTCCCCTGGTTCAAAAGGGGGGCCGGAGGGTGTGCTCCAATTTACAGGGAAGTCACACTCTTAAGCCTCCCCGGCAAGGTCTATTCAGGGGTGCTGGAAGAGGAGGGTCCGTCGGATAGTGGAACCTCCGATTCAGGAAGAGCAGTGTGGTTTCGTCCGCAATTGCTTGGGGGCGCTGGATCAGCTCTACCCCCTCCAGCAGGGTCCTGGAGGGTGCATGGGAGCTCGCTCAACCAGTCTACATGTGCTTTGTGAACTTGGAGAAGGCGACCGTCTGTCCTCCGGGGAGCCCTGTGGGGGTTCTCTCGGAGGCTCTGATTGCGGGCCCTTTGATACGGGCTGTCAGTGGTCCCTGTAAGGCGGTGTGCAGAAGTCTGGTCCGCATTGCCGGCAGTTTGACGCGCTCATTTCCGTGAGAGTTAGGGGCTCCGCCCGGGGCTGCCCTTTGTCACCGATTCTCCTGTTCATGGACAGAATTTCTAGGGCCCAAGCCAAGGTGTTGAGGGGATCCGTTTTGGTGGCCTTAGGATTGCGTCTCTGCTTTTGCAGATGATGTGGTCCCTATTGGCTTCATCAGGTCATGATCTGCAGCTCTCGCTGGATCGGCTCGCAGCCGAGTGTGAAGCGGGCCCGGATGGGGATCAGTGCCTCCAAATCCGAGGCCATGGTCTTGGAGCGGAAAAAGGGTAGAGTGCCTTCTCCGGGTCAGGAGGAATAATCACTGCCCCAAGTGGAGGAGTTTAAGTATCTTTGGGATCTTGTTCACGAATGAGGGAAGAAGGGGAAGCGGGAGGAATGCGACAGGCGGATTGGTGCAGCGCCTGCGCTGAAGCGGGCTGTACCCGTCCGTCGTGGTGAAGAGAAGAGCTGAGTCAAAAGCGGCTCTCGATTTGATCGTCGACGACGTTCCTCCTCCTCATCTATGGTCATGAAATCTGGGTCATGACCGAAAGAGCTGAGATCAGCTGGATACAAGCGGCGAAAATGGGTTTCCTCCGTGGGGTGGCTGGGCTCTCCCTTAGAGATAGGGGTGAGAAGCTCGGTCATCCGGGAGGGGACTGGGAGTAGAGCCGCTGCTCCTCCACGCCGAGAGGAGCCAGTTGAGGTGGCTTGGGCATCTGTTTAGGATGCCTCCTGGACGCCTCCCTGGTGAGGTGTTCCCGGCACGTCCACCGGGGGGAGGCCCCGGGAAGACCCAGGACACGCTGGAGAGACTATGTTTCTCGGCTGGCCTGGGAACGCCTTTGGGGTTCCTCCTGAAGAGCTGGAAGAAGTGGCCGGGAGAGGGAAGTCTGGGCCTCCTTTCTTAAGCTGCTGCCCCCGCGACCGGACCCCGGATAAGCCGGAGGAAGATGGATGGATGGATGGATGGATATTTTCATATGCTAATATCAAATAGATTTTTAAAAACGCGGTATCGCATCTATTTTACTTTCATAATCTGGTGAAATTTCATCGCTCTGTTACAAACTCTCGTGATATTTTGCAAATTCTTGTGAGATTTTGTTAGTAAAATAGATCGAGCATCAAAGCTAATATATCAACATATAAAAAATATGGCAACATTTGGTGAATTTTCGGGGATTTCGGGGAGCATAACGCATGACACATATAGCAATATTTCATTAGTAAAAGAGATTGATATGGTGTTTTTAAATGGCAATATATCAGCATATGAAGATATTGGGATATTTTAAAGTATCAATATTTTTTCCCTCGCTCTTTAGAAGTTTTTAAGTCTGTAAAAAAGAAGTTTTTGAGGAAGAAGAAGTAGTATTTGTATTTTTTTTTTAGACTTTAGAAACTCAGAAGCTGGATCAAATATCGGGTTAAATATCGGGTGGGGGCCGTATGTCCGATATTCAGTTTTAAGGTCGATACAGATAGGGGGCCCATTATATCGCCGTGCATCCCTCATTAAGATCCAAAATTCTGAGATTAAAGTCAACATTCTGAGGGAAAAATGTCAGAATTCTTAAATTAAATTAAAGTCTGAATTCTGAACCTTTTCCCCATATTTAACTGTGATGAAATTGAAAAAAATCTGTGAACTTTTTACATTTTTTCAGTGGCCCTTATCCTCTTCTGGACTTTTTCTTTTTTAATGATTTCAAATGATGCTGCTTAGATAAAGTTGATTTGGCTCAGAAAATGTCAACATTATGTCAAACACTAAAAAATGTGGACGATTCCGATCTCTGGTGATGAAAATTAATGTATAGATTTTTTTTTTTTTGTCATTTGGATCTACAGTATTTTTTTTTTTTTTTGCATTTACAGGGAAATTGTATTGTCTTGAAAAAATGAATAAACAAGAAAAACAACATGTAATTGTTTAGATGCAAGAATGCAGAAAATTGCTTTGATAGGTAGTAAAAGTGGATAAAATGGTCGATAAAATAAACTATAATCGGTATTTATAACAAAGCAAATCTTGAAAGTGACTAAAAACAAATAGTTTGTTTACTTTTTTTTTAAACAGAGGACTTTCCTTAAATGTTTGACGTGTGCAGTTAATTTAATTTCTTTCCTTTTAAATAACATTTTTTTAATATTCCATTTCAGCTGGTTTGTAATAAATTAATAAACTTTGTCCTTGAGTAAATAATCTAAAGCTTATTTATCACCTTTGGTAAATTTTATTAAGGAATAGAGATTTTATCAGTTGAGAGTTCGAACTCTAAATCTTTTAATAACCATAAAACTAAGAACTGTGCTCCTTTTTTCACTCTATAAAAACATTATGAACCAACAGCAGGAGTTTAATGGATATCAGAGGTTATGAACATGTTTTGATGGAAAAATCCCACATCTTCCCCCAAAAACCTGTCGCACATCTGTCAGTTTTCTGCCTCTGAAGCTAAAAGAAATCAAAAACCTCAAACCAGGGGTCGTATTTGACCAATAGAATGTTCTGCTCTGGTAAAATTAAAGCAGAAAAACATAAGTGGCTGTTTTCCTGCTGAGAGTCACTAACCCAGCTGTCCCTCCGCCCACCGGCCTCATTAATCATGATGTTATATTGACACGGGGCCTTTTCATGGAGAACATGCAGAGAAAAGCCAATGAGAGGAGAAGAAAAGCCTTCTTTCTCAAAAGATCAAGACATCTGGGAAGCATAATCATCACCTTTGGATTGTTGACTCGTCTAATATCTGAAATAAATCCCACTCAGACGGCAGTAAACGCCCGAGGCGTCATCGTTAAGAAGTTCACACCTGAGGCTGTTCCATTAATCTTCTGCTCTCATTTGTGCCCCCTCCCCCGCCCTCTTTGGGTCTGACCCGGCGTCGTCACGCCGCTTGAACTGGACCGAAGCCAAAGACGTTTAATCCAGCGAGTGGAATTAAGGGGCAGCTTTTTCCTTTCTTTTAAACTGACTGAGGCTCAAGGTGAGGAAAGGCAGACGATCTGTGGTCTGGTCAGTAATTAAACGCCATCGAAGCTCAGGCGTCCTGCCAAAGGGGACGTGATCTGTCCTCTTCATGGGACAGAACAGCCTGAGGAAGTCAATTATTAATAACGAGAGACGGAGCGAGCCCAAACTAAAAAAAGCAGATGTTGCTTTTCCCTCTTAAAAATGTTTAAGCAAGAAATATAAAGAAATTTGCACTAACATTAAAGCAAATACAGTGTACCTGTTTGAAGAGCTCCTCGTATCCCCAGTCGGCGAGGCTGGTGGGGGGTGTATAGGTGGTTTGACCCACAGGAGAAGACAGATTCTTCTCCTCCCTCTCCTCTTTTACCGCTGGAGGCTGAGACGTTTGTTCCACAGCAGCCGGCAGGGATGTGGAATAAGGCTGGAAGCCTGAAACCTTCTTCTCCGCTTCCTCTTCCTCTAATTCAACCCCTTCCTCAGGCTCCAACATCTCCTGCTCTTCTCCATCCCACTCCTCGTCCTCCTGCTTTGGCACCGTCTTGGTCTGAGGGTTGCTGTGGCCGTATTGGGTGGCTGGGGGAATCTCTGCATCTGCTTTCCCAAACAGCAGGGAGTCCGGCCTGGAGCCAGACGCTCTTGCTGCAGCAGCCTGCTGAGCCAAGAGAAACTGAGCTTGAAGAAGATGCTTCTCCTGCAGGTTCATCTCCAGTTTAGCTCCCTGATGCCTCTGCAGCTGCTCCATCATCGCCTCAAGCTTCATCCCTGCAGGAATGGACTGCTGCAGACCCCCAACAGAGCTCCGCTCTTCAGATAAGTTTGACTGTGGACAAATAAAGAAAAAACAAAGGGTAGTAGTTATAATTAGGGCTAGGCAATTAATTGCATTTGCAAAAATCTAAATTGCGATTATTTTTCAACAAAATTGTGATTTTATTGCGATTTTCCTTTGTACCAACCCCAAAGTTGTATGCGTTTCAACTAGGGATGCAGGATATTGGGATTTTGGCCGATATCCGATATGCCGATATTTTAAAACTCATGTAGTCATAACCGATATCGATACCCCATGTTAAAGCTGGACAAAAAATAAGTAGTCATTGAAAAATAGCAGTTTTGTTATCCATTTCTGACACTTTGAAAAATAATATACTCAAATATATTTTCATATGCCGCATATCAAATTGATTTTTAAAAACGCTGTATCGATCTATTTTACTTTCAAATTTCATCGTTTCTGTTACAAACTCTCGTGATATTTTGCAAATTCTGTGAGATTTTGTTAGTAAAATAGATCGATACCGCTGGCCAATATATCAACATATAAAAATAATATGGCAAAATTTCGTGAATTTTCGGGGATTTCGTAGCATAACGATGACATATAGCAATATTTCATTAGTAAAAGAGATTGATATGGTGTTTTTAAATGGCAATATATCAGCATATGAAGTTTTTGGGATATTTTAATGTATTTTTTTTATTTTTGAAGTTTTAAGTCTGTAAAAAAGAAGTTTTAGAAGAAGTAGTATTTATATATATTTTTAGACTTTAGAAAGTCAGAAGCTGATCAAATATCGGGTTAAATATCAGTGGGTGGCCGATGTCCGATATTCAGTTTTAAGGCCGATACCGATAGGGGGCCGATTATATCGTGCATCCCTAGTTTCAACCAAGGTTTTTGCTTTTCGAGAGCTTGCTTGCCCATAATCCATTGTTAAAGGACTTCACTTCACTTCATTTAGTGAAAAAGTGTTTACTTCTTCTTGCATGCATGGATGGAAATAAAATAAAACTAATCGAAAGTTAGAAATTTTATGCAAAATCGTTCAGCCTTGGTCATAATCTCTGCATATAGAAGTGCACCATATAATTTGCCAGATATCAGACTAGGTCAACTTTGGACACCGTCTTTTTATGAAAGTCACATGAGGGGATATTTGAGAGGCCATTTATCAAACCGATCAGCCTGTGAAGGGCAGCTCGTCGCTTTTAAATTCCCATTAAATATCAAAGAGTCATAAATAATTAGACCTGCCACTTTTTAATTTCAGCTCCATATCAACACATCATAAATCTTTCCGCCTGTTACTCTTTAATTTCTGTTTGGATATCAAATAATTGCAATAAATCTTGTCATTAATCAAATTTGAATCTTGTCATGACACCTGTCAAATTCAATTTAGTTTATTTATATAACGCCAATTTAACAACACATGTCATGTTAGGGAAATCAAGGAAAACCAGTAGATTGTATCACGTTACAGACTTGCAAGACTCGCCGCTCAAGGATGAGCTTGAAGCAACAATATCTGCATGCATTTTATTGCTGCCTCTACAGCAATCCCTCACACATATGCATGCAGCGACAGTGGAGAGGAAAAACTCCTCTTTAACAAGAAGAAGGCTCCAGCAGAACCAGGCTCAGTGTGAGCGGCCTGGGTTGGAGAAGATCACTTTGACAAAAGGGCTCTCAGTTACTTTTCTTCTGTCAGATGGTTTAGCACCTTACAACCAACTGCGAGGCGAGTTATCATGAGAACACATGACCAGCACGCTGCAGAGAAAGAAGCGAAAGATGAGAAGTCAGTCGAGGCGACATGTTTAGCGCCGACGGGGAACAACATGACATCTGTCAATAACGATAACTACCTCAGCGTCACTGCAGACGCCATCTGGGAACTTCACTCCTTCGCTTTAGGTAGGCGATGTTATGTAATTTTAAATCACAACAAATGATTCCCACAACATTGTGTTTGCTTCGGTGAACGTGGGTAAAATGGGACGCTTTTTGAAAATGTAGCTTCTGTGGTATTTATTATTATTATTATTATTAGCCTATTTCATTTATAGAGCTAGAGTTTCATACGATACATTTTTAAAAACCTCAAAAGAGACTTTCTAAACACAGATTATAGTAGGGGTGTGCAAAGTAATCGTCCATGACGATGCCTTTCATGATTCAAGTTTTTGTGATCTACTGCATCGATTCTTAATTTAAAAATGAACAAATAAAATACATGAATGGTTGGCGACATCAGCCAAAACAAGTGTGGAATACAACTTCCCAGTCCAGCAGATGTCGCTAAGTGGATGTGTTGACGCCTCACTGTTTTGTGTCACAAGCATGTCCGCCCGCGGGATACTGAGACGAAGTCATATGAAATAAAACATGGAGGACACTATGAAAATTCGCCCCGCGGCTCCATCACATTTCAAGTCAGATGCTTGGATGCATTTTGGCTTTAAAACAAAAGAAGGTAAAAAGAAATTGATATGATGCACGCCATTTACAAAAGGACCACTGAGGTCATGCAAACGGCTCTGATTATCCTTATTTTTTATTTTAAGTTTGATGAATCCTAAGATCTTTTTGTCACTGTCCACGCCAGTAATAGTAATATTTGTGTCCAGTATTTGTTTCCATGGAAACACCTCTAAAAGTCATTTCAATAAATAAAGCTATGTATGAATTCAGTTGCTTTCAGTTATGTATCAATTGAAGACACGATCCAGATCACACCCAGCCAGTCAGCCACTGGTAAGGGCTGGATCTTTTTATTACAGTGTTCAGTGAAAAATATCGCGCAATGCATTGCGATGCATCGCAATAGAATCGCATCGTGGCAAGTGAATCGTGATTCAAATCGAATCATGACTTCTTTGCCAATACCCACCCCTAGATTATAGTATTATCCTCAAATGCTGTTGCACCAAAGTTTGGCTCCAAAGTTAGAAGAAAGAAATAGAGCCTGGACTGACTGACCCAAAGCTACTGACTGTTTACAGTTCATCATGACCTATTATGTAGGCTAACAACTCAGAATTCATGTCGATCTGAATAAACACTTAAACATGAATACATTTTAATGAATATTATTTATTTTCATCACCAGTTATCACAGTAGAAAAGCTTTCTCAATCAGTTTGTGATTCATTTTGGAAACAGGAGATGAGCCCCTGGTCTAACGCGTCACCTGGCTTCAGGAACCTGTTCAAAGACTTTACTTTTACGCATTATTTAGGAACCAAACGCACATCATCCTTATCTTGTTCTATTCTTATATCTTATTTGCACTTAGAATCTTATATTTCTGTCTTCTGTAAACTGTTGCACTGCAAAAAAAAGAATTTCCCGCAAGGGATTAATAGAGTAATTCTGATTCATTAATCCCTTTGGCAGAATTCAAATGAGCCATTTTAATCTAGATTAATTCCAAGATTACAGTGAGATTAACCTAAAAAAATTATCTATACCCAGCACTAAAACAAACAGGAAAACTATCAGCATGGAAGTCAACCAAAAGCATAAAATACATGCATTCAACTTTTAAATATCTAAAAAAGATAAGTAGCCAACATGTTTATCTATTGATGTCAATAAGTGTGCAGGTTTAGGAAGAGTTCTAGCCTGATTTAGAACCAAGTTGGTCTAAAGTTTGGATCAAAAACAGATAAATCCTTGTGCGTGCAATCATTAGGTCAAATAAAGACCTTACTTTGCAGACAGAGAGGAAAAAAACCCGCTGAAGGTGAAAGATCTTATCCTTTACCGTGTTTATTTTACAAACAGGGCGTTTTATTTGCATCTGCAAACTAAGCAGCTCCATTTTCTCCGAGCTTATATTTCCAGACTCCTGTGGTAAAGCTGCTCTCTGTAACGTCTCCATTAACCGACTGTTGCTTTGTTACTGTAACAAACACGGCTGGAGGAGGTGGGGGAGCGCACTCACCATTTGCGCCTTGGAGTAATTCATCGTCGCCAGCAGGTCTTATGTCTGTTTTTCCTCGTTTCCTCCCAGCAGAAAGAAGTCACATCCCATCAGCAGCTTGTCTTCTTTCAACTATTTCTTTCTTTTTTTCTCCTTCTTCCTTCTTTAGGACCGAGAGAGAGACTTTAAAAGTCCGGGATGGTGTGGGAGGACGCGCGGCGGCCCGGCTGGAGCTGGAGGAGGGGTGGAAATGGTTCAGACCTCCCTGTTGGTCACTGCGCATGGAAACTCAAACATCTTTGATTGTCTCCGATAGGTGACCCCCCCGCCCCCCACCACCCACAGTCCGGCTCAATCAAAGGCCCGCCCCGCTCCGTGCGTAAAAGGAAAAAAAAGCGTCAAATGTTTTTTTTTCTTCCCTTTTTTCCTCTATTTGCAGCAATAATCAGCTTCTTTTCCACTCGCAGCTCATTGCTTATTATTCATGGAGGAAACCAGAGTTATTCTCCTGAAGAAGGAGCGGATTTTTTTATTTTTAAAGAATGCATCCGGTAGGGGAGTATACATTAAGTTTGACCTCCCTCTGAGCTCAACGCTCAGCCTGCTCTTTCCTCACGTTGTAATTCAACACCCCGCAGGTTTATTGGCCCCATCATGTTAACGCATAGACTATATGGCCCCTCCCTGGATCTATAGAGCAGGGGCCAAACCCACAACAACAATGCATTCAACAACATTTTATTATTTATATTACAGTTTTTTTTTACAATTGCCATGACAGATTTTTCAATACTTTTAACAATTTTCCAAAACTCTTAACACAGTTAGCTCCAGTGGCGGTTCTAGACCAAATGTACCAGGGGGCCAGGAGGGGGCCAGCATTTTTTCATGGGGGCCCAGAAAAGCAGGAAATGAGGAGACATTTTTTTTTTTATTCAATTAGGTCTAATTAAAATTCTATGTCTTATTAGGTCAATATATATTCATAATTTAGGGATTTTACATATTTTTGACTTAATATAAGTAAAAATTACGTTTTCTGTAAAATCTGAATTAGAACTCAAGAAAACTGATAAATTTAGCTGCAAAAATTAGTTTTTTATTTGTTTTGAAAAAAAAATCTTTTAGCAGATGAAAAGTTGGATTCTATTTCAATGCCGCTGAAGCTATCGCCTTGTTTTTAAATAATTAGTAAAACAGAATTTGTAAAAAAAAAAAAAATTATAATTTTAGAAAAAAGAAAAGAAATGGATCCAAAAGACCCTGTCTGTTCCAGCGCAGATCCAGTATTATGTCTTCGGTACAGGGGCCATAACAGGGCCAAGCCATGAGCTACAGGGGCACAGGCCCCTGTTGGCCCCTGTCTAGAACCGCCCATGGTTAGCTCTACCTCTGCATGTGTAATCTATACTATTAACACACTTCTTCTTGCTTTAACACATAATGCATACAATTAACGCAAATTAAAAATGCTTAAACTCCTTTTACACACCAGCTCAAACAAGACCTAAACAGGAGAATTTTACAGCCAAATTTACCAATGCTTTAACACTGTATGTCAAAACAGATAAAACCACATTCTAAACCTAACCTTACAGGCTAAAATCAAGGTGAACAACTCTTCATATGAATTGAAACATATGAAGGGGCCAAACCCACAACATTACAGTTCTTTACTTTTATTTTTTATTTATTCATAGAAAATGCAGAGATAGAATTTGAAATATAAATATATATATGATATTTAATTTTTTATATTATATATGAAATGATTTAATCACAAATGTAAATTATAGTTAGATTTTTTTTTATTTCATGGGGAATTTCAGTATTTAATACTGCAGTTCATTTCTTCCTGTTTTTATTATAAAAAAAATAAAATAATTGAACTTTATTGATCTCACATCGGAGAAATTTACCTCTGCATTTACAGTCTGTCTGTATGGTATGGAGAGCCATTTCAGCCAAAAATTAAATAATGGGTGAAATAAATAAAAAATGAGTAAAATAAATCAAAAAATGAAGAAAATGAGTGAAATAAATAAAAAATTTGTTAAATAAATAATTTAGCTTTACATTTCTTCACTCTTATTTTTATTTATTCAAAGAAAATGCATATATACAATTTCAAATATAAATATATATGATATTTAATTATATTATATATAAAATGATTTAATCACAGGTGTAAATTATAGTTAGATATTTTTTACATTTCATGGGGAATTTCAGTATTTAATAGTGCATTTCATTTCTTGCAGTTTATATTATAAAAAATAAAATAATTGAACTTTATTGATCTCACATTGGAGAAATTTACCTCTGCATTTACAGTCTGTCTGTATGGTATGGAGAGCCATTTCAGCCAAAGTTAAATAAATAAATGGGTGAAATAAATAAAAAATGAGTAAAATAAATAATTTAGCTTTACATTTCTTCACTCTTATTTTTATTTATTCAAAGAATATGCATATATACAATTTCAAATATATATGATATTTAATTATATTATATATGAAATTATTTAATCACAAATGTAAAGTTTATTTAGATTTTTTATATTTCATGGGGTGTTTCAGTACTTAATAGTGTATTTTATAATTTGATGGCATTTTCTATATCTTTTTTTTCAGCTTTACATGCCTATATAGTGATGCTAGCCTAAAGAAAGAAGCTCCTCCAGAATTAATATGAGCAACTAGCAGCTTTTATGGCGAATGCTGTCTCATTGCATGTAACTCATTAGGTTTAAGATGAGAGTAAACTTTTTTCCATTGGAATAGATAATTAAATTTAGTTTATTTCTATGGCTCCAATTCACATCATGTCATCTCAGGGCACTTTACAGTTCAACCAGATCATCCAGTCAGATTTATTCAAAGTTTTCTAAGGAAAACCAGCTGATTGCATCGACTCATTGACTCTTCAGCAATCCCTCACACTAAGCATGCTTGTAGCGACAGTGGAGAGGAAAAACTCCCTTTGAGCGGGAAGAAACCCTCCAGCAGAACCAGGCTCAGTGTGAGCGGCCATCTGCTGAGGAGCCCACTGGGGTTCAAGGAGACAGAAGCAGACATAGAAAAGCACAGATACAAAGGCAACTACAAAAGGCGGCCCCGTCCAGGAAACACACAGCCAGGCAGACGAGCTCGGAGCCAGCTCCCCATGTCAGAGGATGAAGAGAGCACATCCAGTTAGTCACAGTCAGAGAAACAGGACTACACTGGAAAACAGGCCAAGCTCCAACATCTAGAAACAAAGGTGTTGATGGCAGCAGCACAGCTGATATTTCTCTCAGGATGGAGTCACAGCCAAACAGGAACAGACCAGATGAAGCTACTATGAGAAAAAGCAGAGAGAGCAGAACGTTAGAGATTGAACTAACAGATTCTGCAGAATGCTCTGATAGATGGTCAATTTGTTGAATATTGGTTTAGAACACAACCCTACCTTAAACTTCTAGCTTAATAATCTCTGGTGAAGATTCTCAGTCATTCCAAGCTTTTAAAGCTTCCTGGATGGGAAGCGAGACATCTTCAAACTTGGAAACAAAGTTAATGGGATTGTTTTTAAAATTTTGGAATAAATCATCTCTATCTCTATTAAACCTCAGATGTACTAACAAAACATCTACGGTGAGGGTTTATATATATGTAGGCAGCCATTCACACTAATTTTATTTTTATCAGAGTGAAGGGAGCTGTATATGAATGCATGTCACACATTTTTTCCTAAATGCCCCACTTTACTTTGCATTTCACAGTGGTGTGGGTGTATCATCGAAAAATAAACTGAAGTTTGACAGTAAAATGAGAAAATATGAAAAGATTCAGCTGTTAGAATTCCACTTTCAAACACCGTAATTAAATGTAAAAAAAATAAACCATAGCTGTAAGGAACCTTAATCTGTGAATATTTTGAAGTGCTTCTATTCTGAGCTGATGCACCCTCCCAAGTGATAACACGGTCGGCTGGTAATATGTGCTTATAGTTCCTCCCCCCTAAATCTATATAAAGCCTGAGGCAGCTGACATGTCCTGATTGATTACAGGATACGAACATAACTCAGGGTCCAGCAGTCAAACAGCCCATTCAAGGATCTGAGGACTGCAAGCAAACAAAGTGGAAAAGGACGATCTGCACCATCTTATTTTCAGGGTTTGGTCTGCAGCATTTTTAAAATAGATCTCATGCCACAGAAGTCAAACTTCAGGTTTTCTTTAAACAACTTTTAAAGACTAAGTTCAGTGGAACAATGGAAGGATAAGATTGTAAATAATCTGAAAGGAAAACTGTCTCACAAGGCCTGGAAATGGGGGGGAAAGAAATACAGAATTTTATACATTTAAAGACCAGACTCTGTTTAGTACATTTCTATACCATATTGGGCATCTTGCAGCAAAATATTTGTTTCCATAAATCTGTTTGGCTGGTTTAGCATATGGAAGTATGTAAAAGGACTAGTTCTGTGCTTTTTGTGGTTACTTTATTCTCCATTTGAGCAAATTATTGTAAAATTGTAAGTTTTTAAAACATTTCAATATATATTTTCACAATTGTGAATATAAAAGCACAGGGAAATGGTTTAACTGTTTAATAGGTGCAAATATATTTGTTGCATCACTGTCCACAACTAAAATTGCAATAATAATCAATAATTTTCTATACTGATTTAAAACAACCATCCTGTGTTTTTTTTTTTTTTTATCAGCTTTATGTTGTTATGTAGAAAATAGTAATGACACCAAAACACTTTTTTTTATTGCATTTTATTTAACCCGCAAAAACACTTTCCCTGAAATGAACAGAAGTGAAGCAGACAATACAGTAAAATGAATCCTTACATTCATGTGACACTGCTGCCCCCTGGTGGCAAGATGTTCACAAGCGTTGAGACTGTGTGCATCATTTGGTAATGCTTTGATCTGGAGTAACTTATACTTCAGTATTGCTAAGTAGGCTCCTGAACTCTCAAGAAACAGACAAAAAAATAAATTCCAGTATGGTTACGACACAAAGATAGTATATTTATCCATATTTTACAAGCAAAACAACCTAATAAAGGCCAAATTTGATTCAAACGTACTTGAGGCAAATTTTTAAATAAAGAGCTCTATGTCCTGGGCACGTCCATCTTTAGATCTGGGGGGGAAAAAGGAAAAAAGGAGAGGTTTTTAATTTTCTAAATAACCAAGAGATGAAAAGCTTAAATAAACAACAATAGACTTACGGATTTAGATTTTATCAAGTCCCAGTTCCTCAGGTGTAGAGATGCCAAGCTCTTTTAGTGTGGGTTGAAGCTCCTGGATCACGTACGGGTAGATGTCTTTATGAGGCCCAGCCTTGTCCTGAAGAAATAAAAAGTTAAATCTTTCAAACTATAACTGAAGAAAAAAAATAAAAATATATAAAATGTTTCCCTTTTTCAATGTTGGCGGTCAATAAATTAACACGTTGAGGTTTTCTTACCTTTACTGCCTCCAAGATACGGATGGCGCTGGCCAAGTCGTTTAATCTCCGGCAGGCTTTCAGCGCGGCCTCAAGGATCTTTGGTTCTGGTACAAGGTCATAGCCAATCAGCGTGTTCATCCCTGAAACAGAGTTAATGCGTTTAAAGCTGAAGCAGATACAGAAGAATCCATTTTTATAAAATTCAACCACACCCATTTGTTCTTGACCCTAATCCCCGTTTATAAGTGATTCTTATGAAACACCAGAATATGACCAACGGCTAAATCAAAGTAACTAAGCAACCTTCTGCTGTTAGGCTGCGAACTAATAACAGCCAATAATGTCATACCCACATAAACTGTTTACTTCGCCATCACAATTTACAGCAGTCGTACATAATGTAAAAACTAATAAAATAATCTCCAAGTAAACATTATTCATTATAAAAAAAAACCTTGGAGAATATCTTCCAAATACTGTTTGTTAAAACAGACAAGAAATTATTCAAAGCTGGTGAATAAGAACCAGCTGCAGACACATAAAGCCTGTACTGAACAACAAAAACTGATAAAGGTAAAACAAAAACAAAACAAACTACCACATTTTTTTAACACAAAAAACAAAACACACTGTATGCCTTTATTCAAAACACAACAACTCTGTTACTAATAAAAGTGATTTTATGTTAATTTGCTGGAATAAAGTCAATTCTGAGCCATCAAGGTAGAATCCAATGCATTTAAATTCAAAACAGAACAGAATTCCAAAAAATAAAATTCAAATCAATCCACTGGACTTTGTTTCCAAGTTTTGAAGACGTTTCTCTTCCATCCAGGAAGCTTTTTCAATTCAGAATGTCAGAAATAGCATTTAGTTCCAGGCTTTATACAGTAGCCCAACAAAGCCTTGTTTTTGCTTAAAAAACATGAAAATTTAAACGAAAAAAGGAGGTCCACCCCTTTGGAATGAAGGTCGTTTGGCTTCTTTTGTTAGATTGCAATACCCCATACCCATCTGAAAGGTCGGTCGTTAAAGAGGATTTTTGGCCTAGCTGAATAGAATTGAAAAAGCGAAATGTCTTTAAACTTGGAAACAAAGTCCAGTGGATTGTTTGGAATTTTCTTTTTTGGAGCGTTTATGACCTGGATGACTGAGAATCTTCACCAGCATAAAACAGAACAAGTCTCTGCAAAAGAAAGATCCCAGTAACTGATTGAATCATACAAACAATGTTCATATAAAGCTTCATTAAGCCCTATGGATGGTCTAATAGCAAACTTAGCTAGTTTGCAAACAAACCAAGTTGGCTATTAGAAACCACCAAAAATGTGAAGGAACCGTTTAAAAAAATGCAAGTTTGTTTTCCAACTAAGCAGTGCTTAGTCTAATGGATCATTTCCTGACGTCTCCTTTCACCTGATAAGGAGCACCATCTAGGTGCTTCTCTTTATAAACATCCTGTATAAAGTTCAACAAAACAGGCAGGAGAGCATTTAGTCTGATTAATAGAAGCTTTATATGCGACTATAATTTAGCACGGCTAAAATATGGTGGATCTTAAACAGTGGTGAATTAGGACTGGCTCAGAGTTTATCCAACACAGAGAAAGATATTCACAGCATGTCCGACATAAAAGAGGCTTGGAGGGAACCTTTGACATACTGTGACGTTTGCCTTCAACTTCCAGAAAGAAGATCATAAATCCAACCTTCGCTGTACTTAATTTTAAACCCTGGGTTAAAGAATGCTGAGATGCAGCAAAGCTCATTTTATGGCTGTAAGGAAACCTCCATTATAAACCATAAACCCAGCCCAGACGTGATGAACTTCTGCGGAAGTCTTGGCGGAGTTGCACCCCCCCTTAAAAAATGCAATACTAATGCCCATCTTAGGTTTTAAAGAAGCATTTCCAAAAAAGAGAAACACTGACAAACATAAGTTGATGCTTCTCAGAGTGGCTTGCTATATAAGGTACGGGTAAAAATATACCAAAAAAAAAAAAAAACATGGAAAAGGGATTTTTTTTTTTTTTTGCCTAAGTGTTCAACAGTAAATCATGGTGGAACCAGCAGTGGAAAATTGCGTCTTACAAAACAATAACAAACATCAAGACTCACCAGTTTCTTCCAGACAGACTTGATTTACAGCAATGTTTCCTGATTCTAATAGAACACCCCTTATTGGGGGTTTTAGAAGTTTAGTTTATTTTTCGACTGAATTACAGTTAAAAGCATCAGAAAGGAACTGCTGGCTGCTAGGAAAGAGTCTTAATTTGAAGCTGTTTATTTTTGCACCTTTTTTTCTGCTTCAGATTCACTCTGTTGGTGAATAAAACCAAACTGTCATTAAACATCTTCTACTGACAGTCATTGAAGGTCAGGTCTCTAACTTTCAAGAAGGAAATAAAACTACTTTTCCTTACAATGTGAGCAGATTTGAAAGCAGATAGAATAACAGAGCCATCATATATCCACTAGAGCAATTGAACTGATTGTATAAAGCAAAAAGAGCATTACTGCATGTGAATGTGGCATTTTGGAATTGTGATATATTCAGTTATGTATTATCTCCAAACATGCTTTAGATACACAAGTAGACCAGTAAAATTCCTCAAGGTTATTAAACATCTACACTCAAAACGTAGAGCCATGTAAGTAAATAAAGCATTGAGTCGAACATGTCAGCACTAAGCGACTAACCTCACTGATACGACTAACTAGCCCAGAGATCCTGAACTTTTAATAAATGCAGACATTTCTCAGAAAACATCCTTATGGTTGAAGCATAGAAAGCAAGATGACCCTGCACATTTAGAGGGATGTTTGGCTCAACCTGCTGCTGTGAAGCAGGATTCTCCACCATGAACAGAATCAACAATAAATCTGGATCCAGGCTCAAAATGAGCTCCTTGATATGTGCTTGAGAATGGCTTAGTCTCCGGTTAAACCCAGGTTTAAAACCTTGCAGGGCAGCCTAAAGCCCACTGCCAACATTAAGACAGAAAAAGAAAGAAAATAAACGACCAGTTCAAGTGTTTTATAAACTATGTGAATCAGGAAATTGTCTATATACAACGAACTGAACGATTGCTCTCTACTTCAAAAAATCACTTTCGATTTTAAAATGGAAAAGTGTTCTTTTTTATATATATATATATTTTTTCATTTAAAAATTCAATGTATAACATGGATGCATAAACACCTGCATTTTATTTCAGTGTCAAATTCTATCTAAAGTAACAGATTATAATTAAAAATGTCTCAATACCTAATTTTCTTTATTCGGACCCCGCTGATTTTTAATGGGTTACCCCTGGTCTACTACTTAGGTTATTCAGTAAGTTAATAAACAATTATTTTTAGTCAACTAAAATGTATTTACCTCAATAATACACCTTGGACAGATTGCCAGAAAATCCCAACAAACCTACATGGCATCACAGCACAGTGATGAGAAATTAATCCTCACTTATTTGCTTTCGGTCTAATATTAGACTAGATCAAGTCTCCAATAGCTGACAAGCCCCCTGTGCACAGATTAATGAACTGACCTTGAGTAAATAACTTTATTTTAGCTAACTTGAAGCTGTGTTTATCCCCATTTGGCAACATGACATCAGTTAAACATCCATCCATCTTCTGTCACGCTTATCCCACATCTCCAGCTGACAGAGACAAACAGGACAATCAACAATTCACACACACTCACACCTAAGGAGAATTTAGAGAAGCCAGTTAACCAAAAAGTAATGTTTTTGGACTGGGGAGGAAGCTGGAGTACCGGAGAGAACCCACGCACACCGGGAGAACATGCAAACTCCATGCAGATAGACCCGGGCCAGAAATCGAACCCAGAACCTTCTTACTGCATAGCAGCAGTGCTACCCACTGCCCCATCAGTTAAAGGAAAATTCCGGTTTTTAACACTTTTAGCCCATTTTTCTGTAGTGTCAGGATGAAATTGAATGATCGACACCAGAATTTTGACAATTGGTCCTGTCTCTGATATTTGGCTCATGCAGAATCCCCCTGGCTGCTTCAGAATGGCTTCCATAGTGCATGTCCGATAATGTCCTTAAAACAACCTTAAACGTTTCTTTTTAAAATATGCTACTCCTGCGTGTGCGTCCAGCGCTGTTCAATGATCGTTCCAAAAAAAAAGTTTTCTGGAAGAAAAAACTTTCCTGTCTTGTTTTATTTAGCATTTTGTAAATCCCATTGAGTTCTGTTGGAATAGTCAATATCCCTCCGCCACCGGAAACGGAAATGGGGCCTGTTTACGCTTAGTTGTAGTCTTTTCGCAAGGCCCAAGTGTTTCTGCTTCACTCTGTGTACTCCGACGTCGAGGTGCTAACGCCTCTGTTAAACACTTTAAAAAACTCTGAAAATGGAATCTACGAAAGGTGGATTCTTGAGGAGGACATATTGGACTTTGAGTTTGACGGTAGAGGATACCGTCGCCAACTAGTGGTCTGGAGTGTGCAACGCTTCAGATTCGAACGGGAAGCGGAAGTTTATAAGCGGTTGTGATGTATCGGAAAAAATAGTTCTGGGATTTACAAAATGCTAAATAAAACAAGACAGGAACGGTTTTCTTCACTAAACTTTTTTTGGAACGTCATTGAACAGCGCTGACAACCCGGTGAGTAGCATATTTTAAAAAAAAAGAACGTTTAAGGTTGTTTTAAGGACATTATCGGACATGCACTATGGAAGCCATTCTGAAGCAGCCAGGGGGGATTCTGCATGAGCCAAAAAGCAGAGACAGGACCAATTGTCAAAATGTTGGTGTCGATCATTCGATTTCATCCTGGACACTACAGAAAATGGGCTAAAAGTGTTAAAAACCGGAATTTTCCTTTAAACAGATCGGGTGTTCATAAAGACCTGCCTTTTCTCAGCTCCCATGCATCGATGTCAGGCTTGTTGAAGTATGTCACCCAGCGGGCATCAAACTCTTCATCCGTCTCCTGCTTCCCGTGGGAGTAACACCTTGATGCCAGAGGAGCTGTGTGATTAAAAACAAACACATTCAGAGGCTAAGATGGATAAAATGCTTCCAGTGCTGTTCGGTGTTACGCAATAGTTAAACATGGAAGATGGACAGAGGACGAGTTTGCAGGGAGCGAAGGAGAAAAAGGACAAACTGCGTGACAGGTGGATTACTTCCATTGTCCGGATATGAAACTGCACGTAGCTCAATTCACTTATAGGTCTATTGTAAAAGTGATCATCATATTGTTGCTTCCTCTGCCCTACAGCGGCTTAAATAAGCTAAACCAGCTCATTAACGCTGCGATGATGTGTCTTTCTCAGGCGTCCCAGACGCTGTCGGTCCATTTTACAGCTGAGATAACCGCAGCTAACACCATTAGCATGTCCCGGCTCGGTCATGGCAAGGACACAGCTGCCACCGAGCCAAAAACTGATATGATATGGCAATAAAACAGTTTATAATTTGTTAAATAATGCGTACTTAAAGAAAAATGTTAAGTTATAGACCAACATATTAAGAAGTTTTAATCAGACTGAGTGTATTTTCAGTTAGCAGCGGTGGGCTGCTAGCTAACCTGGCTAAGAGCGCACTGATATATCCGAATGAACTTCGCCCCTTCAGATTTATACGCTTCCGCGATTAAACGGTTCATCACCCGAGATAAATAAGTGACAAATACCTTGACACCTTGGCTGTGTGCGAGTTAAACTCCGAGCACCGGAGACCGACAGTCGGACGGCAGCTCTGAACATGATGGGGGACAGCCAGCGAGGGGAACCGGTGAGATTTATCCGGAGGAAGCCGCTGCAACGGCACGAGCCCAGCTAATGTGTAATATCCTGCTGCGCATGCGCAGACCGGAGATCATTCCTGCTTTGGTTCTAAGCGGACAATGTATGGAGGACCAGTTCTATCATATTTAGAAATAAATAGAAACAAATTTCTGCCCATTGGTTGGTTAGCATTTGTAAATAAGGTAATTATTACAAAGGCGAAAAAACAGAGAAGCTAATAAAAGAGATATATACATTTATGGCTCACTGTATAACTTACATAGTAGAATATAGCAGAGCTGGTCCTACCATATTTAAAAATAAATACAGAAATAAATAAATGCTCAATAAATAAATAACCATGCAATTAATTGCCCCCAAAAATACAATTAAAAAAATAAATGTAGTTAGAAATTATACAGTGAGACATAAATGTTTATATCTCTTTTGATTGGCTTCTTTATTTATTCTTCTTTGTAATAATTATCTTATTTATTTATTGTCCGTTATAAGCTTCAACTTCATTTATTAATTACTTATTTTTTTAAGTATTTATTTACGTGCATGTTATAATATTTTTGTCTGTTTTAATCTTCCTTTGTATTTTTTTTTACCCTATTTATTTCTTCAATGCTATTTATTTCTGCCAGTCGTTTTTACATTTCTGTCTACATTTCTGCCTCATTATTTTACTTTTCCATAACTGTTATTCAATAAAAATACGTTTTAAGATTATTTGAGGCTAGAACATTATACTTTTAAGCGTCACTATGTGTCTTACTGTCAAATAATATCTACCTATAATAATTACTGTATTTATTTTTCAAACATAATAATGAGAACATTAATAACACATAAAATAGTTATACATTATTATTATTACTATTAAAGGTACAACATTCATACCGACAAATACCTTCTTTTAATCTGTTCTTTTTTTGAATATTGTAATGTAAAGTATATATTCTCAAATAAATAAATAATAAAAATAAATTAAACTTCATTGATCTCACAATAAAGAAATCAACACTCTGTATTTAACCCATCCCTTTGGGGAGCAGGGGCTGCCATTGTGTGGTGGCCAGGG
>JAGKQL010000068.1:4594732-4618839 GCA_018398635.1 Cyprinodon brontotheroides | reverse complement strand
AAAGTCAAAATTCTGAGAAAAAGGTCAGAATTCTGAGATTAAAGTCAGAATTCTGAGAAAAAAAAGTCAGAATTCTGAGATTAAGGTCAGAATTCTGAGATTAAAGTCAGAATTTTGAGATTAAGGTTAGAATTCTAAGAAAAAAGTCAGAATTCTGAGATTAAAGTCAGAATTTTGAGATTAAAGTCAGAATAAAGTCCAACACTAAATTGAAATAAAATTTTAAAATCAGTTAACTTTTTTTTTCTTTTTTTTTGTTCAGTGGCCCTAATCCTCTTCCGTACATGTTTGGCAATGCAGATATCACTACCCATAAAAGTCAGAGAGATGCATGCTTGAGAAGAAGACGGACACTTCCTGGCAGCAGTGCTGCATGTGCACATAGTGTGCACTGCAAGCTGCTGTGCTGATGCTTTGCTGTGGTTTTATGAGCTCCCAGCTAGTTTCACTTGCTAAATCTGCCTCTGTAGTTTATAACAGTCTAAAACAAAAGAGCCTGGCCTAAAAAAGCCCATTGGCGGTATCAGCCGACCTCCAACTTTCAGTAAAAATGAGCTGACGCTAGGATTTGGTTGTGGTTGTTACCCTTTCCAACTCGCCTCATCCATAAATAGAACTGATCACCAATTCAAAATGTGATTGGTTGGTTGGTTTGTTTGACTGTTTAATTGTAAATCAGTATTTAATAAACAGACCTTTCTAAAAAAAAAAAACAACAACAAACATTCATCTGCTGACATCCCACAAAGCAACTGATCAGTGTTTTCTGTTTTTTACCTCTTATGTTGTCATGTTTTTAACATTTCTTTGCATCATTGGTTATCTGTTCTGCTGCAGCAAAACATTTCAGATGTAATTGAGAGTGCCGTTTGCATTTCTGGACAATCTGGCAGCAATAAAGCACATGGAAGGGATTATTAAAAAGGATCGAATCAGGCTGGAACGAGCAGATTTGTTTAAAAGATCTGCAGCCTTCATTTTGAACAAAGTTTCCAAAAAACTGTACTACCAGTTAGCCTTTGCACACATGCACCTGCAACACAGCTTTCTGAATCATCCCCATACAAAAGGGAAATGTATGATAAAGAAAATAAAATCCCATTGTTCGACTATCCGAAAGACAGCTGTTCAAATCAGATGAACTATGAATTCACCCTGCATGCAGAATTACTCCAATGGCCAATTATGCAAATGATTAAGGTGATACTGAGTATTGCATTGGATTGCATTGGGGTTGAATATGCACACCTAAAAAATAAATAAATAAAACTGAAATATAAACAGATAAAAGATATCAGCAAAAGTTTGCAGGTGACGTGAATAAGCATGAATCTGTTGCAACCCAAAAATGTCTGAAAGCATGTTGAAATATGTTAAGTTACTCATCCTTCATATTTGCCAAAGCTGGCTGATCTTGTCTTTCCTTTGACGTCATCAGCTTAAGTAATATTTCAAATCTTGCAGGGTTTTTTTCATATAATTTCTGTTTTAAGCATATTTTTATTAAATCCTGCATGGTATAATCATACCTCATTGATTGCATTGCCACCAAATATTAAAACTCAAAGAAAATCCAGCATCAATCTGCAGACCTCCCTCATTTTAAACTGGTCCATGAATGAATGCTGGTAAAAAAGCTGACCAAACATAGGATCACCCAGATGATCAGTAAGAACAGCTACAGTAACATGTTGTGACACATGCTGGGCTGCATTCAGGGGCCTCTTCGCGGCAGGAAGTCAGAGAAAGTGGCAGAAGTTTGAAGGAGGATGTTCACAAAAGCCTCTTCAGATCAGAAAATAACACAAAAACTGCCTTTTTTCTTCACTTCAGAGCGTTTAGGGAAACATTGCAGCGTGAAATCAAATTTAAATCAAGTCTAAAATCTTTTTAACATCCCCACTGAACTATAACTAGTCAGGAAGTTTGTTAAAACTGGAATGCAGATTAATTTGTTGGTGTGACACTTACCTCACCTGTTTGCAGATAAAACTAAATAATCTGAAGCCTGTCAGAGGATTCAGCTATTTCTCAGCGTCCTTGTTCATTTGAAAACAGCAAATAAAGTCCTTTTCCACGTCCGGTTAAAAATCTCCTCCTCCGAAAATACAGCTCAGATGTTTGATGAACATTAAGTGCAGCAGAAGTGATCGGAAAAAGTTCAGCGGTGTAGAATAAAAGCAAACGGGAAGGTCGATGGTGCGACTCCTGTCAACATTACTTGGATGGGCTTTTTTTCTGCAGCTCCAATCCTCTTCCTTTAAATTAAAATGTTACATTAAAACAGCAGCGCTAACTAAACAGGCAGCGGTTAGGCAAAAAGAGAAGCAGACTAAATTTAGTTTACTTTCAGGCGGTGTTGCTCATTTTCCCCGTCACAAACATTCAAGTTTTTTTTGCCCCACCTTTGGTTTTACTGCGCGCATGCGCACTTGCGTCTGTTCTGCTAAAAAGAGAAAAAAAAAGGTCCAAACTGATCTGTCTTGTTAGAGGAACTTCATGAGGCAGAGTTTACCCCCCCAACGAAAAAAGCACCGACATGCAAAAAGATTGGTTATCAGTTTTTATTGGTTCAATCTGCAAATATACCACATGAGAAATGCAGTTTCTGCAAAACATCCGGATCAATGGCAGTGAACTTTTCATTTCAGTCCTGTGCAGACCAAAAAAAATAAATAAATCCACCACTTTCTGAACAGATTAAACTCGGTTTCCTTTTTTTTTTCTCGTGGAAAAACAAACAAAAGAGTATCACTGATAACCTGAAGCTGCTACTGCAGCAGAATCAAGAGGAAGCATCAAAAATGTTTCCATTTATTGCCTCCTGGTGGTCAATAAACAAACATCTTTTGACTCACATTCAGTAACACTGGCTTGACTCTCGAAGCCAGGCTTGTCTCAACAGATGTGAAATAATTACACATCAGGCAAGAGGAATGTTGGAGAAAAGAGAGCAGTTGTGCACGGCTGTAGCTTTCAACGAACATGCACGTCAATCCGGAGAAAGTTGCTGATTCAGTGACAAAATTCGCTTCACAGATGTTGGGAGTTTGACCTTACAAAGCAAAAACACCAACATCTACCAGAGTTTGAGGATTTGCTTCACCTGGAATGAACTGATCTTAAATTAAAGGGCCGATATAAGCGTAAAGTCGACCTACAACAGATTAGTAAATTTAGTCTGGACTCATTTAGCATTTAAATACATTTAAAAAAACAGCAGCTTTCATCATCAAGCATCCGTGGAAAGAGATGCGTGGAGCTCAGAAGATGGCACACAAGCAGCAGCTCTTATGGTCTTAATGTTCACAGTCTATGCTTCATGGAGCATTGGAAATATCAAATTAACACCATCAAATTATACAGCATAATATTTTTAAAGGGGGCAGATGCTTTACATTTTAATATGACCCAATATTATTGGTTAATAAACGCTATTCTCTAGTCATCAAAGGTTAGAATTAGACTTTTCTCAGAGATCAACAAGCTGTGATCACTGCACAACTTTTTTTAATGTAAAGATGAACCATTTTCCTCCATGATGAATGAATGAATCATAAATTCCCAATAAGGCCGTTTGTGCAGAATCAAATTAACAGAGAGTAAATCAGCCCAGTTTACCTTTTTCACTGGGAAAACCCAGCAGCTGACCCGTCCAAAGAAATAGTACAAAAATATATTTCTTGGGCTTCATTCACCAGGCTTGTTTTTGCAGAAGAAGATGTCCTACATATATGGTAAAGTTTTACACAAAGCCGTATTTCTAGAGACCGTGTGAGATCTGCATGCACTTTGCCGTAAGGCTGAACTTTAACGCTGCACGCAAACTGGGGGTTGAAAAAAAACGGTAATTTTTTCTTTGCAGAAGAGGAACTCTGTTACTGGCAGAACGACAAAAAGAAGAAAATTGGATTCTGCCAGTTTCCAAACTTGTAGCTATGGAAGCTAAATTTAAGCTAAATATCAGCTTATCTGTACAAAAATACAGCATTGAAGTTACACCAACAAACCTGCTTTCATGGCTCTATAGCATTCAGTGTCTTTTCTATTTATGCTGTCCAAGATAAAGAAAGAAACGGTCAAGCAGCACATGAAAGACACATGAGGCTTCCTGCAGACACGTCCTGCCTGATTCAGAGCAGAAAGGCTTTTCCGTTTACATTGTGATGGATTTAATGGACTGCATTTATATTTTTCCTGTTCAAAGTCCTTTTTTCCAACAGTGCGATTCAATCTTTTGAATACGAAGAGCAAAGACTTGAAAGCTTATCTCTCCTGTATCTGCATGCTTTAGCATCTGTATGAATGAAGAACAGTTGTCGTTCCGTATGACGAACCAGGATGAATCAGAGCCTGCTTGGGTGACCTGGAAGAAACAGCTGAGACTCGTGGAATATAAGGCGCCAAAACCCAAAAGGTCAAGGTAGGTGAAAGGTTTTATCAGTCCCGTTAAGCGGAGTGCAAGGGGATGACAAATTTGCAACCAAAGGGAGAACGGTACTTGATTCCCACTTCCTGGAACACCTGCAGAGGGACGCCTATGTCGCACAGGTAAACTCTGCCGGCTCCTTCAGCCAACGGAAGCGGGAGGCAAAGCGACAGAGACCACTTGGCTTCGACCGCGTGACCCTGCCCGCTCACAGGAGGATCCAAGCTAAGCACCGGTGCTCTGTTCTGATTGGCCCAGTCTGCAGCCGCCCGGTACCACGGCTGATCCATCAGGAACGGGTTCTCATGGCAGTCCAGGCAGTTTATGATGAGATCAACCGGGGTGTCGGGAAGATCTATAGAAATAAAATACAGAACATTACATCATGACTCGCCGACTGATTTTCTGAAAACCAAATCTAAACCGAGTTAAAGCAAAGCCCACCTTTGATGCTGGACACCTGTTTGCCACTGGTCTTGTTGAAGAGCGTCAACTCGCTCGTCACAGAATCGAGCATCTTGACAAAGTTCGGCAGAAAGAGGATGACCTCCACTTCGTGGTTGGCCAGGTGACGTCCGCAGCTGATGCCCTGCGCGCCCTGAACATGGGGTCCACACAGCAGCGCCACGGTAGGGCGCTGATGTAAATTTTTGGGTGTAAATCTGAAAGATATAAACAATAAATAAAAAATGAAATCATTGATCATTCAATCATTCCCAGGCAATCATGTACAAAATTACCTAATTGGATTTTATTACATTACGTTCATAAAGAAACATCATTATTTTGACGTCTGGTTTCTGATTTAGCACACTTATAAAGAGGATTATTTCTTAATTGGCAGCCTATAGCAGCTGAACTTCAAAATTCATAGATTTGTTACATCTAGATAAAATTATTTTACATAAAGATTGATGACTTCTAAATATATTTAACATATTATTTAGTTTTATCAAAGTTTAAAAGATAATTAAAACTGATGTCTAAACCAGAGTCAGTTTTATTTAGAAGCAATTAGAAAGCTAAAAACAAAAAAACATTTATATAGGAAAGATGTTCATAGTTTGGACAAAGAAGACGAGTTGGTTTGAAAGGAGTGTGAAGGAAGCCATTTATTTATTAAACAGAGGGTCAAAAACCTACAGCGCAGTGATAGATTTGATTCCTTTCCCCAAGTATCATAATCCTCATCGCCTTGTAGAGGACAAAGACAACTCATCTGGTCAGCTAGACCAACAATTCCCCCGAATGACCTGCTTTCAGAGGCATAGGCATGTTTCAGGTATTGCAGGCTAACAATCCCCTCAACAACCCCATATTACCAAAAGGTGGACCTGTTCTTCTGGTTCTATTTGCATGATTTCTAAGCCAAAACAAGGCTTTGTTGGGCTGCTCTATAAAGCTTAGAACTAAACGCTAATTTAAGACATTTTGACTTGAAAAAGCTTCCTGGATGGGAAGCAAAACGTCTTCAAACTTGGAAAAAAGTCTGTTTTTTTTTCTTACTTTCTTTAGATAGATAAACAAGCCTTTATCTGTGGCTTCCCTCATTAAGCCCAAAACAGGGGCTGCATCCAAATACCCACCATAATCCCTACGAGTGTAAATAATAATGCTAGTTTTGTATCGATTCATCGATCCAACAGCCGACGATCCGATGCATCGACACATGCGGAGGAGTATCGATTCATGTTTATTTTTATCCATTTGCTCCTGGACGTAATTCTGACTCCAATGCTGTGGTGGCGCTAAACCTATTTTGCCCTCCTACCTTGCTTCCTTTAGCCACTACCCTCTTTCTCTAGCACACACCCATACACTTATTTTTCAGCGAATGAGGTTTTAATTGGAATAGGTAGAGTACAATTTTGCTCCTTTTTTTATTTGCTGTTGTTTCTCACATAAAATGCATAACATATTACAGCTTTCATTGATTTATTTCACATTTAAAACATTGTCTAGCCTGTAAGGTAAAAAAAAAAATAAAAAATCGAGTATCGAGTATCATAAATAATCAAATCGTTGGGTCAGGAAATTTATACTGAATCGAATCGCCATGATGGGTGTGATTTACACCCCTATTAATCCCTATATAGTTCACTATATAGAGGTTACGCCAATTCAGATGACTGAACATTTTTAATGTCTAAATTCTAAATTGCCCACAATGCACCTTGAAAATTAGTGATCAATGATAGTCACTAGACGAGCAGATATGTCCCAGATTGCTTTGCGATGGCTCTCCTTGCAAAGATTCGTTGTGACAGCGGCCCACGATCAGATAGAGACAGCAGTGACAAATAGCAAAGATGGTACAGTGCGGGGGGGACAGAGTTACGTCACCAATGGGAAGCTAAAGGTAGTGATCATTTGTCCGAACGTCAGTTAACCAAGTTCACAATAAACTCCACTATATAGTCCCTGCTCTATATTATTCCTGCTGCCACCAGACTCTATAATAATGCACTATAACCACAATAACTCCTGTAAAAACCACTGTGCAGCTATATTATAGTTTTTAAGTTCTTTATTGACTGTGCAATATTCTGTGCAATATGCTGAATGTGCAATATATGTGAATAGAATAGTCATACCACTACCTCACCGTTGCTCCTTACCTACTACACTTTAACGTAAAAGTAAATCCACCTGTATATAAGCCATCCGGATTGTAAATATTTTTATTTCTTATTTTTATTTTGTTTTTCATTGTGTGCGATACAGGTACACTTGCACCTTAATCCTTATTTACCTTGATACACTGTATATACCTGGATATACTGTATATATATATATATTGTTTATTGTTTATTCTTAATGCACCTTTTCCTCCTTGTTTGCACCTTCTTTGACTTCTATGCCAATATGTGACCAGTGAATTTTTCCGCTGTGAGATCAATAAAGCTCATCTAATCTAATCTAATCTAATCTAGTGATGGAAGGATTTAGGGGTTTGAGCGCCATTTCTGATATTTTGAATAAAAAAAGCTTCCTGGATGGGAAGCAAAACATCTTCAAACTTGGAAACAAATTCCAGTGGATTGACTGTTTCCCTTTGTTTTGGAATGACCTTATGACCTGGATGACTGAGTTACTTCACCAGCTTAATCACTACAGGTTAACTCCTCCTGGCCCGTTGCAGGGTTCTACAGCATAAGGCAAGTTAAATTCTAAGGGTTTTGAGGGAAAACTTTTATGCCACTTGAAGTAAAATTTCACGACCAAGTGCGAAACACCAGAAAAACCTGCTTGCAGCAACTTAACCCAAAGGTTTATTTTAACATAAACCGCTGCACTAATGTTTCAAATGTTGAAAAAGCTTCCCATACAGGAAGAAAGCTAAAAACACACAAATGACAGATATATTTGAACAATTATTTAACTGAATTCACAAACTTTGTTTTAGCTTTCTTCCAACAAAACCAATCAGTTTTAAAGCCCCAACATAACCAGTGCTAAGGAATGCTTTTTGCAGCTATTTTTCTTTGTATGGTTTTCTTAGTATGTTTGATTTGGTGATAAGTGGAGGCGTTGCAGAGACAAGGGTGGAACTAAACTGAGAAATACCGGCTGTTTCTCTGTAACTCCATTTTGACGCTTTTGTGTTTCGTGCTTCGCATGTGCGACTCCACTGCCTTAATTCCCATCGTTCTGAGGCTTGAATGACTTCTTGCATAAATCCACTGAGCCTCATGTATGTTCCCTGGTTTTTAGCCGTGGAGAAAACTCTTGGCTTGGAGACAATTTTGGTTACATTTATACTTGCTCATATTTTTCCAGACAAAAAGTTAATGGTGCATCTCCCAAATGTCGACGCGGCTGCAACAACGCTTTTATTGGTTCCGCTATTGGGACGGAACCAATAATGTGAGAATGATTTATTATTTTATAAAAAAAATAAATAAATTGTCAATTTTATAACGTTTATTTAGATTACAAAAATGTATAAATTATAATAAAAATAATCCTATTTATGATGTTTTAAAATTAAGACCTACAAAAGACTGATTTAAGACATTTTTAGCTATATTAAGGCCTTAGTTTTTATTTTGAAAAGAATTCAATGCCTTTTTTAAGACTTTTTAAGGACCCACAGGAACCCTGCTGTAAGTGACACACACAAAAGGTTAATGTTCATATATTTTAGAACTGTCACCATTTATAAAACAATTATTTATATAGTGTATTTTCCTTGGTAAAATTAATACTTTTCTTCATTATGATGAAAAAGTTGTAGCAATGATGAATCCATATTTTCTAACTTTGAGATTAGAGAAATTTCTTATACTTTTGAAAACTCAAATACTTATTTACAATACATTTTCTTTTTTGTCATTCTTTAGAGAAAAAAGAAAGAAGCAGAACTTTTTAACCTGTAAAACCAAAGAGCACTATGGACTGTTCTTCCACATACCTTCAATCAAATTATGTTAGATTCCAAATTAAAGTTAAACATAGTATCATCTGCTTCCTCAACATGAATATTATTAGATACCTGTTGGGTCCTCCTAACAACGATAAAAAGTCATCTGGCTAGCACACACTCCAGTCATCTCAAGTCTCCGCTCCAATGTCAGAGCGTAGCGCTCAGCAGCAGACAAAAGACGCTTGTGAAGCTCGTAGGAAAGGACTCGGAACAACAAGTCCAGAGTCTGCATGATGTAAAGAAAAGCAAGTATAAACTACTGTAGCTCAATTTAACTTCACAACACTGGCAATGTGGTCATCGCAATGCTACACTTACCAGTGCAGTATTCTTTGGGTCCAGGCTGTGGAACCACAATCTGTCTGTAAACAATAGGTTTGCCCTCCAGGATATTTTCATCATGGCGGTACCGCGTGGGCGTCTGATCCTGAGGCGTGCCACGTGACCTTGCACCGTTACGTCGCTCGGTCGTGTCGATCTCTGAGAAAACTGCTGCTTTGTCAAACAATGCCAGGTTTCCTTCAAAGTCAAAGTCTGTATCAAGCCCATCATCCATGCCGTCGCCAAAGCACTCGTCGTCTCTATTTTTCATCTGCCCGTTCTTTACCCCATTCTTTTTTGGCGTTGCTTGGTTTGGCCCTCGACTGGTAGATGACCCTGACGGTGTTATAAAAACTCTAATCAGCATCACAAAACAACAATCCTCAGAAAAAAATGCCCTTCAGCCAAATGAATAAAAACTTACAGGAGTTATGTCTTCGCCGAAAGCCTTTGGGTTGACCTAGTGCATCCAGATGACGTTCTCCATAACTTTTAGAGCACTGCTGGGGAGAGTTCATCTCCACAGATCTGGGATCCCCTTTTGGGACTGCAACTGGTACAGTGCTTCCCTTTGCAACTGTACTGGAGGTGGTCCTGGTATTCCCATTTCTGATTTCTAGAATCTTTAGCTCCTTTATATCAATGGCACTGTAAGAAAAAAAGCAAAGAAGCTCTTGAGTAACAAGCAAAAACATAACCAACTGATTTTAAACAGGAACCGGGAAGAAATCTTAAAGTTGTAGAAAAACCCAGCTGTTCCAAGCGGTTGCAGTTCAGAATTCTTCCGAGTGGTGCCCAGTTTATAAAGTCAATGTGATTGGTAGATTATCAAAGGGGATTCTTGTGGAGGAAGGTTCACAAGCTTTTTGGTTGTAGCAAGCGTGAGTAACTAGTAGGACTTCCCCAATGAGGAAATTCCATTGGGACCAAGTAGCACTAAGTGGTGACTTAGAAACGGCGGCACTGTCAAGGAAGCATTATGGACAGAGGAGGAGGGGATTCGGTGTTGGAGATTCGTGGATGAGTCTCCTCCTTCATCCATTTTTTTATTTAGAAGGGAGGAAAGCGGGGACAAAGATGTTTGTGGAAGAGGACGAAACGCCAGGCTGACGAAGCTTGGTTTGGTGTAAGGCTTCAACGCCGTACATGTTTGAGCCCTTGCCTGCATAGCCTCACCTGCCAGTTCTGTTAGCTCGCGGCGTCAGAAGACTGAAGACAGACGTCCATCCCGTGAACACTGGGGCGCAACTCAATGGGAAAGGAAATTATTCTGATTTTTAACCGTTGTTGCGTATATTAGCTTCGCGAGCATATGAATCAAAGATGCTATGACTGAAAAATTAGGTGTTCCGACAGATGGCTGTTGATATAGCATTGGCGGAGTGACGGGTGTTCCAGGCTGGCGTAGAACTAACTGGCCTGCAGAAGATAATAAGGCTGTAGGCGATAATTCAATACTTGATATATATCGATGTCGATAGGCGTGTGGTATAATAATAATAGAAAAAAGAGGCTGCGATAAAAGTTCCGATAAAAGAAACGCAGTTTTCCTTCCTCATCGGCTGTAGCTAGCATGTAGGAACATGCTGAAGACTTCCTCCTCAACCAATCACAATGGACGACCCGAACGCGCCTTCAGCAAACCCGCCCTCTCAAACCACAACACAGAGCACATGAAGATGTCGCAGCATTTTGGGAGGAGGAAATTGTTTCAAAGAAGGTTTTGTAGTTCGGCAGTCTGGCAGTATTTAGGTCATGGCATTCGTGGACCAAAAACAAACCCCCAGATCATCATGGAAATATTGTGTGAAAGAGGAACCAGTGAAAACCAAGTCTGAATAACACAACCAACTTTTTTTATGCATCTCGGCCGCTCACACCCGCTGGAATGCGAGCTCGTAATCCAGGCGGCTTTTCATGGATGTGAGAAAGGGTAACGGGGAAAATATATATATATTTTTCCGTTCGGTTCGGTATCGTAGTTCTAACAATGGAGATAAAAATGCTGAGGGGCCAGCAACTTCAAAGTAATAACTCCGGTTAAAGCAAGCAGGAAGCAGGTGCGGCGGTGGGGGGCATTTATTTATTTGTTATTTTTTATTTTGGTCAGTTTTTCTGGTCACTTTAATAGTTTTATTCTTTGTCGAAAGTATTTAATAACATAACTCAAAGGTCTCTTAAGTTATTTTTCTTTTAAAAACATTCTGTTATGGTTAAAAAAGTTGGTTAAATAAAGATTTAATTCGAAGTCTCTGTTTGTGTTTTTTATTTAAATTAAATCATTTAGCAATATTATAAAAAGTCCAGGCAGAGCTGCACATAAAATATGGTTTCAAATCTTTTCAATAATTATTGATATCGATCAATATGCATTTTCTTTTATCAATAAGCTTTATTTCTATATCGCCCAGCCCTAGAGGATAACAAAAAAACTGTTTTTAAGACAGGATTTTTTATTTTTTTTAAACAGAAATTTTCCACATTTTGGGACAATATATTCTAATAAAGAGTATATTTATATACACGTTCAAGCCAGAATGATTTGACATTTAAATATGATTTCCCCTTACGGATTTAAAGGGCATCTAAATGTAATCATAATGATATTACATCCTTATTCCAACAGATGGTGCTTTAGTACAGGAATTAGTAAACAAAGCAATGAGGACTTAGAACAAAGAATAAAACTGTGCTGCATTTCAGTGATAAAAGAAAAATATAATAATGCAATAATGGTGAACACTGCAAAAGTTTAAACCAGAAATGCAGATTTGCGACTGAATCGGACAGAAGTTGATAGTTTAACCCCTTAAATGTTACTATTTTTCACTTTTATTTTATTTTTTTTAGGGGGGGGGGTCGTTAAAAGCTGGACAACGAGATTAAATGCTAAAATAAATAAATAACAGTTAAGAAAATGGAAAAAGATAAAGAGATTCCTTTAATTTCGATCGTGTGCATCAGGGGTTGATGTCGAGCAGGACCCCTGGATTAAAAAGCCATGTGGGAAAAGTTACAGCTTAAAGAAAACCAATGAATTTCACCTGAATGTGACCTCAGGAACGGGACACTTGACTCCGTTGTGAAAAGGTTGCCTTAAAGAAATGGTCTGGCTGGACTGATCCACAGATGACACCTCTCCTTGATAAACTCCCAACGTTGGTCCACAGTTAAGAGACACCAAACTACCTAACCAGTCAGAGGCCATTATCTGAAACACATAGATTTGAATTAAAAACACACAGTTAAATATTTACAACAGAAACCTCAGAATTTATCTAATAAGTTTTATTTTCAACTCGTAGGAATACCGAACTATCCACTCGTTGAAGCTAAATTTTAGCATTAGCTACGACCTAGTAACAAGCTAGGTCATTCTACAGCTCATTCCGGTTATAAAACACAAACTATAAAGACAAGGTCTCATACCCTTTGAATGTTAAATCAAGCTGGACTTCTTAGGACAGCACAGTGTAATAAGTTATACATATAAAGGCGAAGAATATAGCTCTTTAAATGTAGCCTCTCTGTTTTTAAACGGCTGTTGCTGCTAGTTTCCTGTTTCCGGGAAGATGTGGCTTTTCAAAATAAGACGCGTAAAAAATGTTTCTCCTTGGCAACAGAATCACTTTAAGATTTTACCTTTTTTATGTTTATTTTTTACTGTATGATGCTTTTCTCTGATAATTTTTTTATGTTAACAACAAATTGGATTATATCAGATTACTTATTTTAGAATGACATTACAGACAAATACATTTTGATTTGGTTCCCTGTTTATTTCTTAATTAGTTTTTATTGGTTATTCCTACCTCTAACAGCAGGATTACTAATACGTTATCAAAATACCACAGGTTTTTAAAAGAGGAGCTGTGCCTTTGCATACTAGCCTACTAACATGACCAAAAACAACTTTGGATTTAGTCACAAGGATGCAACATTTCACATTAACCTGGAGAATATTGACATCCTTAGAGACAAGTTCATCACAATCCTTATCCGTAATATTTAAAAACAAATGTCCTAAATGAACATTTTATATAAAGAGCTTCTTTCCTTGGTGCTTACAGCAGTCATTTAGTGTAGAAAGTATTTAATCTAAAAAAAATAATAATTATTGATGTTTCAGAAATATACTACGGGGCAATCACACTCTCATACAGCTTGCTTTTGTGTACTGAGGTCACCATGGGTACTCTGGAAGGGTGTTACAAGGAAGCTGGTGTCAAAGTTGTGCGTAGGTCAGAAATAGAAAAGTTTCAGCCATGACACTGAACAGGAGATAATTTCTCAATGTCCTGTTCATTAAAATCCTTTAAATTCTTTAACCAAATTGTATTTTCTTTTAGAATTACATATGCTTTGAGAGGGCTGCTTAGTGGATAGCACTGCTGCCTTGCAGCAAGAAGGTTTAAGATCTGATTCTGGGCCTGGGGTCTGTCATGTTCTCCCTGTGCATGCGTGGGTACTCTCTGGGTACTCCGGCACAGTCCAAAATAGGCTAACTCTAAATTCTCCTTGGGTGTGAGTGTTTGTGTGAATGGTTGTTTGTCTCTGTTTTGCCCTGCGATGGACTGGCGACCTGTCCACCTGTTCAGGGTGGACCCTGCCTCTCGCACAAGACACCTGGAGATAAACACCAGCCTATAAGCAGGATGGCGTGATTGGAAAATGGATGGAGGGAAGTTATGCATTGATAAAAACCTGAATATGTTTAGAAAGTCCTGTAGGGGGTGAGCATGTGTTTCCAATCATGTGTTTCCCTCCGCGACATGACGCAATAATAGTCACGCCCGCCGAGCGCATAGCGTAGCGACGCCAATAATGCTGCCTAAATATAGGCAGGAGTGGTGATCTGTTGCTTCCTCACATAAGGGCCTGACAACTATGCGCTTGGAAGATGCTGCAGGATGCCTTGTCATTAATATCGCCCATCAATGGGATTTTTTTTCTCATCGAGCTAGACATAAGGGACTCCAGATCCAACCTCGCAACCCAGGTTCCGACTAGTTCAATACGTTCTACTGCTCTCGCTCTCTGCCAAATGCATTCGATTTTAAAAGCAATCATTTTATTTTTACACTTTTTAGTCTTCAGCATGGTGTGGGTTTGGAAAGGTGTCTCTGGATCAGGGATCTCTGTAATATACGGATCCCAGCTCAAGGTAACTGAACAACTCTTATGGTTTTAAAGAGATAGGAGTCACAACATGCAACCTGATGAAGAGGTTTAAAGCCTGAAAAATAAATAAATGTGACTTTATAGCAGTCAGTCACCTGGTCTAACAATAAACCTATAGATAAAGAATACATTATTGAAGGTGCTAACATTACTGCAATGCAGTTGTTCACTATTATAATCGATCATGCAACACTGAGTTTGTTACCCTGAACATTTTCTTATAAGAAATAAATGTAAAAGAAGATTTTTTTTTGTCACAAACAAAGAGTGTTGAGTGACATTTAATTTCCTATTGTTGAAGTATAAATATAAATACATGAGATGAAGGCATCTTTTCTCTTTGGTTTTCTTTCAGATAGAAAGATATTTGTCCAATCTTTATAAAACATAAAGCAACCTATAGATAAACTTGCCCTATTCTACAACCAGAGCTAGCATTAGAAGCATGAAGAAATATTTCAAAAAAATTAAAATCACTCAACTACTGGCGCACTGCCGATTTCCTTTTGGGATTTGTGAAACTTGTGATCAAGCTGGTTTATTTTTTTCCTCTCACCTGCCTTTTATCCTGTCTTTATCTTTTTATTCTCTTTTGGTCAAATAGTTTTGTTTTACAAAATGTATTTGTTTTTTATTCTGCTTTTATTTTTCTCTATTTTATTATCTAATTGAAGTAAGCACTTTGAATTGTCTTTGTACTGAATTGGTATGCAAATAAATGTTGCCTCACCTTCTTCCCACCATGTAAACTACCATCATACATGTGCAGGTATGTTTTTCCGCCCTTTTTTGGATCATCGTGTCTAAAGAACCCAATCATCTACCCAAGCAGGTTATTTTATACAACTGCTGCTGGGACTTTAACTGGAGCCAAATAAGTCAGTCAGGATATACCTCGATAAAGGTTAGTCAGCATCAACACATCTGATCCTAAGATGAAAGAGGGATAAGTAAAAAAATAAAACAAAGAATATATTCAGTGACAGACTGCTGCACCCTAAATGCACCAGTGAGCGTTATCACAGATCCTTCCTCCCAGCAGCGGGAAGACTCTACGAACCACCACTGATCCCAACTGGCATCAATAAGTTTTTTCCATTCATGCTGATTTTGCAGTTTTTACCTTAGTCAGTTTTTAACATCCTGCTGTAATTTTTTGCACATATCTGTTGTTGCTACTTCAAAAATATCCGTTACTGTAAAAATGTCCACAACTGTTAGAAATGAATTATTTGTTCTCAGATACACAGTATTTATATTGTAATAAAAACATTCAGAGATGGGAAGTAACGAAGGACAAATACTTAAATTACTGTACTCAAGTAGATTTTACTGATATTTTTACGTTACTTTACTACTTATTTTTATGGCTTAATTTTTTACTTCTACTTTACTTAAACCCATTTCTGTACTTTCTACTCCTTACATTTAAAAAAAATTGGCTCTCGTTACTTTAGTTTTGAATCATTTCAATGGAGTTACCGGTATTATTTTTTTTCGTCATCAATACCAAATTCAGTCTAATTGGATGGGAATCTATCGCTGCATTTGACGTTAATCGCTACAAGATGAATCGACAGATTCGGCGGGGGTATTCATTCGCAGCGAAGATCATTGCAGCTTTAATTGGCGGTGGCGTTAGCATATGGTAGCATGGACGGCAAGATGATTGAAAATGAACACAACGGAGATCTGGTCCTATTGGCAGACATCCATTTAAAATGTAGGCAACGGCATGAAAAAAGTGGTTTCTTTTACTTTTACTTCTATACTTTAAGTAGATTTACAAGCCTGTACTTTGTTACTTTTTACTTGAGTAAAGCAGTTTTTAAATCAGTACTTTTACCAGGGTATTTTTTAACACAAGTATCTTGTACCGCTCCAAGTATGGAAAGTGAGTACTTTTGCCATCTCTGAAAAACATTATACAGTACTGTTATATTTTTGGTTTATTTTTCTTAACTCTGTCACGTTTTTCTGTTATTTTTATTCACTTTTTCTAAGGTCCACATTCTACTTGAATGTGAAATTGTTGACCACTTCTGCTATAACCTTTTGCTGCTGCTGTAACACCACAATTTACCCATTGTAGGACAAGAAAGGGATTTTCTATTCTATTCTCTCTCTCCGCCATATGGGTTGCGGAGATGCCCACTCCAGCGGAGCCGCGCCAAAAGCGGTCGTAGCCAATAATTACGAGGATATACAGTCGAAAATATAAACCTGCATGCGCTTTATATTTATCATCACATCTCACAGCTCCAGCCTATTAACGCATATTTAAGCGTTGCGCCAAATTACCGTTATTTATAAAGGCGCGGATGCCGCCCAGGAAGGCGACAGCGCTCTTTAACCAACCAACTCAAACTACTTGATGGGGCTGCCCATTCACCGGTACATTTGGCCAGTCTACATGCAATCTGCCTACACAGACTTACGTACAATAAATACCTCTGGCAAACAAACCTAATCGCTTGAGGGCAAATCCTCGCGGGCGTCGGGGAAGACGCTGGCAGCCTGCGTTAGAAGCGGTGATGAACGACTAACTGACCCCGCTGGTCGCACTAAAAGAGCTGCGCTTGCTCGTTGCTGACGCGCGGGCCTACTGCTCCCAGGGGATGAATTAAATGCGGTGCTGCGGACGATGCATTAGGAAATATAATGAATAATTATCCAACATATATGGTCTAATCAACAAAGAAAGGAAGTCAACATTTCTTCATTTCTTTCCCCAGAGCCTAAAAACTATAGACATCTTGTGCAGAAAAACACTTTATGCTGCAACCTTGTGAAATGCTGCAAAAACTTGACGCTATTTTAAAACCATTATAAACAGCTGGGGTTCAGAAATGTTGTGGTACTAATATATAGATTTTTTTCCCCCATTGACGGACATGTACATCACATCATCCGTATCAGGAGTGCCATTAAGATCAGAAGGTGTATTTAAGGCGAGAGGACTACTGAACGATTTGTGTCTCTCTACACTTCCAGAGCTGATGGCTTCATCTATCCAGTTTTAGAAGGAAGGTGGCAGTCAATCTACCATCTGGAGTCTGAGAGTCACCTGAAGGTTTTCACCATTAAAGACAGATTTATGGGCAGGTCGAAATGAAAGGAGCTTCAGACCAGCAGTGAAGGGAAGCCATGGCTTCAGGATGCTCATGAACGGCTGCACACAAAGCAGGGACTGGATGAGGAGCAACAGAAGAAAGGCACAGATGCTGCGACATCGAACAAATGGTTACAGAGATTGGCTAAATAGTTTAAAAAAAAAAATCTAAAGTCATTCAGGAGTTTGGTCAAATGTTTACATTTTGTACTTTGACATATACGTCTGTGTCATGCAGCTGCTATCCAAATCAATGAGTGATGTCGGACAGGATGCAGGTGAATTACAACTGCAAACTGGACTGGAGCCGACACCATGGAGACCTCAAAGAAAGGTAGCAGTGGCAAAACACATGTAAATGGTAGTTAAGGATTTTCGCCATTTATTTTTCTTTGAAGAGCGCTTAAAGCTGGAAAATGAGCTGCAGCACATGAGGTCTAATTTTGAGAATGTAAGGGAAGATCATTGGACTCGTCTTCCAGCTCCAGCGTTACACAGCGAATCCCCTAAAGACTCCAGGAGACCTGCAGAAACAGGTGCTAGGAGCAATGTTGTTGAAAACAATGTGTAATTAGTGCATATTTCTGCATTTTAAGTCTGCTTTGAATACAGAAGGAGAAAAGTAATCTTGCCGAGAAGCTGGGATTCCTGGCGAAAGCTACTAGGAAGACCCTAAGAACAAAGGCCACGACTCTTCAAGAAGAACGAGACAAAGCAGTGAAGGATCTTCAGAACTTCTGTAAAGGTACGATAAAAAAGCTTTAAAAAGCCGGCTCTACAATGGTATGTCATTAGTACCTAGCCCCTCTCATATCTTGTTAATCAAACAGGAGATGAAAAAGAGAGAGTGATTGATGCGACACAGGGACTCTGAGCTTCAGAAACAGCTGAGAAAAGCCAACAGCAAGATTAGCCAAGCTTGTCTGCAGTAAAGTTGAACAGCTTCACCTCAACAACATTCAGCCTGAGTCTGAAACTGACATGCTTAATATTTAATTCAGTTTATTATTTCTATAGCTCCAATTCACATCATGTCATCTCAAGGCACTTTACAGTTCACCAGATCATCCAGTCAGATTGATTCAAAGGTTTGTCATGATTTTATCTAAAGCTCACCGCCTCGACCCCACATGCAGTGAAGCCAAACAGAGAGACACAGAGTAAAAGTTTGAACGGGTTTTATTGAAAGGTATCTTGAGTTCGGTGCAGAGTTCCTCAGAACTCAACTCGGCCGGGAAACTGGAAGGTGAGGGGAAGACGGAGAGAATTGCTAAATAAAATAACTTTTTTGTTGGAGATTCAGGCTCAGCTGGAAAATTGGAGTTGTCAATCTTGAAGGAGAGATTTTTTGCCCACTCCACGTTTTTGGAGAAGAAGAGACACGTAGACTCCAGTCTGTGTGTTTAGTCTTCAAGAGTTTGTTTGATTCGGTGGAGGGCCGAACAGGGTTTACCCAGAACTCAGACGGAGTGGAATGATGCAGCCGCTGGTTGCAACTCAGTTTTCCTGTGGTACTTGAACGGGTCGCGGTGAAGAGGATTTCCTTACTCAGAGAGTGATCTCTAACCTGACTCCGCCGGATGGCTCGGATCCGCATATCCATCTGGAATCCTTCGCCCAGTTAAACTAAGCTGATCCCACTTGGGAAAATACTGGTTAGCTGATTGGTCTATGTTGCAGATAGAGAAGGCCAAAATAAACCAATCAGATCAAGAGCAAAGTTGATACTAACAAGAGCGGAGAAAACATAACTTTCTAGCCAGTTATTTTACTCTTGCGAAACCAGTTGGGAGAAAGAGCAAAAACATCTTTTCAAAAACTGGAAAAGACTCCAGAGCAGTGTTTTGCTAGAGTCTTCTTTCAGTGAAAAATACTCTGCAATTCCATAAAACTTGCTCGATAGCACGCTAACGCTTAGTTTCTGATACGGCTGGAACAGCTTGCATATGTTCTTTTAGACTGAACTGGAGCCAGGCTTCGCTAAGCGCCACAAACCAACCCTTCAAAACCAACGCTTGATTGGACGTTAAGTTTGGTGAAGCGGCTCCAAATTTACCTGATTTAGCGGAGGGGAGTCTCCAGACTGATCTGCGAGTGAAACCTTGAAAGCTGCCCTGAAGATCAGGATGATCTCAGCGAGGCTAAGTGATCTCAGCACTGAAAAAGTTCCAGTTTGCAGGAAGGCTTCCTGCCGAAAAGGCAAAGAACAAAAAGTTTAGTCTCAAAAGAAGAAACAAGTGCTCAAAAAAAACTCAATGTGATCGCACCTTGGCAAGAGAACAAAAACTCAAAATGCAAAACTCAGATTAGACTGAGCATAAACAAGGCTTGGCTAGAATACCCCAAACTGGCAAACACTCTGGCATCAAAGTAGTGGCAATCAGCAAGCTATAAGGATTAGTGGGTCAAAACATGATTAGCCTGCTCACTACTCATGCGGAATGTTCCCAGACATGATATCGGGGAATGCATCTACCATGGCCTGGTCAAGGACTGTAACTGGCTGGCCGAATTCCAGTCATGGGGTCATGGCTCCGAGACAGTACCAAGCAGTTCACGTGCCTCGCATGCTCGAACATCGTCAGTATTCTCGTCTAAGCGAGTGAGTATGCCACGGATTGAACAAACCGTCATTTTAGTCAGCTTGCTTAGAGCATAAACACCAGTGCATCAAATGCCCTGTCAAGCATTTAACGAACCTGTCCCACGCAGATCCGCAAAGCACCAGATGAAAAGATTCAGCATTGAGCTCTGCCGCATAATGCAAGCTTAGAAGAAGAAATGTGCTGTTTACCTGTGCAAAAGAAAGAAACAACAAAAGAAAAATGATGTCTGAGGACTTCAGTGTTGAGGAAGAGCATGAAAGCCTCTTTGCCGCAGCTGAATGGCAAACACTTTCATCTGGTTTGTTTGCCGCTGCTCAGACTCATGGAACGCGCTTTTAGGAAATCCTATACACTACTGTTTATGCTCTAAAACATTCTAAATGACTTCGTTTCGAAAGTAAATTCTGGATGCTACCCACTCAGGACACTTGGAATACATTGACCCAAGCAGTATGGAGGAATATTGACACGCTTTTGTGGACTTTTATGGACCTTTCTGCCTCGGCTTCATAGACCTCCATTATTTGAATGTCAGCAGACAGCAAGAAGCCTCCCAGATCTCCAGATGCATTTGAGATATCAAAAAGTACTCCAGAGTGTTGTTCAGCATGGGGTGAGTAGAAAAATGAAGGCTAATCATGTTTTGGGTGTACTATTCTTTAAGAGAGTCAGGTGATGAGGCAACAGCTTGCAGGTGTGTGAAGAGGCGAACCGGAGCGAGGCTTAGGCGCCTCCTGGTGGTGGAAGGGAGAAACACAAAAGACAAATGACAGACAAACACAAAACTGGGATCCTGACACAAGTTTTCTATCTTAGCTGATTGCATCGACTCATTGTTCAGAATGCAATCACACTAAGCATGCTTGTAAAGCATTTAGGGTGCAGAAAATTATTACCGGTAGTTAAAATAATCATCTTGCATAGAATCCAGGACCAGGAGGTGCAACTGAACAGAACCACACAACATCCACCGTCTTTTGAGATCCCTGAAGTCCTCACTAATCCAGAGTCTCTGGTTTATTTGCGCTGCTCAGTGTCATGGAGGGTAGCAGTGCTGCCTCACAGCAAGAAGGTTCTGGGTTCGATTCCGGGCCTGAGGCTTTTCTGCATGGAGTATATGTAACCGGCCTCCGCATTGTGTAATGATGAACCGTTCAATCACTCCAAGTCAGCCAATAAATGGCATATTTATTCTGCAAAGAGTGAAACAAAACTATTCAGCAGCAAATAAAAACATCCAGCCGACATCAATCCACCATGCCCATGACAAAAGGAGTGCATAAAAATATAGCATTGCATGGGAAAAGGCTTGTTCACAAAAATGCTGCAACAACAAGAAACCTTTCACTCGATAAAAATCATTCCATGTTTAACTAAACAACCCACAAACACGTTAGCTTAAAAACGGCTAAACATTTTTATTTTTACATCAATTAAACAAAAAAAAAAAACTCAACAAGAGCTCCATGAAAACTCACCTTCCTCCATTGCAGTAATGAACAGTGTGGTGAAGGAAGAAATTATGTCACTGTTTATAACCTCAAAAGTAAAACTAAACGTTCCCAAAACTATTATACAGGTTATTGTTCTTTAAAATAATAATTTCAAGATAAAGCCGAAAGAGAATACATTAATAAAAATATAAGATGAAGGATTTTTGGTGGAATTAATTAAATTTATAAACAAAAATGATTATACTCCAAGTCAAACATATTTAAGTTTAAAAACTATTGACTAAGCTAGTGAAACTGAACGACGCTACTACATTCCCAAGGAAAAGAAAAGAAAATGCTTGAACAAAAGTGACGAGGATGGAGGAAGACCGCTATAAGATCAAGGCTGTGTCTCGGAGGGACTGACAGGAAGCTGGACAACCTGGGAGGGGAATCTCAACCAGGAACATCAGTTGAGGTCAGACTTGTGGGGGAAGATCCCACAGGCAAGACTTAGCTTCCTTATCCGCTCAGCATATGACTGCAGCTTCCTGTCACCGGAACCTTCATCAGTGGTTGGAAAGCGAGGAATATTTGTGCACTCTGCAATGCTCCCAGCATAGGCCTCAGCACATCTTCTCAGTCTGCAAAGTGGCCCTCTCACAGGGCGCTATAGATCGCGCCACAACCAGGTCTTAGAAGCTAGCGAGGGTGCTGGAGGGCGCAGAAGAGTAGTAAAACACCATAGCCAGCAGGGACCCCACCATCTTTGTCACGGAAGGGAGGAATCAGAAGCTTCAAGCAAAGAGAAACCGCAAGGCCCTTCACTACTGGCCGGTGGAGCATGAAGGTTGACCTGGACAGGAAGCTTCAGTTTCCATAGAAATCACCACCATCTCTCCGACCAGACATTTGTGGTGTGGTCCAAAAAGGCAAGCGGTAGCCCTCATTGACTCCACTGTGCCAATGGAGGAAGGGGATCGAGAAGCTGCCTTTGAGAAAAGGAAGGCCAAGTATTCAGAGCTGGCTGCTTGGTGCGGAGGTGGGCTGGAAGATTACCATCTACCCAGTAGAGGTGGATGCCAAGGCTTCTGGGGTTGTGGGCCATGCGCCTCCTGAAGGCGTGGGAGTCACAGGAGGAAGGCTTAGGGAGGCAACAAAGGGAACGTTCAGCTGAGGAGAAAGGGAGCTTTGCTCTGGCTGCGGAGGAAGGACAGAACCTGGGGAATAACACCTAACCCCAGATAACAGCTGCAGGGAATAACATCTTTCAGCTGCAGGGGGTGACGGGGAGAAGTCCCTGTCACTGCCCCGCCACCAGGAGACGTTCCAGGATTAAAGGGGCGAAACGTTGGTGAATGGTGGTTCCTGGCTGATGACCCTGCAGCTGACCCATGGGCACCGGAGGAGGTGCGACAGGCAGAAATGCCAAGCAGGATTTAACACCTCCTGTATTATCCTTTCTACCATGTTACTTATGCATGTTCTCCCTGAGCATGCGTGGGTTCTCTCCGGGTACTCCGGCTTCCTCCCACAGTCCAAAAACATGACTGTTAGGTTAATTGGCTTCTCTAAATCCTCCTTAGGTGTGAGTGTGTGAATGATTGTTTGTCCTGTTTGTCTCTGTGTTGCCCTGCGATGGACTGGAGAGGGTGGACCCCGCCTCTCACCCATAGGAAGCTGGAGATAGGCACCAGCACCCCTCGCAACTCCAGCTGGAATAAGGGTGATGAAAAGTGGATGGATGATTTCTTTGCTAAACTGCTTTGTCTTTGGAGCAGGTTAAAGAAAACATGAAACAAGAACTTGAAGTGATCATGAAACATCTGGCCTCGACACAACTTCAGCAGCAGGAGCTAAATGAGGAGAGAATCAGAACTTCGAGACAGATCACAGATCCAGAAGAAAAGCGCTCTAAGCTGATCAGAAAAAAGAAGGAGCTCCAGAGTAAAAGAAACCAAAGTGGCTGTATGGCTTTAAATGAGACAAATAAAAGCAACCAGCAGCACAGGTAAGATGGTAGACAGGTTAACTCCTCACTGTGTGAAGATCAGATTCAAGTAATACCTTCGTAACAATGTTAAAAACTACTACATTTATTTTACAGTACATCTGAAGAAAATCTGGAATTAGAAAATCTGCGGAATCAGGTTCTCTATTTAGAAGAAAGGCTTAGAGAGAAGGAAACGATGCTGCGACTGCAGGAGGAAAATGATGAAAAGAAAACCCTTTGCATCAAACAACTGGAGGAAACGGCTTCACATTGGATGGAAAAATGGCAAAATGCTGCCTTGATGCTTCAGTCCACACAAGCTGAGTTAGAAGAACTCAGGAAAAAGGACACAATGAATAAAGTAAGGAAACCACACATTTAAAACTGTCTGAAAAATAAAACCTGACATGATTCATAGTTTTGTTCTGTATTAGTTTTCTCTCCTATTTGCTTTTGTTAATAATTGTTAAAGTAGAAAATTAAAGCTTTGAAACCCATATCAGCGCCTGCTTCTACATCTCACACTGTAGTCCTTTACCCAGAGGACCTTAACAAAGTTTTAAAGGAATAGTACACCCAAAACATGATTAGCCTTCATTTTCTACT
>JAGKQL010000068.1:4574991-4594332 GCA_018398635.1 Cyprinodon brontotheroides | reverse complement strand
TACCAATCTACTCGCTCTGGAGAGCAGAGTTCGCTGCTTTTAGATGTTGTCTCCAAAGTCTCCAGTAGCAGAAAAAAAGTCACTTAATTTGGCGCTAGGTGTTTTTTTTAAAATAAAAGCGCTAGAGGGGTCTGAAAAGTCGCTAAATATAGCGACAAGAGCATCGTTTGTTTTGAAATGGTTTGCTGCTGTCTGTTTGGACCTTTCTGAACATGTGCAGCAAATGGACTGATCCAATATGGTGGACACTGAAGGGGGGGGGCTGCGACAGACTTAATATTATCAGCGTTCTGATGCAATTTTAGCGAAATAATTTTTATCAAAAACATAATTAATGGCAGCCATGCAACACTTGGACAGTTTTGCACATATATGTCTACAAATTGATTTGGACTTTAAGGCAGCAAAACAAGGATTTGGACTAAACCTCAGTTTTGTTCTTTATTTTTATTGTAATGTTTTTTGTTTTTTTTATGTTTTAAAAAATTGGAAAATTCAATAAATACTTGAATTACAAAAAAAACCCATAATTAATGTACACAAATAAGGAATAGTTGTATATGACTAGTTTTGCCTAATGGTAAATCCGCCCCTGAACATGATCATATGATTAGCAGGACTGGAGGCAGAGCAGCGAGCTGCAGAGGCTGAAGGAAAAACTTACAGAAACTGAGCTGGAAGTGAGAGAGAAGTAAGACTGGTGTCATAAAATCTGTTAGGTGCTTTGCTCCTAAAGTAAATCACTTTTATTCACAATTGTTTGTTAGAGAGCACAATCTGAGGACTATGGAAAAGTTACGAGAGATGGAGAGAACTGAAGCTCAAACTAAGATTTCTGCTCTGGAGCAAAAGGTACAGAAATCTCATTTTTATTTCTAAATGAAAGGAAATTAATTAAAGGATAACTAGAGTGAACATCCTTTCTTTTTTCTCTCGACATAAAAGCTTTTGAAAAACAGTGGAAATGTTTGGACAGATGCTTCAGACCATGACTCCATACACATGCAGCAGGATGGTATGAGCTCTTGCTTTTATAAGACACTTCCTGTGAAGGGAATGCATGCTTTTCCCCCAACAGAGATTTAAATAAAAAATAAACCTTTGTGCTTAATTTCAGAAAGCAGAAAAAGATCAGATGAGACCCAGCAGATGAATCCTCTGATGCTTCATAAATATCAACCTCAAAGGCAGCAGTTTCCCCCAGTAAAGTGTTTCAACAGAACACCTGCTGATGATCTATGTTCGCTCTCTGACTAACAAAAGCACTTTCTACATATTTGATTCATTTTTAATGCATTTAAAGCTACAGTAGTCCTGCATGTCATTGAGTGAACAGAGTATTTGGGGAGTGTTGCTCTACTGTAGTGTTTAGAGCAGTGCGCTAGAGAAGGTTGCAAGTATCCGTCGACGCATCAAGGATTAGCATTTAAATAGGTAAAGATACGTTACTGAAACAAAGTGCTGGGCATATAAGAAGAATATTAAAGGTATACTATGCAACTGGTGTTGATTTTCCAGCGAGGCTCCCCCCAGAGGGCGAAAGTAAAAGTGCACTGTCGTAAATATGCTCAGCTGTTCACCTGGTTTCTCCGTCAAGCCAGGCGCGGTTGTTTTGAGCTTAGCAGACAGGCGAACGCAACGAATGACTAATGCTGCGTTCACACCGCAGCTGGCGCGACAGAAGCAGCAAATTTACATGCAAAGTCAATGGTTGACGCACGTCAAGGTGCAGCAAGAAGTCCCGCAGCACGCCTGAGTAGCTGAAGTAGTGCGCCAGGGCGCTGCTAATCATCTGACGCAGGAGAGACACAGCTGATGATCACTGCTCTGCAAACAGCTTTATTGACGATAACTTAAAATGCGAAATTCGCCGCAGAATATGCAGTTTGGATTATTTAGATGAAAATACCTACCTCAGCTGCCGCCGCTGGAACGGAGGTGACCCGGCCCGAGGCTGTTGATGAAGGGTTTCCAACTGTGCGCAGCTGGTATGTGGCGGGGTCTGGCTGAAACTCCGATAGAAAAAAATGTGAAGGCAGGATAATAATCTGAATGAACTAACGGCTGATTACGTTTTTCAGGTGTATTTTCTCATAAACAAATATTAAAACTACTTTGTCCCACTGAATGCAGCGAAATATAGCTGCAGGCAGAAAAGGATAAGTGAAGCTCCAGCTACTTAGCGCATCAGCAGACACACTTTTGCACCGCGCCGCCAGAGCAGCAAAGCTGCTTCATCCGCGCGTCGAACTAACTGGTACAAGCGAAAGCAAAAATGAAGCAGCCAGGCGATTTCGCTGCTTGCTGTCGCGTGAGCAGTAGCATAACTGCACAAGATAAGCCACTGTGTGCTAACAGCGAAATGCTTTTAACGGGAGTGTAGCAGTTCTGCCGTAAAGCAAGACCTGACTCTCATGAGACTTCTGAGCCTGCTTGATTGCTGCAATTACAAGTGCAATTTCCACCACCAGAGCGGCCGAAAACCTTTGTTCAACCTGAAATGAATCATTTAATCATCCAAAACGTTATGGAACACATTAATTAACTGAAAAATGTTGCATAGTGTGCCTTTAAAGTTATAAAGTCGCCTAGTTAGTCTCCAGACCTCGCTACTGTGGAAAATCAGTAGAGTGAGATAAAACTTCAGCTACCAGACAGGAGGCAATTTAAAAAAAGAATATTTTAAGGAGAAGAGTGGGTCAAGGTCTCTCCTTAGATGGGAGCTACCAGCTCAAGTTTCTGAACAAAGTTCTCAGTCTTGCTTTGATTCAAATATTTATGTTTTTATTCTGATTTTTCCCTTATTAGCTGCCTACCTGCAATAAACCAGAAGACAAATAAATCTAGAGACTCTGGGGTTGTTGATAGAATCTCAAAAATCCAGCCGGGGATTTAACATCTCTGCCCCTAAATGTACAAAGCACCTTTCATGCAAAAATGTGTAAATCATAAGTGTCTTATCTTCAGGCTAAAGATGGGAAACTCCTTTTTGAAGACAAGAAGAAAAAAACCATCTATCCTTTTAATCCTGAGGTGGAGCAGCAAAGAAGGCTGGTCACTGAGCAGGTAGAGCAACACACGGCATAGACCACAGGGGATTTAGCCATAGGATTACATTAAGAGCCTTTTTTCATCTTTTTTGACTATCAGTCATAATGAATTAGAATTATATAACATAGTATTGGCCATATGATCAGCAATACTAGGCTGGAGCTCTCTTTCAACTGCTAATTCAGACACTAACAGTTTTACATTCATAGTGAAGCCAAAGCTTGTTTGGATTTATTCTTGTAGACAATAAAGTTTCTTTAGCACTATTGAATCGGTAAAGCCAATATATGCCGCTACAGTTACTCTAAAAAATGTTGATATGTTCTAACAAATTCAAAATCAGTTTTCATGGCCCACCCTAAATGTGGCAGGTTGGCCATTTAAACCTGAATCGATTGCTAGGATTTAATCCATCCTTTTTCCGTCACGCTTATCCAAAGCGGGGTCGCAAGGGATGCAGGCGTCTATCTCCAGCTGTCTACGGGCGAGAGGCTGGCCCATCCTGGACAGGTCGCCAGTCCATCGCTGGGAAACGAACACAAACAACCATTAATGCATACACTCACAGCTTAGGAGAATTTAGAGAAGCCAATTAAGCATAAAGTCATGTTTTTGGGCTGTGGGAGGAAGCCAGAGTACCCAGAGAGGACCCGAGCATGCTCAGGGAGACATGCGAATTCCATACAGAAAGACCCCGGTCCAGGAATTAAACCTGCACTGGAAAACAAAAAATCTAGATAAGCCATTTTTTCAAAATAGCTGCATTTGTTCTGGGATTGAGTGAGGTAAGAGAAACATTTTGCACAATGGAACAAGATAATTTTACATTTAAAATAAGAAAACACAAATTGTATTGTCTTATTTCAAGCGTATATTATCATGTGATAGTAAAAATAGTTCATTTCATTAATGCAAACTATCTCATTTGCCTACTTCTAAATTAAGGGTAAATACACTTCTATTACTAAGAATTTTTTTACTTATTTCTAGATCGTTTTTCCAGTGTGGAACCTTCTTGCTGCAAGGCAGCAGTGTTACCCACTGCTTCACTGATCAGCCTAGGATTTAATCAACCAATAGAAATATGTTTGCATTTTCAGGTCGCCTCAATCAGATCAAAATACTTTATCTGTCATAAATGTAGATAATTAATCAATAAATGATAAATAAATTCTCACATCCTTTTGATTGTAGTTGAAGAGCTTGTTTAAGGAGCGAGAAGGAAAGGAGGCAAAGGAAACAGCAGCGCCTCAAAGTGGATCCCTCACACCTCAGGACTGGACCGCCTCATCTTTAATTGAAAGGGTGAGAAGAATAACGTAGAAAATACAATGCATCAAAAAAATTAAACCAATTCATTTTTTTCAGGCCGCTGCAGACAGGACAAACTGGCAGCAGGGTTCAGCTTTAATGCCGCTGTTGGAGGAAGATGAAGAGAACTGGTAGAAGAAGAGGAAGCAGAACGGGAAACTCATCCTTAGGTAAAGTTTTGAAATTGCACATTTTACAAACTCTAGAATAAATGTGAAACTATAGTTTTTAGCCAATTTTTGGGGGTGCTGGAAGCAGCCTAATTTGAATCAAAGCACCTAAATATGAGTTGTTTTTAATACTTTTAATAGAAATAAACAAAACAACAACACATAAATGTGACACAGCAAAGAAGCTTATACAGTATTCTGTTATTTTAACCCTTCAATTATGTTCTGATTGAGGTCAAAAATAATAAAACAAGTAAACAAAGCCTGAGAGTAAGGAGCCTTAATTAAAAGCGGCTTTTGAGGGAAAGCGCTGCATTCAGGTGTTTTCACAGAAATTCCATAGTCTCAAATTTCTTCACCTATTGATGGTGTGTTGGTGAAATGTTCACCAGCGAGATTATCTAATAGTATTACAGACTGGTTTGTTTGGTTATCTTCAAAGCCACAACTCAATATCAGCCAATATCTAAATTTCTGAGGAATCATTATTTGGATTAAAGAGGTAGAGAGCGTGAGAGCATGTAAAGGTATTGCAGGTGAAGGTCAGGAAAAGCAAGGCAAAAGAAACAGACAAAATAGCAGCGGTTGTTAAACTGGCAAGAAAAAACATTTCATTCAGTAGATTATTTTTTTAAATTTATCATGAAAGTATTTTTGGCACACAAAAGAACAAACTCATTTAAGAAAGGCTTTTATTCAAAATTCTCCACGAAAATAAGTTGATTTAAAAAGCTTCTTGCTTTAGCAGCCGACTGCGTCTCCAGAATCTCACGATACCATTGTGGTGAGAAGGATGTAGGCGGTTATTAACAAAATACACTGAAAAAGTTTCAAAAATATGTGTAGAAAACAGTGAGCCAATATCTCTGGGTGCTCAGCCCCTAAACCTCTGAATCCGAGAATCACTCCTGGTAAAAACATCTCTTTGCTGTAATCTGACCACAAATATATGCAGTAATTTTGTTTCCTGCACACTGAAATGTGTCAGTAATTTATTATGTAAGCTTTCACAAAAATAACTTTAATATCATAAAACATACATAATCTCATCCAATCGAGCGTCCATTTCATTACCTACATATATATGTTCACATATGTGCAGAATGAGCCAATCCCAGCTTCCACTTTGAAATCAAGAGCTGCATCGGTCTGAGTGGAGCTGAAAGATTACTCCTTTAAGCGCCACGTCAAACATGTCACAGGCAGTAATCCTCCAAAGTGATGATTCTCTCTCCCAGGACTTGGTAAATAATGGGATATGGAGCTGAGAAATGTACGCTCAGCTGGAGCATCTGACTGAAAATGTAAGAGGATAGGAAGCGAGTTACAGCGTGTGGCAGTCTAAACTAAAAACTCTCGCGACGCATACTTGCCTTGCAACAGCGGTGGATATTAACATTGCTCAGACTGACAGAAGCACATTATGATAAAAGAGATGAGAATTTTAACTAACAGTCTATTTAGAGTATTTATGTTCAGCCTTAGCCGTCTATTTGTGTAATTTCCCCTGGTATGAATTTCTGTTAAAGCCAAAAATTCTATTCAATTATATTCAATCTCAGACTGTGTTTTAAGAATTTCTGATAGGTTTTATAATGATCCAAATGTGCAAATCCTTTAACTCTTTATAGGGCAAATTTTATTTTTGATCACTTGCATACCTCTTACAAATCCCCCGTCCCTCAGTGAGGTCTAGAAGCACAAGATCTATATCAGCCATTCTTTAAGATCCTGCTACATGGCTGCATCCTATTTGGCATTTGACCAATTAGATGAGCCCTCGAATTATATATTAGCTAATGTAAATTAAGTTGAAAAAAAAGTTAAAAAGTTAAGAAAAAAGTAAAAGCTAATTAAAAAGTTAACATGTAAAGTTATTAAAGGGGAACACCGTTTTTTGTTGTTCTGTTTTTCATAGGGCCCTTGATTTTAACTTATTACACTGCAAAAAATAGAAATCTCAATAAGTTATTTTTTCTTAAAATAAGTGCATTTTTCCTTGAATTGAGGAGGTAAGTGAGACACTTTGCCAATGGTACGAGAAAACAATGTTATTGTCTTATTTCAAGTGCATTTTATCTAACTATCTTATTTTAAGAGTAAAAATACTCATTCCATTGGCAGATCATCTTATTTACCTGCTCAAATTAAGGGTAATTATACTTACTTTAAGATTTTTTTTACTTATTTCTGGATTATTTTTGCAGTGTACATCATGTTCTACTCACCTATATTAGCTTAGTGTCATTTGGAGCCGTTCTGAAGATATTCCGTTAGGTTATATCCAAGTAATGTCTTTCTATGGGCAACGACTTGAAGGCACAAACTAAACTGTTCATAATTTATACTTTATGGTACGCCAGCATTCATAACTTAGGCGAGTCACTGTCCCCCAGACATCCACGGTTATATATTTTTTATTTATATTTATTAAAAACAAAGTGGCGCGTGTATGACGTCATCCGTGCGCGCCGGCTACCGTTCCTTCATCCTGTCCGCTGAACTGCTGCTAGTTTTCCTCACATGCCTGGAAGATGTCTAGTGCTGCTACCACAGATGATCTCGCTCTCCAAATGGAATTGAACGATTCAGATTAGCTAGAATGAATAGAAGGGGTAGAGCGTAGCCGCCTGTGGCCCGACGCGCGGATGACGTCATACAGACTCCGCTTTGTTTTTAAAAGATATAGGCACAAACTAGACTGTTCATAATTTATCATTCATGGTATGCCAGCATTCATAACATGTAGGCCAGGGGTGCTCAAGTCCATTCCTCAAGAGCTACAGTGGGGCAAAAAAGTATTTAGTCAGCCACCAATAGTACAAGTTCTCCCACTTAAAAAGATGAGAGAGGCCGGTAATTTTCATCATAGATTTACCTCAACTATGAGAGACAAATGAGAAAAAATCCAGAAAATCACATTGTCTGATTTTTAAAGAATTTATTTTGCAAAATATGGTGGAAAATAAGTATTTGGTCAGTTACAAACAACCAAGATTCCTGGCTTTCCTCTCACAGACCTGTAACTTCTTCTGTAAGAGGCTCCTCTGTCCCTCCACTCGTTACCTTCTTATTAATGGCACCTGTTTGAACCTCGCTATCAGTATAAAAGACAATACCCTTTAATGGGGGCACCTTAAAACCATGGTTAAAACTAGAGAGTTGTCAAAGGACACCTGAAACAAAATTATAGACCTGCACCATGGAAGTCTGAATCGCAATAGGTAAACAGCTTGGTGTGAAGAACAACTGTGGGATCAATTAAAAAATGGAAAGCATACAAGACCACTGATAATCTTCCTCATCTGGGGCTCCACGCAAGATTCAGCACCTGCAGTCGATCACAAGAATGGTGAGTAAAAATCCCAGAACCACACGGGGACCTAGTGAATGACCTGCAGAGAGCTGGGACCAAAGTAACAAAGGCTACCATCAGCAACACACCACGCCAGGGGACTCAAATCCTGCAGTGCCAGACGGTCCCCTGCTTAAGCCAGTATGTCAAGGCCCCACAAGTTTGCTAGAGAGCATTTGGATGATCCAGACGGCGACTGGGAAAATATCATATGGTCAGATGAAACCAAAATAGAACTTTTGGTAAAAACTCGGCCGTATGGAGGAGAATGCCGAGTTGCATCCAAAGAACACCATACCCACAGTGAATCATGGGGTGGAAACATCATGCTTTGGGGCTGTTTTTCTGCAAGAAGGGACCAGGACACTGATCTGCGTGAAGGAAAGAATGAATGGGGCCATGTATCGCCAAATTTTGAGGAAAAACCTCCTTCCATCAGCAAGGGCATTGAAGATGAAACGTGGCTGGTCATCATTCAGCATGACAATGATCCCAAAACACGCCTGGTAATCTAAGGAATGGCTTCTCGTAAGAAGTATTTCAAGGTCCTGGAGTGGCTCAGCCAGTCCCAGATCTCAACCCTGCTAGAAAATCTTTGAGGGAGTTGAAAGTCCGTTGCCCAGGACAGCCCCAGAAATACTGCTCTAGAGGAGATCTGCATGGAGGAATGGGCCAAAATACCAGCAACAGTGTGTGAAACCTTGTGAAGACTTGCTATATGAAAACGCTTTTGATCTCTGTCATTACAACAACAAAGGGTATATAACAAAGTATTGAGATGAACTTTTGTTATTGACCAAATACTTATTTTCGACCATATTTTGCAAATAAATTCTTTAAAAATCAGACAATGTGATTTTCTGGATTTTTTTTTCTCATTTTGTCTCTCATAGTTGAGGTATATCTATGATGAAAATTACCGGCCTCTCTCATCTTTTTAAGTAGGAGAACTTGCACTATTGGTGGCTGACTAAATACTTTTTTGCCCCACTGTACTATCCTGCAACTTTTTGATGCAACCATTTTTAACACACCTGAATCAAATGAGTGGCTCGTTACCATGCCTCTGTTGGGCTAAATGAGGTTAGATTCAGGTGTGCTAGAGAAGAGATGCATCTAAAAGTTACAGGATGGTAGCTCTTGAGGACTGGACTTGGGCACCCCTGATGTAGGCGAATCTGCGGTTATATTTTTTATATTTATATCTTCATTACTAATCCTTTCCCTACCTTAATTTGAAACTGTGGTATAATAATTGTTATCCCTTCCCTATTAGCTATGCCGTAAGATTTCAGGAGGAAGATATTACTATATTTGGGTAAAAATGGCCGCCCCCAGACTCAGTGATCCCAATGAATATTATTATTTTCATTTGTTTTTTACTGATTAACGCTAAATCCATTAAATCACTGCAAACGTATTAGTTTTAGGTATAAATAATAATCCATTGATTCCTTGCTAACCGACACCTTTGAAAAAAATGATTTTAAACTCACATAAAGTTTCAGTGGCTGCCACAAAATTTGGGATTAATCTGACAGGGGAAACTTGTTAAATTCAATTAGTTTATTTCAAACAGAGAGTCTTTAACAATGGAGCAGGACAGATATTATGCAAGCTAAGGACAGACAAACCTGCCATCTGTGCACAACAATAGATTGATTGAGTTTATCTTTTACAAGAAAAAGTTTAAACTAACTCTTTAAAGCCAAGTGTATCATATTTGAGACCTCTGCATCATAGCTGTGCTATTTTTGTTCCTGAAAACCCTGACGTACACAATCAGACACATGTAGTGAACAGAAAATGTATAAAAGATTATACAGAAATGCAGAATGTATCAAAATTTATGCAAATAATTGATCTAATCAAATTTATAAAAATGTTGTGTTTTTAGTTTTGTTTGTCAGGAAGTTTGATGAGAACTATAATTTCAAAAAGGCAAGGCAAGGCAAGGCAAATGTATTTGTATAGCACAATTCAGTACAAAGACAATGCAAAGTGCTTTACATGATTAAAATACAGGAAGATAAAACAGAATCAAAGCAAGTAGGAAAAAAAATCTAAATAAAATCAAATAAAAAATGCAGAAACAAAAAAAGAATATTAAAAACAGTTGGACTAAAGAAAATATGTTTTAGTTGAACTGTTTAACTAGAACAGTCGAAGGCGATCCTAAACAAATGTGTTTTTAGTCTTGATTTAAAGGAACTCAGGCTTTCCGCACTTTTACAGTTTTCTGGAAGTTTGTTCCAGATAAGTGGAGCATAGGAACTAAATGCTGCTTCTCCATGTTTAGTTCTGGTTCTAGGTCTGCAGAGCAGGCTGGAGCCAGAAGACCTGAGTGGTCTGGAGGGTTGATACACTGATAGCAAGTCTGTGATGTATTTAGGTGCTAAGCCATTCAGAGATTTATAGACTAACAGAAGGATTTTAAAGTCTATTCTCTGAGATACAGGGAGCCAGTGGAAGGACTTTAGAACCGGGGTGATGTGCTCTACTTTCTTAGTCTTAGTGAGGACACGGGTAGCAGCGTTCTGGATCAGCTGCAGCTGTCTGATCCACTTTTTAGGCAGACCTGTGAAAACACCGTTGCAGTAATCAATTCGACTAAAAATAAACGCATGGATTAGTTTTTCCAGATCATGCTGAGACATTAGTCCTTTAATTCTGGAAATCCTGGAAAAAGATTAGAATATTCCATCAATTATCTCATGGTCTGGGCTTTAAAGGGTTAAAGATAAAGTTGCTTCACTTCTTGTAATCTGTAGCACAGGTCTGGCTGTGCAGTTGTGTTTGTTATAATATAATATATATAATATAATTCTAGATATTTATCTCAATTTTAAGCAGAGTTATTTGACATTCTTTTCATCTTCACTCCAAAAACAATCTAGAAATAAGTAAAAATTTCTTAAATTAAGTGTATTCACCCTTAATTTGAGTAGGTAAATGAGATAGTTTGCCAATGGAATGAGTCATTTTACACTTAAAATAAGATTATAGATAATTTGCACTTGAAATAAGACAATGCAATTGTGTTTTCTTATTTTAAGTGTAAATGTCTCTTTTACCTCCTCAATTCAAGAACAAATGTACTTATTTTAATAAAAAATGACTTATCTAGATTTAGATTTTTTGCAGTGTTGATTGTGTCTTTTTTCCCATTTGTCCCGTTTGAATGTTAACATTGTTTTTCTTAATATTTCCCTTTCTTTTTTTAGTTTAAAAATTCTTGGATTTAAAGCAGCCCACACTGAAAACTGCAGCGATTAACTTGCAGTGGAGGAGAATGCCTTTCCTGCTGATATCAACCTGATATAAATCCCTGGTTTAGCAGCTGGATGATTGTGATCCCGATGAAGAGGAGGTGAAGGAGGAGGACAGTTAGGTTTCTTGATGTCTGCAAATCTGTAAAACAAGCAGTATGCAATCCTGTAATCAAACGTGGACCTTATCTTATATCTTTTAAGCAAATGTTTCTCAATCCTTTTGCGCTGTTACTCATTAGATGTTCTATTATACTCAAGATATGACTTTTTATTTGTGCCATATATTTATGTTTTTATTATCGAAAGCTAAATTTGCTAACTAACTTCATACTGCCTTGAAAAAATATTAATCTCTTTTTAACTTTTTCCAACAATATGACTTTTGCAACTACAGATTTCAGCTTATTTTGATGGGATTTTTATGTATTAGATGAACAAAAAAAATGGTGAACATTTAAATTCAATTCAGTTTATTTCTATAGCCAATTCACAACACCTCATCTCAAGGCACTTTACAGTTCACCAAAGTTTCTATATAAAGAAAACCAGCTGATTGCATCGACTCATTGACTCTTCAGCAATCCCTCACACTAAGCATGCTTGTAGCGACAGTGGAAGGAAAAAACTCCTTTGAACAGGGAAGAAAACCTCCAGCAGAACCACAGGCTCAGTGTGGCGGCCATCTGCTGAGGCCACTGGGGTTCAAGAAGCAGAAAACAGAGATGCAAAAGCAACTTTAAAAGGCGACCCCATCAGGTATTTGTAAAACAACTTGTTTTTTTTTTTTACAATTCTTTGAAAAAATCAGAAAAGCCTGGTTCTTTCTGTTAAAATGTCTGAAACACATCATATGGAAACACCTTCAGATGGTCCAACTGGTGGCCTTGGAGTGTCTTTTTTCAAATAAGTGTTTGGTTGTTCAACCTTAAAGTTTCTTTTAAAACCTTGTCCAGAATAACCAGTATGTCTATGTTTTCAGTTTTAAATATCAAAAAATCAAAAGACATATTCCTTTCATAAAATCAGGAGATACTGTGTTTCACTTGTAGTTTTAAAGCTACAGTTTGTAATAATTACAGGATATACAGTCAGAAATGTAATATATTATACACTTAACTATATTGTTGTCATCATCTACGAGCTCAACCTCTTAACCTTAATATTTCTGGCTTTGCCTTAGAATTCATTATTTATAATTACATAGGAGGCGGGGTCTCACAGCCATGGAGGCAGACATCTTTTAGCTCTGACGGCAGAGCCAACAAACCATGATTAGCGAGATAGCCAAAGCATCCCTAGCGATGTAGAAAAAAAAAATACTTGGGTATATTTATTCTCTTAAGTCTACATGAAATCTATACCTACACAGACTAATGAAATACTATCTGTAAAATTATCTATGTAGGCGGTTGGGGTATAGATTTCATGTTGCTGCAGTCTGCAGTCTAGACGGTGCAGATGTCGCTGAAAATTACACACCGTAGCTTTAATAAATCCCAATATTGCAGCACAAATATTGCATTGAGCATTTGAATTTATACCCTGTTGTCTTAATTAAACCTCCTATAAAGAGGTGATAGAATGCTTTTAATGAAGAACTGTGGCCTTCAGTGGCTCTGTTTGAACAATGTGCAGACGTGCCACCTCTGCTGCTTTACCCCCAGGAAGCGGTCCAATCTGATGCAACAGAAGAGAGATGGGGGTTTGGATTAAACTAGTTTTAGTTACGTTTGCATAATCAGCAGTGCTGAGAGAATATTGTATTTATTTTGGTGGCTCTCTAAGAAAAGCATCACCTGCATAATTATTAGAAACTGAAGCGAGACACTGGAAAAACGATCTAGAAATTAGTAAAAAATTCTTCAATTAAGTGTATTTACCCTTGATTTGAGTAGGTAAATGAGATAGTTTGCCACTGGAATCAGTATTTTTACACTTAAAATAATAATTAGATAAGATAAGATAAGAGAATGCAATTGTGTTTTCTATTTTAAATCTAAATTGTCTTATGTTCCATTGGCAAGATGTCTCTTTTTTTTCCTCAATTCAAGAAACAACAAAATGCACTTATTTTAAGAAAAAAATTTACCCAAAAAATTTTAAGATTACATGGATAACGCTGGTTAATGTCTCCTGGAGGAAGCTCAAACACGAAGGAAATGAGTTTGTTTTCTGCTGATCAAAACTCCATCATGGTGCCGATTGATCAGCACCTGCTAGTCTGTGTACAGATTCACAAACATTGCAAACTGTTTTAGTGTTAGATCTGATCTTATGTTTTAACTTGTCATAAAGAGCTGTTTTATTAATTATTTATCCAAATTAGATGGAAGAAGTGGCACTAATTAAGAAGTAAGGGTCAAACTATCTACGTTTAGCATAAAAGATCAGTTAAAACTTTCTTTCCAATGTTAAAGTACCCAATATCCATCTATTACAGACATTCATCTGATTTTTATAAAGATTTAGCTTAGAAACATCTCTACAAAGCTCAATTTCTCAGCTTAAAATAAAAACTTAACATTTATATTTCTTTTTTTGTTGATCACGCTGGTGAAGGAATAATTTCATTGGATTCCCAAAATGCAGATATAGTATAATATAAATGTTCATGAAAAGGTCCATATACACTTTTTGGCTGAGTTTTTAGCCACAGTTTGTTCTGGGTGGTATATCACTGGGTAACACTTCAGTTAAATAAAAAACAACAAAATGGACAACAAAAATTAATTGTGCATTTTTTAAAACTACCCTTTCTTATAAATTATATGTGTGCATCTCATTAAATTAGTAAAATATCAAAAAGATAGCCTCTTAAATTCCACAACCTACTTTTGGGAAATTCTCACCTATTTTGCATGCCCCAAATGGAAAGCAAATAACTTAGGAACTGTAAACCCAAATTAAATGTGCAATGCGTTATTTGAAAGTTAACGCCTTCTAGTTTCTGAATATATACATGAAAAATTGGGTGAGTAAAACACAAACCCAAACTGGAATCAGTTTAAACATGACTAAAAGTTGTTTTTTTTATTCCTCAAAGACACAACATCACTGAAAGCCAGAGTAATAAAAGACATGTTTGTTTATTGTGGTCGTTTTTGTCAGGATGCGAGGACAGAAGGACCCAGTATCAAGGTGAGACAGTCAGTAGTGAAAGTTCAAAAAGCGTTTATTTAAATATAAACAAAACAAAAGCGGAGCTGTGCCAGAAACAAGGTGTGGACAATTGCTTGCGTGTGGCGTGGGCACACAGCCCAATCTCAGGAGCACTCTGTAGAGGGAGAAACATAGGTAAGTGACCACGACAAACTGATAGATGATTATCTGTTGAATAATTTTACCTGGTTTAACAGCGTCCAGACCAAGAAAGTGTCCCAGTGCCGCAGTTCCAGAGGACACAAGCTGGAAAGCCGTGATCCCCGTCATGGATCTGCAGAAACAGACAGGTCGGTGGCAGGATCCAGACTGCAGGAAACAGAAACAGGTGGTGGGTGGATCCAGACTTCCAGGTATCTTACACGCTCCCAGGAGGGTTCAGAGTCTGATCTGGATCAGAAGTACGACCAGGTGGTCACGCACAGGAGCAGATATGGATCAGGTGCAGAAGAGCAGGCTCAGTGGAAGAGGGTAAAGCCGAGACAGGACGTGGAACCAGAACTTGAAGCAGGATTCTTAACTGGTCTTCTCCCTGGAGCCAGGCTTACTGGATAAAAACTGAACCCCCCCATAATGAGCCAAAAACCCAGAGGACTGGGCGCTTGGGGAGGAACAGTGACTCATCAGGAGATCGAGACAAACACTCGCAAAACCCTCTTTTCCACTGGCTGCTAGGATCCAGGACATGAACCAAATATAAAACTGAAACAGAAAGCAAGACTGACAGAAAGACACGATAATGATCTGGCCCTGAATGCTCAGGCTGAACTGAATATGGAACCAGAGGAAACAGGTGAGGGTAATAAATTATAATGAGGCAGGGAGGGAAAACGGCAGGTGAGAGGAATGACTAATTAAGGGAGAGCAAACAGGCCAGATCATGACAGCTTTGTCATGTTTGCTGCTACATCTGTGTTAATTGTGCTTTGGTGCTCGCTGTGTTTATAAAATGATCTTGGTGGTTGAATTGTGGGGAATCTAAGCTTTCCAATGATGTCTAACATGACTACATTGGTAAACATTTAACCGGGGAGTAATTTTCATGCATTCTGAGTTATTAGTTATAAACGCTTTAAAACGGTGGGTTTTGAGAGGTTAATTTACTTTATTAACTTAGTTCACATAGTGGGACACATGATGTTGATTGTTTAGACTGATGTTTTAGCCTATATAGATCTTATCTCTGATTTCTTTCTGCTTACAGTCAATAATAACATGTCTTTGAGGATTAGAACATTACATCAGAGCAAAAAAAAACCCTTTTTTTATGCAGGGATTTAGATTTAAGTAAAAGTAGGTCTATCAAATGTTCTCTTTTGAAAGGAAGATTAAATCTAAAAAATTAGCCTAATCAAAGCAGTGATTCCAGTTTCCTTAGATGCACAGGCCCAATTAAAGCTTGCTTTTACTGTGCAGACAAAGCGACGGCTTTCTTTAGACATCACAAATTGGGCTAAATATAAACAAATACTTTACTCAGAAACGGTAGAGCTCCTTTCCCTTTTTTTTGAGGACTTGGCTTTTAAGTAGATAGTTTTTTTTATCCATTTTTTGTACAATCCTGCCATATGTGTTTGAAAAAACCTGTTTAGTGTGTTTGGGACCATTGTCCTGTGAGGACGCCCAATCGTTCCAAAAATCCAACTACTTAAGGGTTGATTTCAGATCAGCTTAGAACAGTTGGAGCTAGTTTATCTTGTTTTTAAATCAGTCTGCTTCATCCAGAAGTACAACTGACAACCAAAGAGACTCTCTTCACGAAGCGAAACTAAGCGAGGAAGCATGTGCATCTTCATTTTCACTTTTCAAAATAAAACTTCTTGTGATTTAGGTAAAATATTGACCTAAGAGATCATAAAACATTTCAAGCTGCAAATTTAAGTCAACTTTAAAGGAGTGAAATGGTGAAAATTATGTCTTTACCAGCAAGCTTTGAGGCCATATTGATTGTAAACTGGTTTGACAGTGGAAAGTTGTGTTTTAGTGCCAGTATCTTTCGACTGATTTCCAGTTTGATGGTTTTTAGATTATTTTTGAACTTTCTAATGAATTTCCCTTGAAATCACAGTGGGCTCATGGGCCAGATGGGGAAAACTTGGACACCAGTGGGTGTTCCACTGGACAAATGTAACGGATGTAAATAATTGTGAAATGGGAATGCATGTACAGTAGCAGCTGTTCAAAATGGCCCTTCCTAGGCAAACGCAAGTCGAACAGCAGCCCACTTCCCTGCGACTCCCAGCAAAATTGTCATGATCTGGCCTGTTTGCTCTCCCTTAATTGGTGGTTTCTTTCACCTGCTGTTTTCCCTCCCTGACTCAATTATAATTTATTCCTCTCACCTGTTTCCTCTTGGTTATATTCAGTTCAGCCTGAGCATTCAGGGCCAGATCATTTCTTGTCTTTCTTCCAGTCTGTCTGTTCAGTTTTAGTTCATGGTTCATGTCCTGGATCCTAGCAGCCAGTGGAAAGAGGTTTTAGTGTTTGTCTCATCTCCTGATAGCCACTGTTCCTCCCCAGCGCAGTCCTCTGGGTTTTTGGCTCTATATGTGGGGAGGTTCAGTTTTTATCTCAGTAATCCTGGCTCCAAGGAGGAGACCAGTTTAAAGGTCCTGCATCAAGTTCTGGTTCCACGTCCTGTCTCGGCTACCCTCTTCCACTGAGCCTGCCTGTCTGCACCTGATCCTGTCTGCTCCTGTGCGTGACCACCTGGTCATGCTTCTGGTCCCAGTCAGACTCTGAACCCTCCTGGGAGCTCTATGATGCCTGGAAGCCTGGATCCTGCCACCTGTCTGTTCCTGCCTAATCTGGATCCTGTTCCTGGCTGTTCTGAATCCCTGAACAGGATCGGCTTCCTGCAAGACCTCTGGGACTGCAGCACTGGGGACATTCTTGGACTGGACCGTTAAACCAGGTAAGTGTCCAACTCGGATAATCGAAAATGCTTCTGTCAGATGATTGTGGTCACTTACCTGTGTTTCTGGCTGTCTCTCCTTGAATACTGGGTCCATCTGTCACCGGTTTCGCGGCAAAATCACTCTCAACTTCCAGCCACTGGCGCCTTCTCCTGGCGTGCATTTTTGGCTCTGACTCCAACCTTTCACTGAATGACGAGGTCTGACCTGTAGGTGATGGCAGCTTCTCTTTGTACAGCTACAGCTTACATTTTACAACAAAACCACAGGGTTTAAAAGTTCCCAACTCACACGATGTATGTTCTCACAGCGTGCAGCACCACAACGCTTTGATACGATCTACCTGCTCCCACTGTGCGGTAAAAACCAGGTAGGACTCAGCTCGCAGTGAGATGGAGCTACCCGGACTTGTCTATCCGGAAGTAAGAGTAGAAGAGGAAAAAGACGGAAGTGTCAAGGCCTTCTGTTAAATATGAAGCTCACTAGAGTAAAACTCGCTGCCGTATAAAGCCTTGAAGCAGCCAAGGCCTGTCAAGGAAAGTGGGGAAATTCTTAATGGCATCAACTGTACTCCAGGCAAGGCTAACTCTATGACAGAAAACTAGCTAATTTAAATAAAGTCCAACATCTCTGAAGAGAGACTGGTTATATATCCTGTCAGACATATGGCATTAGCTTAATGCTCGCTCTGTGTACATTTGATCCTGCATGTTTAATTTTGCCCACATGTGGGTTTATGAAATTAACCGTTATCCAAACGTGCATATTCACCTCATGTCTACATTGCATATCAAATAGAAATACATTTTTTCTCCCACTGTTAGAAAAAAATAGGATTGGGGTTGTTTGTTTACTTCTCTCTAGTACTGCATTGTGCAGAATGTTATGTTAAAAATCAAATTGTTTCACCTGCAGGCTGGATTTCCTCTGCAATAAGGACATTGCTTCTTGCAGTGTAATCCATCAGATTCTGTCTGTGGAGTTTAGATTCTGAACATTTCCTAAGGACTGAAAATTGCGAAGGATTAAAGTACAATGTCATTACAAAAAGGGATGATCCCCTGTTGTGTTTAGCTTCTGCAAGATATTGCCTAATCCCCAGAACATGAAAGATAAACATTACTTTACCCCTGTCCCTAGAAATGAAAAATAAGTTCTACTTGCCTGCTTTTTACAGGATACATGTTAAATATACGACTTGTGTCAAATTTTAGAGGCTCTCAAATGGTTTTACCTGCTGCTGATGTCTGAACAAGGCTGTCCAGGTTGTCAGCGCTGAGGACTGTGGTTCTGTGTGAGACTATTAGACTCTAAATTTAGTGGATAAATGTGAAAATAAAAATAAAAAAGCAGGATTATCTGAATCGACAGGAAATACAATACAAAGCATCAAACTCAAACTGGAAATTGCTGCTTTGGTTGTTGCTGCAAAACTTTACCTGACTGGATCAATGACAAACAAACTCAGATTGTAGAAATAACTAAGAAATAACTTTTTAAATAATTCTTTAGCTTTGATTTTTATTTTCTTTTACAGGTGATACTATTTGTTGGCTTTTTATACCCTTGTTAGGTTTATTCAAAGATGATTATAAAATTAATGTGAGCTTATGAAACATTTGAGCAAGGGATGCTCCACTGTGTCTTATGATTCAGTCAGGAGACCATCCTGCCTTCATTCTAGTGGAACATCCTGTCTCTATGAACTGATCAATTGTTCTCTCAGAACAATACCCTGTTTGTAACCATGTGTCATGTTCTGTTAATAAATGCTCTGCGGAGGAGGTCCAGTAGGAGACAGTGTGTTTGAGTCAGGGGTTCAACTGTCTCTCCTTCTGCAGAAGTTGTATCCATTACTGTGTATTTCAGTTCTTCTTTTGCAAACCTACATTTATGAACCCAACAATCCTTAGGTACCATTTCCCCAGGTTCTACATTTTACCATTGGGGTCTTTTTTTCTATTATGTTACATGAATATGAGACTTTTACTTTGAAGGCATTATATCAGTTTTTGCTTTTTTGTTTTTTCCTCACATTGAATAAGTGTCGGAAGACTTTTGGATGAAAGTTCAGTATCCTGTTACAAGTTTATGACTGCCTCAAAGTA